>LPNX010370805.1:89307-249789 GCA_001517045.1 Pseudotsuga menziesii | reverse complement strand
ACTCAAGACGTTGGACTCAAGTACTCTAAAGTGGATGACTTCAAACTTATTGGGTACTCAAACTCAGATTTTGATGGCGATAAGGAGATAGGAGTATCAACTTCTAGATACACTATGAGTCTTGGATCAGCAGCTGTTTCATGGAGATCACGCAAACAGTTAGTTCCAGCAAATTCAACAACCGAAGCAGAATATGTGGCTGCAGCTGAAGCAACGAAAGAAATAGTATGGCTCAGGAAGATACTTGAAGATTTGCAAGAAAAAAAAGAGAACTCCACTCCATTGTTGGTTGACAATACTTCTGCAATCAAGCTAGCTAAGAATCCTAGATTCCATGATCGAACCAAACACATCAACACAAAGTATCATTTGATTCGACATCATGTAGAGGCCAAGACAGTCCATCTTCGAAATTGTTCCACAAATGATCAAGTTGTAGACATCTTCACCAAAGCGCTTGGACGAGAAAATTTTGAAAGATTCAGAAACATGCTCAGACTTACGAACACCCCTTTGGATTAAGAGAGGGATTGTTAGAATAATCCATCAGGATTATTGTAAATAAATAATAAATAGGAATATGAATAGATAGGAAGGCGAAAAGGCTGGTAATCAACCGCCTCATGGTAATCTATAAATTAATGTTTTAGCCATGAATAGAAATTGAATCGGGAGTTATACCTAACAATGATCTAGTGTAGCTTTTCAGCTAAAGGATCTTACTGCTGAGTTCAGAGTGATTACTGAGTCATTGGACTAGTCTATTCTTTGCTTTCTCCCCCAGTTCTCATCCAAGGAGACAAGGAACAGGCTCGGGGGTCCTTAGGAGACGCTGTTTGAGCGCTCTCCAGGAGTTGGTAGGGAGGAACAACCTCCTAATGCTATTGTTGTCCAGCTTAATCAGGTTCTACAGTCTTTTTGTTTTACTGTGTTAGATGGTTAAATATGAGTCTGACTAATTAACGAATGTTAAATGTTTAGTTTTGAACTGTTAGAGTTAGTAATCTTTTAGTTTATTGAAAGAATGAATCTGAAATAGATGAAAAAATAATCTTAACCTATGTTTTTCTACATTTGGAAGGACCAAACCGTACTCAAGCATGGGCAGTGTATTTAAAATAGATGAAGGATATGATAGGAATATGAAATGAATATATGTATTATGCATTTAATAAAATCAGAGTGACTTATTTCTGTATGTAGATTATTATCAGAAAAGAACAATAACCTGTTCATATATGTTTATTGTTAACCAGTTTATCTATGTAAGTACACTAGAAAAGAAATAGCAATAACTCAACACGGGTAGAAGGATCTTTTTATAAATAAATATCCTAATAGAAAATAGGTTATGCTTACACACAGTACATTGTTTTCTTATTTGAGTTTAAAACATGCAGGATGGTAAACTGTGTTATGTTACATATATATTTTCTTTGTATTTTACTTATTAACCTGTTGCTTATGTAGTAGAAGAAATACAACTAAACTACTTGTTTATTTTCAGTTCAAACAAAGGTATAAATTAATAAGTATATAGTTTATTTAGTAATCGTAATAGTTTAAGACTAACAGATGCTATTAACTCGGGAAAATGATATGAAAAATAATTATGGTATTAAGAAAGAAACTATAAATACTTAGTTTATTTATTTATATTGTTAACCAAACTAAGACAATAGTTACTATAAATCAAAAGGGTTTTAGGAAAAGTATTATTATTTTATAAAAAATAGACGCATTGCTAAAATAATGTTTACGAATAATTCTAATAAAACCCTAGCTAACAATTCAGCAAAACAATAAGAATATGATAAACAATTAACATCACATATCTATGTAAGAACTATACTACAAATACTAACAGGTTTATTTCTGCAAAAGAAAACTATAGGGTCGAAACCCTAGTCTAACAATACTTTTGTTTCTAATAAAAAAAACCAAGTTATAATCCATTGGTTGGATATTTATATACAAGCATAAACAAATAAACTGTTACTGACTAGTCACAGTAATTTTAACAAATAAATGATTAAAATACAAATTTAAGAAAACCCATTACACTCTAATAATAATATTTATTCAAAATAGCATTTGTTTTAGAAGAAGCAGAGCTCACTTAACAAAACTAAAAGAATTCTTTAACTAGGGTTTCATTCGAAGAAAACCCTAGCTCATATTTCTGAGCAAATAACAAAAATTATAAATTATATCATGATGCAAATAGTTTAACCCTAGTCCAAAAACCATTAACTAAAGTCTAATGCAAATAATAAACAATATATATTATTACACGGCCGAATAAGGTAATAAATATGAGTACACAGAGTCACATAAATAACATTAAGATAAACAGTCATATAAATAACATTAAGGTAAATTGAGTCTGAGATCAAGGGGAAACCCTTATGTTTTCAAAATAAACTATGTATTGTGTGAGAGGCCAAAAAGGCTTAAACTTAAACATAATACAAAAACCAGCTTAAAAGCCAATGCACCCATATCGTGACATGGGGTTTTAAACATCGAAGCCAACAGTTTTAATACTAAAATCTATAGCAAGGTATAATCCTTTCTTGTAACCAAGAAGAGAGCTTTACAAGTCACGACATTGTGCTGGAGTCACCCTGCTGAAAGCAAGGGTTTAAAATAAAAAACCAAAACTAGTAAACTGAAGAATAACAACCCAAGACGGGGTAACTAGCATGTCGTAACTTCTTCCATCTGAAAACAAACTTCCCCTAAGGTCTGAACAAGCAGGGAGAACCATTTTGTAACCGGGGCTTACCCGTATACTGAATGTCCGTCCCTTTGAAAGGTGATTCCATTCTTTTTCTTGTTAAGGCGAACTATCCCTGCAAAATGGAAACCAAAGTTTAATTAAAAAAACTGTTTATAGAACTAAAGACTGTAAATAAAATCTAGTAATAAAATCTGAAACTTTTACATCACCTGTTAGTAAAGATTATGGAGCCACGCATGACCAACAACACCGCAACGAGTGAAACGAGAAGCCAAACTCTCATACTCGCAGGTGATAGAGACGATGGAGGCTCATGCACAAGCCACACTGACAACAGTAGCAAGAATCAACCTAGGAACGGCCACAAAAGAGTTTAAGAATAAAACATTTCACTGACAGTGTTACTTCAACCTCACGACAGTTCAGGGTAAGTAGAAGGGAAAAACAATTGACAGTTGAAGGTCTCTCCAATCACCACACTTAAGTGGTAGCGTATCATTCCACAAAAAGGAAGCTGGAGTTAAATAGAGGCGTGCCCTCATGGCCGCAACAAACCAAACATAGCAGAGATCAAACCCTTCACAAAATAATGAAGAGCTAGGGTTGCAGCGAAGACTTTTAAATCATGTAATGCATGGTGAGGAAGGTTCCACATGCCCTTTAATTTATCAGTCACCAAGTGGGTCGAGTTCTATAGTCTGCATGGTGCTGGTAAAACCAAATCATTATCAATAATCACCACAATGATCAACAACGATATTGTTATACACCGAGTCCAAGCATAATATATAATTGATAATCAAATACTTTATGCATGAATTAATAATGAGTTATCATATAAAGTCCACATCTTATCATTTTCCAAACAAGTCAAGCCTTGACAATGAACAAGTGTTTTACCAATGTTTAAACATAATTTTTAACCTTATAAATAGCTTGGGTAAGAACCGAATTTCGTATGATTTCGATGCACTTGTTTCTCAAAGGATTTATTTATAAATTTCATTGCCTAGTAATGTAAGGATTCTTATAATCTTTTATATTCTAATTTGTAGTAAAAGATCAAGAGGATAGTAGAAGCTTAAATAAGCATGTTAATGCCCATATTAACTTGGTCTTATAATCATGAACAATGATTGCTAAACTAAAAGAATTAGGCTTAAAATAATAAAGTGTATATAGATATAGTAATATTTATACATAGAAATAACTACTACTCTTAAAAGGGATCTATAGTACTACGATGTAGGATATAAAACCTACAAGTACATGATCTTTGAACACCATAATGTTTACCAAGTTCTAAGTCAAATCGAATCGAGGTTAAGTTAGAATTTGGAGTTAGATAATAAACTAACAGGATTTTATTGCACTACTTTACATATAGTAGAGTAAAGTGAAGTTGTCACATTATGTCGTTCATGAAGATAATGGGATTTCCAACCACGGCCTGGACAATTTTTATGTAGAGGATATCTAATAAACTACAAGGGATGATAAGCTGATAATTTTAACCATGTGGAGTCCTAATTGAAATAGAGTTAAAAGGAATACTTTCGGCTTATGTTCCAAAGGAAGTTAGGTCCATTTATACAATGATAAGCAGTGCTTTGATTATTATGATGATAATAGCAGTAGGCTCTTATGTCTAAGGAGGAGTTATGAACTATTATCATGAGCTTTTCTAAAAACTGGAAATCAATTAGAGTAAAGTTATAAAGAAATGTTTATCTATATTAAAGATCTTACTAATAAGAGACAAACAATAGGGCGACATTAATAACCTCTACGATATAGAGACTAAGTAAAATAGTATTGTGGATCAAATAAAAGAAACATTACTTTACCTTGCAAATTCTTGAGTCTTCTAAGCAGAACCTTTACTTTAGTAGTATATTCTACACTAAAAGAAACTATATCTAATTTATCACCTTAATAAACTTTTACTAGGTCAAAAATTACCTGTCAAGCCTGTAAACATCCAGAAATCTAAATACATTAGCAATCGCTAAGTAAGCCCCAGCTAGAAAATGACTCCTCACCTACTTGACATTCAAACCATCAGTAGAACTGATTAATCGAATGCAGATTACTTACATCACATATCAAAATTAAAACAACATTAATTTATTTGTGTTAAAGTTAAATGGTTACTTTTATTGTTCTGTTTCATATCATATATTAGCTGCTAGCAGTTATCTAACTGCAATTGTAAGCATTTTATGTTATCTCAAAATTTTTAATTTTTTGAAAATTTGGGGTTTTGACACTCACTCCACCAGGCCTCGCCGCCCTTGATGTTCTATGCAGTGGAGTGCATGAGGCCCATAGTTTACGATTGGATTACTACGCTGTTGAGCAACATGAAGCAACAACTCAGCGACTGCAAGATGGGTAGGGTGTGAAACTTCAGTTTCAGTGGTATACTGAGCATGTTATTCTTTGCGCATGATATGGGACTCAGACCTAGAGTTGATGTTCCTCTACATGGGGTTTGCGATCTGGCCCAATGACATTGGGCAAATGCGATGCGCAGACTGGGCAGAGGTAGGGTGTCTAACCCCTACCCAGTTGATTTCTTTCCATGGTGGTGGCGGTAGATAGTTTCCATTGATGAATACCCCTATGTGGGGATAGATTTTCGGGGAGCTCCCGATGTGCCACTACCACCAGGATCAGCATATGGTGACATTGGTAATGAATCCCGACCCTCTTTTTAAATTTTTTTGAGTTATTAAATTTTTTTCTGTTTTTTGATATGTGGAATCAAAAGACATGTTTTTGTGTGACGACACATAGTGGTTATCTATCATATGTATGCAGATGTAGGACCACGACGACCTGAAGGCTTCCCTCATCATAAACGAAGGGGAAGAGGAGATGACATTATGGGTGTGGATGCGGAGCAGACTCTCCAAAGCATTCATACCAACTTCATGTAGCTGACACATAGGGTACCCATGCCGCAAGTTGAGGACTTTCCTGAGGCCATGCAGTGTCAGGTGGTGGGTGTACCACGAGCATGGGTGTGGTTATTTCAATGCCTACCTAGAGCCGTGGTGTGCTTCCATGAGCACAACCCCCCTCCTCCTCCATAGGATTAGATACCTGGGAGTGATTCATTTTTGTACTACCGTGTATTTATATTTTGGTTGCTTGAAAGCCCCATTTTTGTATGACACTTATGTATTATGATGCCACTTTTTGGATATTTAATGAAAAACTTTTATGATGATCGATTTATTTATTTACATGTGTAAAAATGTATGCTTGTGATGAGATTATTATCTGTGGAACAAATGCCAATCTAATGCATAGTTAGCATATGAGTCAACAACTTGATTATTAATTCTTGGGACATGTATGTATGTTATGTTGTCAAATTGTCGTTCTAACAATATCACATGTAAGAATCTTCGTAATAATGTTGGATCCCTAACATGATACAAGCCATTAAGTTGTGACACTACTAACTATGAATCAAGACGTACCTCAAGAGAGAGAACACCATGTGAAATGGCATCCCGTAGAAGCTTGATAACGACACTATACTCAGCAACATTGTTTGAAGAGGGCCGTAAACATACACCTCTTGAAGACAATACCTAACCTGTAGGAGTATAAATCACCCAAGTAGCAGAGGCTGAGTGTTGAGTGTGATAGCTCGCACTATCAGTGAATCCTATGAAGGTGGAATATTCAATTGACATCTGCCATAAGAAATGAAAGCTAATCAACAAACCTGATCACCATAAGAAAACCTACCTATGCAAAATACTGTACAATAATATACAATAGTCAGCCTTGGCTAAAAATCATGCATAGTACTTTTTAAGATAGAGCCCATTTCTAGGCTCTGCAAAGGGGATGTTTATAACTTCCTCCAAAAAGAACAAAGGGGGGAAAAAAGAGGGCTGGTTTCCATTGCACTTCTCAATCATATGATCCTAGGCAGTTCCTCTTGGAATGCAAATGGTCGATGGTGGAATAATCTATCTCTGTTCCTGACTAAGAGTAACTTATCCCATTGTCCAGCACTGAGTTATCTATCATGATTGCAGGATCCTACTTAAGAGTCTGGTAATATCTATCTTATATGTGCAATATCGATCTCCAGAGCCTCCACAAGAATAATCACTGACACATCCAGAAGCCATATTGCACAGATGAACTGGGTATCAGCAATGGAGCTCTTTAGTCTTTGGAGACATTCAACATTGGTATTTATTCCTAGTGCTATGGTCACTGGCAAATCTAACTGGGAATTGTAGGATAGAACCTCAAGCACATGAAGAACACCTTAATATGAAAGGATTTGACAAGGATTTCACTAAGTAATTTTATTATTAAAGGACCATGTATATCCCTTAGGAGGCATTATACTATGATCGTATCTTCTAGGTTTGGCCACAATAATCCTAATTCTTGGAAGGTTGTCATTCTCTTTATGAGATATAATTGTATTAGTAAAATAAAACAATAGTTTTCAGTTCCATGCAGACTTTGATATCTTAAATTGTATCAGTATATAACAATTCTCATGGAGATGGGAAACAATTATGCCCTCGATTTTCCAGCACTTTACAGGCCCACACATGTTCTTCCATTCAGTCAATGTGGTGGTTATGTATAAGCTGTAGGCAGAGAAAAGATTTGAGTTCTGTTGCTTCTATTAACAAGCCCAGTATTTTTGTTCTCCAATTATAGTGTTGAAATTGAATCCTTGGATATGCTTTACATCCAAGGGTAATGCTCCTAAAGGAAACATTGGATTGCATATCATCAAAAATAAAATGGTTCACCTATGAATAGGAAGTAGTAGAAAGTGTCCATTAATAGAGATTATTGGTAAGTATCCATTTCAAATACAAAGACTAAGCTAGAAGTTTGAATATTTGCTTTCTAGTTTTGGATAAATGCTAAATGTTGTACCTCATTGCTCAGCCTTTGCTTTGAGGTCTGGAAGGCTTCATTTAGGGTCTCCATCAAGTTTGTCTTTCACACAAAAATTTCTACAACATCAAACTTCTTTTACTACTTTGGTATATCTTAAAGAAAAGGAAACATGTTTAGAAGAAGGAAAGTCAATAGGAATGCTACTGGCCTAGCCATAAGATTTAGTATTGCTACCATCTGAAAGTTACTTTGGATTTGCAATACATATTTATCTTCCCAATAAGTTGATTCGATTTTCTCTTAGTTAAAATTTCAATTACTCTTCACATTAAAAAAAAATGCTATCAAGAAATTGACACTTAACTTTTTCCAACAATGTAAACGATTTAATTAGACTTCAACATGGTTCATAGAATAAATTCATTAAATGCTTCTTAATATATTATGAAGTATGAAGAAATGGCACTTAACTTTTTCCAACAATGTAGACTCCAACATGGTCCATATAATTAATTCATTAGTGAGTTGATGATGAATTTTAAATGATAATCTTTTCATATATCGAGGCAAAATAACTGCAACTTATTTTTAGACAATTTATTTCAGGGATAAGAATATTGACATCATGGATGGATAATAAATCAAACCAAATGAAGATTTGTAATCTACTTAATACAATGTTGTAAAAGAGACTAATTTGCATGGACAATAATCACAAATAGGTAATGCACCCTGGCAGAAATTTGTTTGGAAGACTGAAGTACAACAATATTGTCATTCTAAGAATAATGACAAGACCGAAGTTCTTTTGTTGTTGACTTCACAAACTAAAATGTAGAATAACTTTGGTCATTTGATGCAAGTGCATCATTTCTTGTTTCATTTGCATTGCTAAGAAAATTGGATATGCTTCGTCACAGTCCCTCGGAGGTAACTGAATTCATTGTTAAATATTTTATGATACTCTACAACACTGTTACCACAACTTTCATAGTTGGTCTTTCTTCTCATGAATGTTTTGAACAAAGCAACCCAACATGTAGCAAAGAAACTAGGAATTTGTATAGATTGCTTTCTTTAAATCCATCTCCATCCACCTCAATAAAAAGATCACTATCAATTACCTCCTTTACTCTGTTTGGAAATGCTGAGTTCACCCAGTTCTGCAAGTTTAGGTCTCCAACAAACATGTCACTCATTGGTTGTTTTCTGGTAAGAATTTACAATAATAGATTGCCATAGCTATAAACATCTCCTTGAATAGACACTACGCCACTCAATCCATACTCTACAATGAATACGACCTTCATTAGATTTTGCTCATCCTATGCATACAATAATGTTAATGAGAAAAGACAAGTGAAAGTGATATTTTAAACAGACATACCTAGGGAAATGTAGCCCACAGATCCTCTCAAAGAAAGTGTTGAAGTTGGTGAAGTAGTACACTTTTCACCAATTACTCTTGCAATACCAAAATCTATTACATGGGCTGACATATCTCCATCCAAAAGTATATTGCTAGATTTTATATCACAATGCACTACTTGTACAAAACAATCGGGATGAAGATATTTCATGGCATGGGCCACATCTATGATGATGCTAAGGCGTGTTTTCAACCTCAATTCACACACATCCTCACCATTGTTGTCTTCTTTGTTAGGATACAAATGTTTCTCTAAGTTTCCATTAGACATAAATGTGTACACTAAAGCTTTGAAATGGAGGTTGGAACACGAGGTTATGATTTTCACCAGATTTCGATGTCAAACCTTTTGCAAGACATTGCACTCTTCTTTAAAACTCTTCTCACCTTCGTCATTTTGCAATTGGAGAACCTTCACAGCAACAAGTGTGCCATCATTCAAAACTCCTTTATACACTAATCCAAAGCTACCTGTTCCCAACAAGTTGGCTATGGAAAACCCATTAGTTGCTATGTGGAGCTCTTGATATGAGATCCTTTGATACTCTACATTTTGAAAAATGGGTCTTTAGACATCAATGTTTTGTATATGCATATTCCCTCTCCATAAGCATCTTAAAAGAAGACAACATAGTATAAAAGAAATAGCTCTACTCACTGACAACAATATTCTTTTCAAAATCGTAAGATGACCTCTTGGTGTTGGACAAGCACGTAACTGGAATTCTTCTAGTCCACAAAGCCCAGGTTTCCATTTAAGGATATGACAATTGATTGATTTGCAAAAAAATATCCCTTTAGAATTTCTCCAGTGAGCTTGTTAAAAGACAAATTCAAATACTTAAGCATTTTCAACTTGTTGAGAGTAATTGGTATTGTCCTTGAAAAGGAGTTGGAAGAGAGATCTAGGATGATAAGACTTTCTAAATTTTCAAGTGAACTTGATATCAATACTTGGAAGGAATTTCAAGATAAATTCAATAAAAATAGTTCAACACAACTTCCGAGTGATGGTGGAATGATTCTAGTCAAGTGACTAGCAGAAATGTCTATAACTTGAGCCATTGCAACTTTACCAATATCCATGGGAAAAGAGCCTTCTAATAAATTCCATGACAAATTCAAATAGAAATGTAGATTAGAAAGTTCAATAATTTCTCTTGGTATGCTTCCAGTGAACCTATTGTGAGACAAGTCAAGCAATTCCAAATTTGTATAGTTTCGTAAATCAGAAGGTATGTTTCCTGATAATTGGTTGTGATGAAGGAGGAGTTTTCTTAGTTGTTTAAGGGGTGCAAGGGAATTAGTAATCTTTCCAGAGAGCATGTTTTGACTGATGTATAAGAGACCCAATTGTCGTAAATGTTGATATTCGTTAGGGATGCTTTATTCTAATTCGTTGTTTCCTAAATCCAATCTTTCTAATTGTGTAAGGTTTCTTAATGATGGAATGCTACCACTCAAAAGATTCCTAGATAAATTTAGGAAGGTTAGGCTACTAAGATTACCTATATGTTGAGGGATGTTTCCTTCTATCAAGTTGTTTGCTATTGTCAAGTAAGACAAATTAGTAGAAAGTTTACCTATAGAAAGAGGCAAGACAACAATTAGTTTATTGTCTCTTAAGCTAAGTATTTTTAAGCATGAACAATTGCTAAGAGCTATAAGAAAGGGCCTAGTTATAGTAACAGTGCATTTCCAAGTTGATTAGATTGCAAGTGTAATTTTTCAAGGAGGGATAACTTGCCCAACTCTACGGGTACACTCCCACTCAACTTGTTGTAGCATAGAATGAGCCTTTTGAGCTGCGAGCAATTTCCACTGGAATTTGGTATGCTTCCACTAAGTTGATTTCCCCATAAATAGAGCTCACTCAAGTTAAAGAAATTTGACAAAACAGTAGGAATGGTGCCTGACAATTCATTTTCACATAGGTAAATACTTTCCAAATTAATAAGCAGGCCCAATTCTTGTGGAATGTTCTCGGTGAGTTTGTTGGTACAAATGTCTAAGCTAGTCAAAGTGGAGATATTTGACAAAGAAGTGGGAATGGTACCAAATAACTCATTCTCACAAAGGTGAAGCATTTGGAGATTGGTGAGGATGCCCAATTCTTTTGGAATTCTTCCACTTAGTTTGTTTGTGGAAATTTTCAACTCAATCAAAGTGGAGATATTTGAAAAAAAAGTGGAATGGTGCCTGACAATCCATTTGTAACATCCCGGTTTTGACCTCGTTCATTAGATGTATATATTGTAAATAATCATGGTGTGGAGCTAAAGGACAAGGCCCCACCATTGATTGGTTATGCTATGTTTCGGGTTGAAATTGTCACTGATGGTATATTGGGGCATGCGGCATACATATCAAGTTTTGTCATCATGTAAATATACATCTTTAATTAAATGAACCCAACCAGCTATGCTCACTGCAACCATAATGAAAAGGGCATGATTTTCCCAAGGATAAGGGGGGGATTGTTAAACCATGAACCAATGGGGAAAAATCCATCTATCATCTTTCCTTGTCTTATCCAACTACCACCATTAAAAACTGTTGTTGTTAGTTGGGGCAGTTATGGCTGGGAGTGGAGTGTGGCAGGACTGTCAGTATTTTTCCACACGTACACTCCACCAGCGGGTTGACCTCACTTTGGAAAGCAAAAACAACCACCACCATCACTCCAGCGGACTCCCCATTCTCACTACTACGCCACTCTCTCCATTGTCTATTCATCCTCATGCAGGGACGGTAGTCTGCTCATTCTCACGCACAGGCATCTTTTCTACTTGATCCCACGCAGCCAGGAGGGGAGCCGTTTCTCGGTTGTCATTCATGTTTTTCCACATAATAGAATCTAGGGTGTGTTTTACCTCTATATTTCTGGGGTCTGGTGTAAAAATTTCCTCATGCACAGGTCGAGAGTCTGTATCTTCTTCCCCAGTGTGTTCTGTGTAAGTTTTCCCCTGGTGGCTTCGTTGTCTAGGATGGACTGTTGTTTCTCCACGTTGTGAATTGTGTTTTTTGATACGCTTGAGGCTGCTGTAGGTTGTTTTGGGAGTCATTTTGGCCACGATAGGGCCAAGAACGACTCAGGAGTTGTTTTCCTTAACCAAGCTGTGAATCACTTGTGTGACTGCGTGTATGCAGTGGTTGGTCTTTAGACTGTGTTGGGAGCAGGGATGGGTGCTTGGTTTGCTTAATAAACCTAGTGTGTTTAGAAACCACACAGATAGAGATAGAGGGATTGCTTTCTTCTCCACAGCCCCTTAATAGCACTAGAAGGGAAGTCAGGGCCTAAGGGACTGTGTAGCAGAGAAGGGACCGATTCCTTGTGTTGGGTGTGTGTGGGTGTCTTAGAAGTCAGGCTAGTTCTGGTGTAGGTGTTCCTAGCTCTGTAATGGGCTCACCAGCTTAGCATTTAGCCTTTCCCAGCTCCTTGATGTCCTAATAAACCCAACTGTGTTGGCTTGGCTGTGTTTTGTGTATCCTTGGCTATGTGTAAGCCTACTTGTTCCTTATTCCTTGGGGAATCATGCCCAACTCGGGGGTGGCAGCGTTTCTGAGAGATTTAGGAGCATGCTAGCCTATGGTTGGGTGGAACGTTGCAGCGACGTAGCTGGTTGCAGAACGAGTTCTTCATAAGATAAGTAATCTTGTCTATTTTACTCCTGCAATCATTTTACTGTTAATGAATATGGTGAACATGTTGAATGCTTGTATGAATGTATGTTTCTTCCGCTGTGTATGATAAATAATTGTATCTGTGTATGTTTTACTTCAATGCATTTTGTTTCAACATTTTATGAATGCACATGCTCATGGGGTTGGTTTCCCGAATGTTTAAGGCCATGGTAGTGTCCTCTTTGCCGGTCGGAGGGTTGGGGATGCTATAGTGTGGTATCATAGCTCATGTTGCAGCATGGGCCTAAATAGGGCCATGAAATATGTAGTGATAGAGGTAGGATTTATTTCTGCCTAGTAGAGATCAGACGTTTATGACAGCAAACTTCCACAAAAAAAAAAAAAAATTGTCTAAGTGTTTGAACTGTCGGTTCGCCAGAACACTTAGTGGGATGGACTTCCGATGCAGTGGACGGATAGGCGGAAGCACACTCGATGGAGGACAGTTGGAAGAAAAATATGGAAAATTTCCTCAGTTTTCGTTGGTCGTCGACAGAACTTAGTGGATGTGGGAGCCGCAACTTCAGCGAAGATCAGTCGAAGACCGCCGAAACACCGGCTTGATGTAGTGGAAGAAACGCTCAATATTGACTTTCGGCGCCAACGAAATTTTGTTGTTCAGACCGTCGATGGATGTCGATGGAAAATAGTTGATCGAGCGCCCGCTGTTGTGGATGACTAGACCACAATGCTCCCGACGGGTAAGGCCTCTGACCACCGACGCCATAAAGAAAGCTTAAGAATTTTTCTAAGGCCCGAAATCGTTGGCTATCAAAAGAAGATAGTGCTTCGTGCGTCCACCATTGCGGAAGCCTAGAGAACTAGTCTTCCAACGGGGAGAAGCTCCGACTATCGATGCCGGTCAAAAATCAGTTCACTGATCGAAAAGCATTAGCAGATTGGATCACCGATCGGGAAAGGATCAAAGATGATGAGCCGCCGTTGCGGCTGCTGATCGAACTAATCCGCTGATGCTTTAGTATTCCACTCACCGATGCCAAGGTGTTAGTGGATTATGGAGCTGACAGAGTCAGCGGAAGATAGGGAAAGTTTTCACAAACAGAAGAAGAAATTTTCCAAAAATTATCTAAGTGTTGAGGCCATCGGTGATCGATGACAGTTAGCTGTTTGGATCAGTGGAAGTTAGTGGTTCATACGCCCACTGTTTCGGAAGCCTAGAGCACTAGCCTTCTGACGAGAAGAGACTACCGAAGCCGATTAGGTTATGCCTCAGTATATTTGGCTACTGATCGGAAGAAGATCAAAGATGGTGGGCCGCTATTGTGGCTGCTGATGGAACTATCTCACCGACGAAAAGAAGAGAATTGAGCCAATCAAGCGGCGAAAAGGAAGACTGAAGGGAAAATTTCAAAAAATTTTCTAGGTCCTGGGGTTGTCGGCCATTGGCGATGGTTAGTGGATTGAACATCTGCCGTTGCGGCTAGCCAGTGAACTATCCTTCTGACGGATGGAGGATTCAACCACTGATGCCGTAGAGGTTAGTACTTCCGACAGCTGATGAGAAGAAAATTTGAAAATTTTGTTTAAGTAGAAGGTCGTCGAAAAATTATTGAGGATCGGATCGTCGATCGGGTACGCTAAAGGTTTGAGGATACGTCGTTGCGGCAGTATAGGAAATTATCCACCCAACGGTTAGTAGGTCCAACAGCCGATAATGTCTACGGAACCCACAGTGAGATCGCTTTCCGCTATTGCGGCTGCCTAGAAGACTAATCATTCGACACAATAACATAGCCGCTCGTAGACATAGAGGAGGTAAGTTGTCGTTCGAATTGCCGTAACAATAAGAAGTATAGTGACTTGGATTTCTAATGAATAGAATATGGAAGAGCCGATTCCACAGAAGACTTAAGGAGAATAGTCATTGACATCGCCGATCAAAAGTCTAGACGTTTGCCCACAAAAACTAAAGTAAGAACACTTTCCGCCGTTGCGGAAGCCGAGATGACTAACCACCTGATGTACAAGACACCCAACCACCGATGCAGCGCATAGGCTGGTTTCATCACTGATTAGGATTGGAGAGTTGGATACGGATCCAATACAGTGGAAGGAAATAGGTGAACAGTCCTCCGCATCACCGATGCAGATCAAAAGTTTGGCGATCTGCTACCAAAATGCCGGAAACGTTGTGCGGAAGAGACCCAATGAAGAGAAGGAAACTTTGGGTTTTTCGAAGTGGAAATTTTCTCAGCAAATTCTAACTATTTTAACAGGTTTCAGCGGACTATTAGAGGATTACAGGGTTGAACACGGGAGAGAGGAAAATGTTGTGTTTTTAGCATAATTGTTGTTCTATGAATTTCCAGAAGAAAAGGTAAGTAATTTTGATTTATATTGATATTATGCATCTAACAGTTTGCTACAAAAACATTTGAAGAAATTTAGATAACTTCCAAGAGCAGTACTCCAGAGAGAACAGTGTGGTAAAGCCAAAGGTGGTTCAGTCATGAGAACCCATGATGGGTATGATGCTCGGGATTCTTACAAGCGAGGAGAAGATGCCATGGGAGAAAATGTCCGTAATAGAAATGATGACATAGAGTCTAATGGAAGGAGATTCCAGGTGACACCGTCCGAAGTTTTAGCCACAATGAGAAGCTTGATCAAAGCCCAGGAAGAGCAGCATCAGTTGAATGCTGCAATGTTGCAGAGTTTGACAGACTTGCAAAGAAATATAGACTCTGGACGAGGTACAACAAGACCAGAAGGTAGTAAGAGTAGTACTAGGAGAAGGAGAAGGACTTCTAGTGGATTATCTGATTCTGAAGAATCCAGCGGGGATTCAAGTTCTTCTTCTCGTAAAAGGAAAAGAAAGAGACACCATAGGGATCACTCTCGGGACGAATTCAAGAAAGATAAAACTCCTACATTTGATGGTGAGGTAAAGACTGGACAAGAGGCTGAAGCTTGGCTTCTTGGGATAAAGAAGTAAATTCAAGTGCATGATTATTCAGGAAACATGAAGGCAAGAGTTGCCATATTCAATATGAATGGAAGAGCATCCATTTGGTGGGAACACTTTAAGCAAGTAAAGAGGATCAGTGAAAGGAGGCTTAAGTGGAAACAGTTCAAGAATTATTTCAAGCAGAAATACCTCTCTGATAGGTATTATGATGACAAGATTAAGGAGTTCCATGAGCTAAGATTGGGACAACGGACCATGGAAGAGTATGCAAATAAGTTTTTGGAGCTGTTGAGGTATGTCTAGTACATCAGAGATGAAAAAGTGAAGGTCCATCTTTTTTCGAGTGGATTACCTCAGTCTTACAAAGATAGAATTGAGTTTTATGAACCTAGAACTCTTGAGGAAGCAATAAGGAAGGCTAAGTATTGCTATGAGCAAAGAAAAGGTAAGTCGGATTACCATAAGGCATGGAAGGATAAGAAAAATGAGAAGTTTGAACAAAGAAAGAAAGGTTTCAAACCTTCTAACTTCCGGAATCAGCAGAAGCAGCCATCCCAAGCTCCGAGTAAGCCAGTTGGAGTGACAAGAGAAAAGCCTAAAGATCCACAACAGAATAGAGGGCCACTCCAATGTTGGAAATGTGGAGGACCCCACATGCGCAGAAATTGTCCACTCGAGAATGAGAGTGCAAGGCCATCTTATAACATTCAAGAAGTAGAAACAGTGGGTCAAGTAGCAAGGGCAGTCCCTAGGATTTATGCAATACTGGAGGACTTCTAGGAATATCACCAGTCAGCTGTGGTTGAAGTTGCAGGTAAGATTGTTGAGCAATATGTTTTTATTTTGATTGACCTTGGTTCTACTCACAGTTACATTACTCCTAGAGTAGTGGAGATTTGTGCTTTTAAGAATGGTAAAGCATAGAAAATCTTGGTTAGTTCAGCTAGCCACTGGAACTAAGAGAAAGGTCAGTGAAGTGGTAGAGAAATATCCATTGGTCATGAATGGATTGGTCACTTGTGTAGATATGAATGTTCTACCACTTGGTTCCTATGATGTTCTCATTTGAATGGATTGGTTAGAAGCTCACAGGGTAAAGCTTGATTGTTACAATACGACTTTCGAATGCATGAATGAAGAAGGGAACCTGGTAGTTGTGAAAGGTATTCCAAAGGTGATTTTAGTAAGGTAGGTTTCAGCAATGTAGTTAAAGAAGTTCTGTAGGAATGGTTTCCAGTTGTATGCAGCCCATATTTTGGAGGCAACAAGCGATGAAACTCCTAGGTTGGAGGACTATCAGGTGTTACAGGAATTTCGGGATGTGTTTCTTGATGAGATTCCAGGGCTTCCTCCAAAGAGGGACATTGATTTCACTATTGAACTTGTGCTAGGAGTAGCACAAGTGTCCAAGACACCCTACAGGATGAGTACACTGGAGATGCTATAGTTGAAGATGCAACTACAAAAGTTTCTGGAAAAGAAGTATATCCGACTGAGTGTGTTTCCGTGGGGAGCACTAGTTCTGTTTGTAAAGAAGAAAGATGGTGCACTCAGGTTGTGTATTGATTACAGACAGTTGAATAAGGTTACTGTGAAGAATAAATATCCTTTGCCTAGGATTGATGACCTCTTTGATCAAATCAGAGGAGCAAAGGTATTTTCCAAGATTGACTTGAGGTCTAGTTACCATCAAGTGAGAATCAAGGATGAAGACATTCATAAGATAGCCTTCAGGACAAGGTATGGACATTATGAGTTTGTAGTGGTACCATTTGGTCTCACAAATGCACCAGGTACATTTATGTGCCTTATGAATAGTGTCTTCAACAGGTACTTGGACAAGTTTGTTCTTGTTTTCCTTGATGACATTCTTGTTTATTCTAAGAATGAGAAAGAACATGAAGAGCATTTGAGATTGAGCATCAGCTGTATGCAAAAATGAGCAAGTGTGACTTCTATAGAGATAGAATTCAGTATTTGGGTCACATTATCTCAGAGGAGGGTATATCTGTGGACCCTGAAAAGATTGAAGCCATTATGAATTGGCCTACTCCAAGAAATGTGACAGATGTAAGATCTTTTATGGGACTTGCAGGATACTACAAGATATTCATTGAGGGATTTTCCAAAGTTGCACATGCCATCACTTATTTGAAAAAGAAGGGGATGAAGTTCGAATGGACATCAAGGTGCAAAGAAAGTTTCCAACGGTTGAAGAATATTCTCACTAGTGCACCCATATTGAAAGTTGCAGACCCAGAGAAAGATTTTGTGTTGTGTGCCGATGCATGCGGACAAGGGCTTGGATGAGTCCTTATGTAGGACAACCACGTGATATGTTATGAGTCAAGAAAGCTGAAGGAACATGAGAAGAACTATGCCACTCATGATCTAGAGCTTACAGCCATAGTACATGCCCTCAAGATGTGGAGGCATTACTTGATGGGTAGAAGATTTGAGCTAAGAATAGACCATTGTGGTCTGAAGTATTTGTTTGACCAGCCTACTCTGAATGCTAGGGAAGCAAGATGGATGGAATTTTTATGTGAGTTTGATTTCGAAATCAAGCAGATAAAAGGGAAAGAGAATAACGTAGTTGATGCACTTAGCAAGAAGATGCAAGAAATGCATGTGGCATCTCTTAGTAGTTTCCAATAAGATTTGAGGCAGTAGGTAAAGGACAAATTGCAACAACAAAGTCTTGAGAAGAGATATGAGGGATATAAATTTGAAGAAGATGGACTTCTCACTTATAAAGGTAGAATTTATGTTCCAGATGTAGTAGATTTGAGGAGAGTTGTCATGGATGAAATCCATCAAGCTCCATATTCTGGTCACCCAGGATATCAGAAGACAATTGCTACAGCTAGAAAGCAGTACTTCTGGCCAGGAATTAAAAAGGATATGGCCGAGTACATTTCGAGGTGTATGAAATGTCAACAGGTAAAGGTTGAGCATCAACACCCTGTAGGTTTGTTGCAGCCTTTTCCAGTTCCAGAATGGAAATGGGAAGTTATTTCCATGGATTTCATTACAGGATTGCTGATGACTTGGAGACAACATGACTCCATCATGGTTGTGGTAGACAAGTTGACTAAGGCAATGCATTTTATACCGGTTAAGTCTACACATAAGACTGATGATAATGCAAATATCTTCATGAAGGATATTTTTAGATTGCATGGATTGCCGAAGGAAATAGTCTCTGACAGAGACGTCAAGTTCACTTCCAATTTTTGGAAGGGGTTGTTTGCAGATTTGGGTATAAAGCTAAACTTCAACACTGCATACCATCCTCAGACAGATGGGCAGATAGAGAGAGTTAATCAGGTGCTTGAGGACATGCTTCACATGTATGTGATGGACAAACCAACCAAGTGGGAATATTACTTACACTTGGTAGAGTTTGCTTACAACAATGGACGACAGGAATCCTTGGGGATGAGTCTGTATGAAGCTTTGTATGGAAGAAGGTGTAGGACACCAGTGACTTGGGATAACCCAGTGAACAGGGTTGTGCTTGGGCCATAATTGCTTAGGTAAATGGAGCAAGAGGTTGTAAAGATCAGGCATAATCTGAAAGCAGCACAGGATAGACAGAAAAGCTATGCAGATAAGCATAGGGTGAACAGGGAGTTCAGTGTTGGGAATCATGTTTACCTTAGAGTGAGGGAAAGGAAGAGTTCCTTGAAGCTTGGAAGTTGTGCCAAGCTGTCACCTAGATACTATGGGCCATTTGAAGTGCTTGAAAGAATAGGGCCAGTTACATATAGACTTGCATTGCCTGCTAGCACTAGAGCTCATAATGTTTTTCATGTTTCTTTGCTTAAGAGATATGTACATGATACTAACCATGTGATAAATTGGGATGTGATTCAGGTGGAACCCAAGGGAGAGTTCCGAATCGAGCCAATGCGCATCCTTGACAGGAAGGTCACAATGCTCCAAAACCGTTCCATAGGGCAGGTAAAGGTGCAATGGGAGCACTGCAGACTTAAAGAGGCTACATGGGAGCTGGGGGATGCCATGCGGCTGGCACATCCATTTTTTTTCAATTCTGCGGAACAATGAGGTGGTACCATTGTAGCATTATGAACAAATTTTGTAAAGCACTGAGGACAGTGCTGTTGAAGGGGGAGGGGAATGTAACACCCTGGTTTTGACCCCGTTGCATTAGATGTACATGATGTAAATATTGTAAATAATCATGGTGTGGAGCTAAAGGCCAAGGCCCCACCATTGATTAGTTATGCTATGTTTCGGGTTGAAATTGTCACTGATGGTATATCGGGGCATGTGGAATACATATCAAGTTTTGTCATCATGTAAATATACATCTTTAATTAAATGAACCCAACCAGCTATGCTCACTACAACCATAATGAAAAGGGCATGATTTTCCCAAGGATAAGGGAGGGATTGTTAAACCATGAACCAATGGGAAAAATCCATGTGTCATCTTTCCTTGTCTTATCCAAATACCACCATTAAAAAATGATGATGTTAGTTGGGGCAGTTATGGTTGGGAGTGGAGTGTGGCAGGACTGTCAGTCCTTGCCCACACGCACACTCCACCAGTGGGTTGACCTCACGTTGGCAAGCAAAAACAACCACTGCCATCACTCTAGCGGACTCCCCATTCTCACTACTATGCCATTCTCTCCATTGTCTGTTCATCCTCACATAGGGATGGTAGTCTACTCATTCTCATGCATAAGCATCTTTTCTGTTTGATCTCACGCAGCTAGGAGGGGAGCTGTTTCTTGATTGTCATTCACGTTTTTCCACATAATAGAATCTTGTGTGTTTTCCCTCTTTATTTCCAGGGTCTGGTGTAAAAATTTCCTCATGCATAGGTTGAGAGTCTGTATCTTCTTCCCTAGTGTGGTCTGTGTAAGTTTTCCCCCGGTGGCTTTGTTGTCTAGGATGGATTGTTGTTTCTCCACGTTGTGAACTGTGTTTGTTGATACACTTGAGGCTACTGTAGGTTGTTTTGGGAGTCGTTTTGGCCATGATAGGGCCAAGAACGACTTAGGAGTTGTTTTCCTTAACCAAGCTATGAATCACTTGTGTGACTACATGTATGCAGTGGTTGGTCTTTGGACTGTATTGGGAGCAAGGATGGGGGCTTGGTTTGCTTGATAAACATGGTATGTTTGGAAACCACACAGACAGAGCTAGAGGGCTGGCTTTCTTCTCCACAACCCCTGAATAGCACTAGAAGGGAAGTCAGGGCCTGAGGGATTGATTCCTTGTGTTGGGTGTGTGTGGGTGTCTTAGAAGTCAGGCTAGTTATGGTGTAGCTGTTCCTAGTTCTGTAATGGGCTCACCAGCTTAGCATTTATCCTTTCCCAGCTCCTTGATGGCCTGATAAACCCAATTGTGTTGGCTTGGCTATGTTTTGTGTATCCTTGGCTATGTGTAAGCCTGCTTGTTCCTTATTCCTTAGGGAATCATGCCCAACTTGGGGGTGGCAGCATTTCTGAGAGATTTAGGAGCATGCTAGCCTATGGTTGGGTGGAACGTTGCAGTGACGTAGCTGGTTGCAGAACGAGTTCTTCATAAGATAAATAATTTTGTCTATTTTACTCCTGCAATCATTTTATGAATGCACATGTTCATGGGGCTGGTTTCCCGAATGGTTAAGGCCATGGTAGCATCCTCTTCACCGGTCGGAGGGTTGGGGATGCTACACCATTCCTATGAAGGTAAAGTGTTTGGACACGGGAAAGCATGCCTAATTCTGGTGGAGTTCTCCCATTAAGTTTGTTTGTGGAAATTTTGAAGTCAATCAAAGTGGATATATTTGATAAAGAAGACGGAATGGTCCCTGATTATTCAAAAAGACACTAGTAAGATCATTTTTTGCAATTTTTAAAGTAATCAACACTCAAAAGTTTTAGATGGAAGATGAAAACATTAAAAATTACCTGTGAGTTTGCTTGCTTCTAAGAAAAGTTGTTGAAGATATCTGAGAGAACCCAACTCATGCGGCATACCTACAATAAGATTGTTGTAGGAGAGCGATAAGTAAGCCAAATCCATGCAATTGCTGAGATCACTCGGGATGCTTCCCTTCAATTAATTGTTGTCTAAGAAAAGCTCCTTCAAACGAAAGAGGTGTCCCAACTAACGTGGGATATAACCATGGAGTCGATTCGCACTAAGAGAAAGCATATGGAGAAACATCAAATTGGTGAGGGAAGGAGAAATGGAGCCACCCAGATGCATGGAACTGAGGTGCAGGGAGACGAATCTGTCCCTGTGACAGCGGCTGTAGGTGATGGCAGTCCAGTTGTAGATGAAGGGGACTGCGAGACTCTAGTCGGCCATGGAACCATGAGGATCGAAAGTGATCTCGTTCTTGAATGCGAGGAGGGATTGTCAATCATCATGAGATGAGTGTGTAGAGTACAAGGAGAAGATGAAGGTTAAAAATAAGAGGAAAGAAAAACAAAGGAACGACATGGTGCTTGAAATGCAGAGGAGAAATTGCAAAGTATTCTGAACAGAGTAGAGAAGCAATAATCAGAGGTATGTATGCAAGAAGAGGGACTCCCACAACCATTTATAAACGAAAAAGAGAGAAAGAGAGGAGGGTGAACCCAGGAGGAGAGGTATTGCTGTAATTACTCATATGCACATAAGCCAAGTCAGGAAGAACCTAAGTCAAGGTATGAACCACCGTGCTCATTACTTTTATGCTCGTTTACACATAAGTCAAGCCATGAATAGAATAAGTGAAGGTATGAACCACTGCTAATTACTCGTCTGCACATAATACAAGTCATTCCACATTACTTGGAAATTGCACGAATTTGGATTACTCTCGCTTATTTGCAATTGCACATAATTACTTGTCTTCTAGTCTGCACATAAGTCAAGTCACGTAGAGAATAAGGCAAGGTCTGAACCATTGCTAATTAATCGTCTCTGCACATAATTCAAGTCAGGAAGATCATAAGTAAAGGCATGAACCACTATGCTAATTACTAGTCATCTCATATGCACGCAAGTCAAGTCACACAGAGCATAAGCAAAGGTATGGATCACTGTGCTATTAAAGATGGTGGCCCTGGAGCCCTTCAACTTGTTGATTTGGAGTACTACCTTGTACATTAGTTTAATGAGAGTTTTTTTTAATACAAATTTTCAATTTTTTTTGTTTTTGTTTTTTTTGTCATAGTTTGCAAGCTAGATATATCGATAACTTGTGACTTAGGAAGGGTTGAGATGCCCTGACCTCAGGGTCGCTTACCCTTATAGCCTTGTCACAAGGGGCTATTGAACAATTCTACTCAGGTGGGTTTTGAACCTGTGACCTTAACCTTTTACACATGTTCTTAACGTTTTACACTCAACAGAGAAAATATTTTAAATTAAAGATCAATAACCTACGGGGGTTGTGCAGTAGGTAGTAGGTCATTGGATAAAAATTACTACTAATTTGTAGTAATTATATTAAAATGTCAATTAAATAAATATTGGATTTAATTTTTTTAATATAAACAAGTTTGCATGGTAGCACAGCTTATTTTTATTAGAAGATTTTAATTTGTAATAGTTAAAAAGTTATAATTTGTAAGAGATTAATATTTGTCAAATTTATCATGTAATACTTGATACAACAATTGTAATTGTGCCCTCATCATGTGAGTTTCGGTTGAAATTTATTCCACAACATGTTTCCATGCTTCATGATGGCTCATTTTCAAAACATCAATGAATTAGGAAATTGCTCATGCATGCACAATGCTTGGATTATTAGTATTATCTCAAGTTTCACTAATGCAATGACCTTATTGGTCTTGATGTCAACAAATGAAAGAGGATCGAAATGAACTTGGTATTACATCGGGTAGGTGTGTTCTCAACATTAGCCCTAGTGAGCTTTTGAAGATTAATCATTGCTTGTTTTTTGTTTATTCTTGAAGGTCTATGAATGTATAAGTTGGAAACTAATTTGTTAGGTTAGGAGAGGAACAATTTTGAGGAGTCCAAGGGACAGCTTGGAAGATGAAACCCAAACATCTATGCCACAACATATGACCAACTCATCACATTGCTGGCATGCCATGATGCTCCTGCATCAATAAGTTTGTGGTTGTCTTCATTGACGGCATACTAATATACTCTAAGAACGAACAAGAACATAAAAAACATTTAATAATAGTTTTGCAAGTACCAAGAGAACAACAACTTTATGCAAAATTCAGTAAATGTGATTTCTTTAAAGATAAGATTCAGTACCTCAGACACGTAGTGTCCAAGGATGGAATCTCAGTCGATCCAGAAAAAGCGAAGGCCATCATGGAATGGTTGGTTCCTAAAAATGTATCTAACATCAGATCATTTATGGGAATAACCATATACTACTAGAAGTTCATAGAAGGATTCTCTAAGATGGCCTACCCCATAACTTCTTTACAAAAGAAATGTAAAACGTTCTAATGGACTAAAAAATGCATGGAAATATTTAACAAACTAAAACACCTATTAACTACCGCCCCGATCTTAAAGATTATTGATCCATTCAAGGATTTTGTCGTATGTAATGAGACTTGCAATGAAGGGCTAGGTGGAGTTTTTTACAAGAAAATTATGTTGTGGCATATGAATCCAGGAAATTAAAAGAACATGAGAAAAACTATGCAACACATGATTTAGAACTTGCTGTTATAATTCACGCCTTAAAAATGTGGGGACATTACTTAATTGAAAGGAAATTTTTACTTATGTCAGATAACAAGTCTTAAATATTTATTTGACCAACAGAATTTGAATGCAAGACAGGCCAGATGGTTGTCCATTTTAAGGGAATATGATTTCAAAATCAAACATATAAAAGGAAAGAAAATAGAGTGGCAAACGCTCTAATCCATCATGCAAATTTATTGTTTGCAAGTGGAAACTGTGAATCTAATCTAGAAAATCAGATTTTAAGTGCTGAAAATTATGATAGGGAATATCATATTTTAAAGGAAAAGACTGCTAAAAATGAACAAAATCAAGTAAAAAAAGGTTTTAGCCTAAACCAGCAAGGACTGTTGTTGCATAAAAACAGGTTGTACATATCAAACATAACATAAATTAAGCTTACATTCATGGATGAACTACATAAAAGACTATATTCACGACATCCTAGATACCAGAAGATGATCACTATGATCAGAAAGGATTTCTTTTGGCAAAACATGAAGAAAGAAGTGGCATAATACTTAGCTTGTTGTCTTGGATGTGATCATGTTAAGGAAGAACATCAACATCCAACAGGATTCTTGTAGCCACTACCCATTCTGAAATGGAAGTGGGAAACAATTAGCATGGACTTCATTACCGACCTACCAAAGAATTTGAGACAACATGATTCCTTCATTGTTGTAGTTGATAAATTAAGTAAGGCTACTCATTTTATTCCTGTTAAATCCTATAAAACTATTAACATTGCAAATATTTTCATGAAAGAAATATTTAGGATACATGGTGTATCGAAAATGGTAGTGTTAGATAGAGACACAAAATTTACAGGTAACTTCTGGAAATCCTTATTTAAAGGTTTGGGAACACAGTTAATTTTTATCACTGTTTATCATCCACAAATGGGTGGGAATACTGAAAGAGTAAATCAAGTCTTAGAGGACATGTTAAGGATGTATGTCATGGACAAACCAGGTAAATGGGAAGATTACCTACACTTTATAGAATTTGCATATAATAATAATTTTCAAGTTTCTGCAGGTACGAGTCCGTTTGAAATACTATATGGGCATAAGTGTAACATTCCAATTTCATGGAGCATCCCAATTGATAGATTAATATTAGGACCTGACTTATTAAAAGATATGGAACTAACCGTGAAATATATACAACAAAATTTGAAGGCTTCCCAAGGTAGGAAGAAAATTTATGCTGATTTAAAAAGAAATACCAGAGAGTTCCATGTGGGTGATCATGTGTATATAAAGGTAAATCCCAAGAAAATTTCCTTGAAACTGGGCTAGTATTCAAAACTGGCACCCAGGTATTGCGAGCCATTTGAAATTCTAGCTAAACTAGGGTTGATTGCATACCAATTATCCCTACCACCAAATATTAAAGTGCATAATGTATTTCATGTTTCTATATTGAAAATATATGTTCATGATGTCTCATGTGATTGACTGGAATGTAATCCAGGTGGAACCTAAAGGAGAGTTCCAGGTGGGACCGAAGCGTATTCTTGAGAGGAGAGAACTTTTACTCCAGAACCATACCATCAGACTGGTCAAGGTACAATGGAAGCATCTTAGTTTGGAAGAAACTAATTGGGAGCTAAAAAGTAATATGCATGAGTCATATCTAGACTTATTCCAAGAGGCTGAAATGGAAGAATAAAAACAAAAGTTATAACACCGAGTACGTTGTTATCTTTTAAGGGGAGGTGTATGTAATACCCCCTGAATTAATAATTGTTATTAATTCTGCTGGAAAATAATTTAATTATTTTTATTATTTTTATTATTTTTGATAGAAAGTCAAGAATAAAACATTTATTAATAAAAATATTTTTATTTAATAAAATATGCTGAGGGGGACAAAAGTGGAGATAGTTGTTGAAGAGTGTTTGCTGACCCACAAGAGGAAAAAAACAAGTGGTAGAAACCACTGAGTGAGAACTCATGATGCAGGAGGAATCATCCCCAAAAAGTAGGTCAGCACTCTTAGTTGAGTGCTAAAGAGAGGGAGGCTCATAAATGACCAAGTCCTAGGAAAAATACTATATATTAGTATGTCCATGAGTAGCAGGAGGCTAGCATTAGATGGGGATTAACATTTGTGAAATGCAAGAGATGGTGCATTGAAATATTTTTATCTTGTGGTTTAGTGAATAGGCTAGAGGGTTCTGGAGCAAGTAGATTCATTGCTCTGGGAGTTGGTTGGGAGGAACATCTTCTCCACTTTTGTTTTCCTGGCGTTGGTGCCAGGTTCTTATTCTGTTTCTTATGATTGATTTTAGTTATAGTATAATGTGTATTTTAATGTTAAATCATAGCTATACATCTAGGAAAAATGTTTATGAATCCATATTTTTTGTAGTATATCAAATATGTACAATGTTATATTATTTCGTAACGCATATAATATCGGCCATCCATACCTGCATCAAGGATTGATAGTGATGTTTAACTAATTAAGAGACTGAATTAGACATCTAGAGTTAGACTAGTGAGCTCCGATAGTGATTTAGACAGTTATAATTATCTAGTTAGTCAGGATTGAGTTGGTAGATTCGAATCATATTCATATGATTAAAATTATTATTTATGTAATATCATTGTATACTGTTGAAATTAATGAACATTATTGTTGTAATTTAATGAGTAATAATTTTCTGTTTCTTGTGAAATTTGTCTTATTCAGTGTACAATTTCAATTTCATTCAATTGCACAATTATACAATTTAATTGCACTCATTGCCTGTAGATCAATGGCACAAAAATTTAAACATGGCATCAGAGCCTATTGAGGAAAGCAACAAGTCTGCCCAATCTCCATTGTACACCAGAAGCAGTTGGGTTTCCATATATGTCCTGTAAAGTGTGCATTGCTAACTCTGGACTCATCCAGAGAAGTCTCTACATACGTGGAAAACCCTGAGAAAGTGTACATGTCAATATGGAAGGATTGATTCTGACATGATTGCGAATTTTATTTTTATTTTTGTAGTGTTACTTACATGTACTATGTAGCTTGATTGAAGAATTGACTGTTTGGATGTAAAATTGATGGATTCCTCATCTCTTTTACCCTGGATCCTTACACCCTTCAACTATGTTGATTGGAGGGTAGATATACAAGTCCCTTGTGCAAGCTTGGCCTGTTTAGGATGACTATGGGAAGAGAGACAAAACCTCATCATCCTACTGAAAAAAATAAGTTCTTGAATCGGTTGGATGAAGAATTTAGATTCCTTTACACTCACATCTCCTGGGATCTCCTCTTTCACCTTAAGGGATTGAAGACTCCTAAAGAATATTAGGAGAAGCTGGAATCATTGTTTGGAAAAAAAGATGAGATTCGAGGGCACATATTGGAGAATGAGCTAATTGCATTGCAGCTAGCAGTTTCAAAACTATCTAGTAGTTTTTCACAAAATTCAAGTCTCTAGCACTATAATGTAAGCAATGCAGAATAGAGAGGAAGGATGAGCATCTTGTGCTCTCTGTGCTCAACAAAATTGGTTCTGAGTGCTCTATCTTTGTCTCTACATTCCATTACAGAAGAGATTCCATCCCCAATTGGAAGATTCCTTCACTAGATGGATTTTCTGAGTCTTTAATAGATGAGTAGGATAAGTTGGTACAAATGAGAGTCCTCCAAACTTCCAAGAACCAATATATTATGATGTTGGAATCAACCAGTGTGCAAGATAAATGAAAGAACAAGGTGAAGGATCCTAAGGCCTCTGATTCGAAGCCAAGAGAGAATCATAAGACTTTCGAAGGAGCCTTGGGTTCCAAGAAGAAGAAAAAGTTTGAAAAGACTAAGACTGTGTCCTTATTGTATGAGGGGATTTCATCTTGAAATCCAGTGCATGAAGAAGCGAATCGGCCAACTATCATCCCTCCTTGAACATAACAAAATTGCCCTTCCACAAGGAGAAAATAAGTCCAATGATGGACCACCCAAATAAGATCATGAGAGATGCCATGCCTTACTCAGTCAAAATATTTCTTGATTGATTCTGGATCATCCAACCACATGGTTTCCTCCAAGGAATCCTTCTCCACTCTCACTCTATTAGGAGGACCTAGCATTCACATGGGAGATGACTCCCAAATCCCAGTTGTTGAGAGAGGTTCAGTTAAAATCCATCATGGTGATTTCAAGAATGTTCTCTATGTTCCCTCTCTTGCAGAAAATATGATGTCTGTATATAAGATGACCCATACAGGCTCTCCCAAGAGAGTTACATTCGACTATGACTAAGTTGAAATCATAGAAAAATCTACTGGAAAGCTCATCGTGAAAGGGATTACAAATCATACCACAAAAGCTTATGTTTTATCTTTTTTTTTCCTGTTTCACCTCCTACATCTCTATTGATTCATGCTAAAAACACCAATAAGATATGGCATGATAGATTTGGGCATCTCAATTTCAAATATCTCCAGCAACTCCACAATAAAAAATGGTTGAAGGCTTTCCTCTCATCCAAACATCAGATGGAGTATGTCTTGGTTGCTTGGTAGGTAAGTATCCAGAGAAGAGGTATGAAGGTGGGAAGGCACATATAGATGCCTCTATACTTGATTCGATACACAGTGATGTGTCAGGACCAATGCGTACAACATCAATTTATGGTTACATGTATTTCCTTACTTTTATTGATGATTTTTCTAGGTTCTGTTGGGTATATTTCATGAAATGTAAATCAGAAGTATTTGGAATTTTTAAAGTTTTTAAATCTTTGATTGAGAATAGTTTCAAGAAAAGGATAAAATCCATAATAATAGGTAATGGAGGTGAATACATTAAAATAAATTTTCAGCATTATTTTGAATCAGAGGAGATTCAAATGGAACACTCAGTTCCATACACACCACACCAGAATGGTGTAGCTAACAGGAAAAATAGATCATTGAAGGAGATGGAAACTTGTCTTCTCCAAGCCAATAATCTTCCTCCTTCTCTTTGGGAAGAAGCTAGCCTTCCAATCCCAGAGTAGAAAATGCATATTGTTGAGATATGCAGATCATGTAAAAGCATACAAGTTGATGGAGCTTGCAACTAGGAAATGCTTCATTGAGCGTAATGTTTAGTTTGAAGAAGATCAGTTGTTTGATATACCACCATCCAAATCACAAGAAGGTATATGTTAGTTTTTCAACATTTAAGCTAGCATTATGTTAAGATCTTTTCACTGAGAGAATAACAAGCACAACAATCACATAAGCACATCACAAGAGACAAGAGACACAAAGATTTTAGGAGGGGAAACCATAAATGGAGAAAACCCCTCAACTTCCTCTAAGATAGTATCACCACAAGATGTGATCCCAAAATAGTAAGATGACCTCCCAACACAACAGCAGCCTTCTGTCTTCTGTCAAGCCAAAGTATTTCCTTCTCCAAAGGTGCGCCACACTTGAGAGAGCAAGTGATGTATTTCACAAGTGATAAATAGAGAGACTCTCACTCTCTATTTATATTCTTTCATTGACTTTAAGTGCACTCAACCATGTAGGCTTAAATTACAATTACTTACTCAAGCCTACACCTTAATTAGTGTATAATAACCCAAGTGCCCCATAACTGTGGGGACTTACCTAATGACTTGATATGACTTGATTACATTATTAATCCTCCCGATCGGAACATCGGGGCATGACCACATGACTCAAATACATAATAGAAACATCCTGAAATAAACATTGGGTTACAATATATGAAATACATAGAAGAATACATTCCGAAGTTACATATACATCAACACTCCCTCTTAACTAGGAAGGTATTCTTTCGACACAATTTTTCAGCACTGGTCTTCTTCTCTGCATCAACTGGATCATCTTCGTCTTTGAGTCATCTTCAAATTCAAGTCATCTTCGTCTTCAAGTCATCTGGATATAGATCATCTCTCGATATGGATCGTCATAGTACATCATCACTGGATCTGAATCATCACTCGATTTGGATCATCATCACTGGACTGGATCTGGATCATCACTCGATCTGGATCACTACTGCTGGATCTGGATCATCACTCTATCTGGATCTCTCGGATTCATCATAACTGGATTTAGATCATAGCTCGATCTGGATCTCCACTGGTCATCATCATGTGTGTACTATCTCGTCATAGGCAATTCTACAGAGCCAGCCCTTTTTCATGCTGGTTGTAGGCCTACTCTCCTGTAGGTCTTCGCCCAGCACTTACATCTGACCTACTTGTCAGAAAGGCACACCCAGCACTTACATCTGACCTGCTCATCAGAAAGGCACGCCCAGCACTCACATATGATCATGTAGTAAACTACAATCACATCAGAAAGGCCCAGCACTCACATTCACCAGCATGATAGGCACAATCAACTATCATCTGTGAAATGGCTCTGCACTTATATCTGACCTACTTGTCAAAATGGCACATTCACCCAGGCCGGAACACATCCTACCACAATGATGAATGAATTTCACCCAGGCCAGAGCCCGTCCTACCACAATGATGAAATATTTTCACATTCACCCAGGCCGGAACACATCCTACCACAATGATGAACGAATCTCACCCAGGCTGGAACCCCTCCTACCACAATGATGAGAGATTTGTGCACTCACATTTGACCTGGTAGAAACTGAATCCTACACTCTCATCAAAATGGCCCCCAGTCCCTGACTGAGCTACCTGGTAACGGACCAGGCACCTCCACTCTCCTAGAGAGTGGCAGTTGCCCTTACATCTGTCCTACTCGACAGAATGGCCAGCACTCACATTTGTCATGGGAGGAACTTAATCCTTTAGCCATGACCAGAATGGCTCAGCCCTTACATTTGACCTGCTCGTCAGGATGGCTCTCTCAGTCCCTGACTGAGTGTTCCTAGTAACTGGCCAGGTGCCTCCATTCCCAGAATGGCAATCAACACTCATATCTGACATGGAAGGAACCACATCCTCTCACCATGACAGAATGGCTCAGCCCTTACATCTGACCATGGAAGGTACCAATCCTCTCACCATGTCAGAATGGCTATGGGTCTCATCACTGTCTCTTGGAGGAAGCCTCGATTTGGAGAACACCAAGTCTCTCTCTGAAGTACTTGAACTTCAGCCTAGCCAATGGCTTCGTTAATACATCAGCTATCTGTTCCTCCGTCACAACATACAGGAGCTTCACTACTCCTCTCTGCACCATATCCCTGATATAGTGATACTTGATCTCGATATGCTTCGACTTGTCATGGAACACTGGATTCTCTGACAACTTCACGCAACTATGGTTGTCACAATGTATACAAGTAGCATCCAACTGGAGATCAAATATATTAGACAGTAGCTTCTGCAGCCATACTGCCTCACAACTAGCTGAACAAGCTACGACATACTCTGCTTCAGCTGTACTTAGTGCCACACGAGATTGCTTCCTACTAAACCAAGAGATCACACCTGATCCCATACTGAAGCAACATCCTGAAGTACTCTTCCTGTCGATGGCACTGCCTGCTCAATATGAATCAACATAACCCTCTAGGTTAATCTTCTGATTCGCATCGTACTTGAGCCCATAATCAATTGTACCTTTCAGGTACCTCAGAATATGCTTTGCAGCAATCAAGTGAACACTTCTCGGATCTATCAAGTACTGGCTCAAGGTGTTCACAGCAAAGCAAATATCTGGTCTCATGTTCGTCAGGTACATCAATGACCCAATCATTTGACAATACATCGTAGCATCAACCGACTCTGACGAAGCATCACTCAATAGCTTCAGGTTCGATGCCATAGGTGTGGTCATGCAGTCCATCATCCTGAACCTCTTTAGGATCTCTACTGCATACTTCCCTTGTCCAAGGAAGATTCCATCTGCACTCTGCCACACCTCCATACCTAGAACAATAGTGCATCGACACATAATAGGAGCATCACTAGTCTTCCACCTTCAACCTTGAAGCAAAGGTTGGAATCCGCTTTACTCTTAGTAAAGCCTAGAGTCATCAGCAATCTATCCATCCTATCATATCATGTCGAACCTCAATATATTCTGTAGTCACTCCCTCTGAAGCGGAGCATCATACTCCCTCTGTCTTCTGTGCTCTATGCACTGAAAACATTCTGCATCGGAGTGACAAGTAGCTTCCTATGCTACTAGTATTCTATGCATCCATCTAGTGTATAGAATTTCATCTTCAACCTTTTAGCAAAGGTTAAGATCTTCATCAATCTCATCATGTATTTGTTTCAACTCTTATTGGCTGCAAATGTCTCTTCGTAGTCTAGGCCTTCCTTTCGTGAGAAGCTTCATTCTATGAATCTTGTTTTGTATCCCACCATGTTTCCATCTACTGCATGATGGAACTATGAACTTCTCTTCAGGTCTCGATACTGTGCCCTGACATCATTCTTCTTGAACTAGTCTTCCCTTTCTTCTTGGAGGCTGGAAGGTTCTGCATCAATGATGTCACTGCACACGTCATATTATTCTTCATTTTGAAATGTCGTCACTTGTTCTTCGGAACAAGTCTTCATTCTTCTTGGCTTGTAGGTGATTATGTATGCGATATTTCCTACAAGTCAAATGCAATTGTATGGTTAGAAACATTTCATACGGAATATTTATACTGGCAAACACTTATGCATAAATATATGATCATGCAACTACTTTAGCCAATACAAGATTCATCCATATCTCATTGAAACTTTATAGATGCCTTCCATCTCTACCAGGACAACATTGAGATTGTGCACTAATCCAATATGTCAGCAAAGAGGTTTCATTCTAGATAAGTAGCAATGGAGAATTTGTATAGCCCCATGAGCTACTTACCCATCACATGCATATTAGTAGTATACTGTCATTAATGCAAACATCCTATCATGCATAATACAATAACTGAATATAAACAAATGCATAACAAAAGAATATCATGAAATGACAATTGAATACTTATCTTTATTTGTTTTGAGGGTAGACTCCTTCTTGAGCCTTCAGCTTCATCGTCTTCTTCATTCATAACCGCATCGTTTCTTATCCAAATGCTGAGTTGGATAAGAGGTTCTTCAAGATTTGATTTCTTCATATTCCTCATTGCTTGAGGGATCTTCTTTGGATGGTGAGAGCCGGATCTTCAAATGCTCCCGTCTTATATTCTCTTCTTATGGGTAGAGCTTCTTCTTCTTCTCAAAGTTTGCTGAAAGTAATCACTTCCTTCTAGAACACATTCCTTGAATGAATGAATTCCACGATCTTGGGAGGTCATTCAAGGTGGCCATTACCACTTCTGCATTCTTCACTTCTTCTTTAGGTCATATTCTGATTTTTGTTCTTCCCTTCAAATAGCTTGAAATTTTGGAATAGCTTTGCTTGCAATAGGTAGTGCTCTGTAGTGCACATGTGCAAGCCTTCTATGCCAAAGCTCATTTGGCTCTACCGTATCATGGATCAAGGCTTGTTTTGGATAGCCCTTCAATTTGTACAAGCCTCCTTCTTGTTCTCTAATCACTACCGCATCATCTATAGTCTTTCCTTTTAGCCATATGATGACTTGACCATCTATGAATGCAATCCGCATTCCTTTTACATCAATGCTGAAATGGAGAGAAGGTTCTTCTTGAATCCTGGAACAAACAATACTTCTTTCATTGTTAGAGACTTACCAGAGTCTAGCTTGTATGAAGATTCTCCACTACCTTTTATTGGATATTGGTAGTCATCTCCTAGTTTCACCTTGTGAGGTGATTCATGTTCTAACAGTCTTACAAAGGATTCCTTGAATCCCGTCATTGGAAGCCCCACTGTCTATAATCCAATCATCACTTCCATGAGTAATGTTACCTATGAGAGCTGATATCAGAACATATTCATCGTCACTTGAAGAATCTTCACTTTCATGTCTGGATCTCTTTTGGATGGTTCATCATCCTCTGTAGCATGAGCATGATGTCTTCTTTGGCCTTAACCAAGTCCTTCTTGTGAAAGGATTCTAACCTCGTCTCCCTCTGAAACTGGAACCTCTATACTCAAGTAGGTGTCCAATCCAGTTTCTTCAGAGAGATCAGATACTTCCAGGATTGGAAGTTGTCAACTTTCCCAAGCTTGTCACCAAGCTGATGTGATACATCATATTGAAATGAGAACCTCAAATGGAAATAGCAAAGGATTAGATCTTATCGATTTGAGGTGTCCGTCCTTGTCCTAGAGTTCGCTGATCTAGGGTTTGTCACAAAAACCCTAATTTTAAAAACTTAGAATCTTTCAAATCTGATTGGATGAAAAGATAGATCTCTTCAAATGGATCTGTCCAATGTACTCCTTTTCTGAAAATAGTGGAGGGAAGCTCCTGAAACAGGAAACCCTAATTTCTGATTTCTTCTGCAGAAATGCCTATTACTGTTTCTGTGATATCTCCGAAATTAAGGATCCTCTGTGTCTAAAATTTCTCATTGAGTTAACCGCGCATGTCTGTGATCCAACAACACAAGTTTCATTAGAATTGGTTTCACCATTTGGGATTTATGATCCTTTTCCCAAGGTGACCTGTTACAGGACTGTTCAGAACAGAGAAGTTGTACGGCCTTCCACGTGTCACTGGTTCATATTCTGAGTCTGATATTTGGACCACAGAAATTAAAGTCCGTTATATTTCTATAACATCTTCAGGAATTCCATTTGGACCTTTGTAGCCCAATATATTTCATATCTCCCCAGGTGTCCTGTTTATGGATGATTTCTAGAAGAGGATGGAGCCCTAACTTGGAGAGATCATATCTCCCAGAATATAGCGAAATATGAGGCTGATTTTTGGACACAGTGTTCATCAGGATTTTATCTTCAGCCCATGCAATTTTCATCTTCTGATACTTCACCAATCTCGTAATATAGCTACTGTACCAAAACTTAGCCATTTTAGTATTTAGGGTTTCTCCTAGCTCAGGGTCAAACTAGGGTTTGACTTTCCCGGAGTTTCACCCAACCAAATTTATTGATCCAGGTCTCTAAAATTCAGTTTTGATGAGGAGAACAATCCTATGCTGGTATCACTCAAAAATTCCTCTTCTGTAGAAAGCCATAATTTCCACATCGAAACTGAAAATGCTTGAAATTGAATTCCGCATTGACAGAAAGATGCACCCTTCAATGGAGAGTCATCTTAGCATACTTTTGCTGAAAATATGTGGAGGAAGATCCACAAAATAGGAAGCCCTAGTTCTTGTAGCTGCACAATATCTTCTTCTCAGGTTAGGTTTGATACCATGTTAGTTTTTCAACATTTAAGCTAGCATTATGTTAAGATCTTTTCACTGAGAGAATAACAAGCACAGCAATCACATAAGCACATCACAAGAGACAAGAGACACAAAGATTTTAGGAGGGGAAACCATAAATGGAGAAAACCCCTCAACTTCCTCTAAGATAGTATCACCACAAGATGTGATCCCAAAACAGTAAGATGACCTCCCAACACAACAGTAGCCTTCTGTCTTCTGTCAAGCCAAAGTATTTCCTTCTCCAAAGGTGCGCCACACTTGAGAGAGCAAGTGATGTATTCCACAAGTGATAAATAGAGAGACTCTCACTCTCTATTTATATTATTTCGTTGACTTGAAGTGCACTCAACCATGTAGGATTAACTTACAATTACTTACTCGAGCCTACACCTTAATTAGTGTATAATAACCCAAGTGCCCCATAATTGTGGGGACTTACCTAATGACTTGATATGACTTGATTACATTATTAATCCTCCCGATCAGAACATCGGGGCATGACCACATGACTCAAATACATAATAGAAACATCCCAGAATAAACATCGGGTTACAATATATGAAATACATAGAAGAATACATTCCGAAGTTACATATACATCAACAGTATAACCACTCTTCCACTACCTTTTGATGATGACAATTTGTCACATGTTTCAAATTCAGATGAAGAGGAACAATATCAGCATGATCTTGGTATTGAGTCTGAACCTTATGAGATTCTATATCCGATCTAGCTCCCATCCCAAATCAATGGCCTGATCATAAATGGGCCCAAAAACTCATTGTTACAGCTAGGGATGGTGCTGGGAATATAGATGATAGAAGGAGAAGAAAGTCCCAGTATCAGAATGAGCATGTTTATGTCTTAGTCACATATTCGCTCCCTACAAAGCGGTGCAACAAGGTTCCCAAAAAGTACTACTTGATGATAGCGAATGATCAAACATTTGGCCCACAGAAGAAGAAACTTGACCATTCCTTTCCTCCTCCAGCAAGAAGAAACACATAGTACATCCATCAAATCAGAAGGACATTGAGAGGATCACATGCATAAATTTTTGGATGCTGTTGCATAGTGCTACGAATTGCAGCAGAGTTTTTGTAAGTTATTTCCGAAGAGAAAGTTTTTTTTTCTCCTAACAATAGCTTGTATTTCCTATTCCTGCTTATTTTGAGGGGGGGGTTTCTCATGAGGTTTTCCCCTATTTCCTTAGTTTATTAAGCATCTTTTACTTGTTTTATATTGTAATGGGTGACTTTTGTCCTTGTTTCTAGGGCCCATAGTCGTCCAAGTTAGGATTAAGGGGGGGTGTTAGGATTTATAATCCTTCCTTGTCCAGATATAGTCTATTAGATCATATGCCTAACTTAGGAGTCATTTTATAGAGTTTGGTGCCACTATGATTTTCATGCCATTGGTGCCATTGGTGCCACCAGTGTTCTCCATTGGTGCCATCAGTGTGCCACTTGGGTGCCACTGGTGCCAATCCCTACACTTTAGGAGCCACTCCGAGTGCCACCACCAACCTTCTTCAGCTGGTTGTAGTTGGCAGGTAGTTATGCTAAGTTATTCTCTAGTTACATTCATTTAGATTTCCTTCAATTTAGTTAGTGCTAGTATTGCATGGCTGCATGGGGGTAAGCGCCATTTCTCACCTACCTCGTAAGTTTAACTGGTTTATGTTTGGGTACATAGGGTACTCCCAAAAGACTGAACATCTTCAGCAACTGCTTCACACAAATAGATCATAGATCAACACACCAATGTTTGTCACGTGGTTAAAACCATCGAGAGGGAAACAGTCCACGACCCCAGCCAAATAGATACTTGGAGCAATTTATTATGCAAAAGAAAGAAAGTTGCATGAGCTTCTCATAATCAATCAACTAGCCAAGGACCCTGTATGCTCTTTAAATAGAGATCATAGACCAATAGGGTGTTAAGCCACCGATCAATGGTAGGTATGATCTAAGAGAAGTTGAACCGTCGGATCAGTCTATGTCTAGAACATATCGTGACCGTCGGATTAGAATATTTACAAATGCATACTAATGCATACTAAAGAAACACACTTTTACTTAACGGATATATTACACAAGTTGATCTTAACTAACTCCTAAGTGTCTAAATATCCTAACATCCCCCCTTAAGAATAACTTGGGATAGGATTGAAGGATTTACAAAAGTGACACTATTAGGAGAAGGAAGGAGGCATTAGAGCCTATCCCCCCTTAAGGACACATTCCTGAACTCCTAAGATAGACCGAAGTTTAGAAAACTTCGCTTCTGTAAGAGACTTGGTGAAGATGTCTGCAACTTGATCATCTGTAGGGCAATAGAGAACTTCAATAACACTATCATGAACAAGATTTCTGATGAAGTGCATGTGTAGCTCAATGTGTTTTCTATGCTGATGTAGAATTGGATCTTTCGTAAGCTTGATGGCACTTTGATTGTCGCATCAAAGTGGAGTAGGATGCTGCTGCTCGAATCCAAACTCTGAAAGGATCTGTCGAAGCCATAAAGCTTCTTGACTGGCATTAACTGCGGCTCGATATTCTTCTTCTGCTGAAGAAAGAGCAAGAGCTGCTTGTTTCTTACAAGCCCAAGTGATAGGTCTATATCCCAGACTGAAAACATAACCTACAGTAGAATTTCGATCATCAGGATTGTCGGCCCAATCTAAATTAGTAAAACCAACCAACAAAGGTTCCCCCCTAGACTGTAATGAATCCCAAACTGAATTGTACCTTGAATATATCGAAGTATTATTTTTGCTTCTTTCCAATGACTTTCATGAGGAGTTCGCATATAACAGGAAACACGACCAATGGCAAAGGAAAGGTCAGGACGGGAATGAGTCAAGTATAAAAGACTACCAACAAGCTGATGATACAGGGTGGCATCTACTTCAGGGGAAGTACAAGTGGTAGAAATACTTAAGGCAAGGTTAGTTGCTATATGTTTTTCCCAAGTTGAAGGGATTGACTACAATGAAACCTTTTCCCCTGTAGCAAAAATGAACTCCATCTTCCTTGTTCTTTCCCTTGCAGCCTTAAATAACTAGGAAGTCCATCAAATGGATGTCAAGTCTGCCTTCTTACATGGTGATTTACATGAGAAAATTTACATGGAACAACCTCCTGGATATGTTCAGAATAACTCTAGCCTTGTTTTTATCCTTAATAAATCCTTATATGGCCTTAAGCAAGCTCCTAGAGCTTGGTATGCCAAAATGAATAGCTTTCTCCTTGACACTGGTTTTTCTAGATGCCATTCTGACCCTAATGTCTATACCAATAAAGTAGGAAACCATCTCATCATACTTGTTCTTTATGTTGATGATCTTATCCTTACTGGTAGTGACCCTAAACTTATAACCCATGTGAAATCCAGTCTTAAGCAAAATTTTGAAATGTCAGACTTAGGACATTTGCATTATTTTCTTCGTCTCCAAGTCTCACAAACCAAAGAAGGAATATTTCTTTCCCAGTCTAAGTATGCTTGTGACCTTCTTCATTGCTTCCACATGGAAGATTGTAAAGCATCCCTTCTCCCTTCCAGTCTAGAGTCAAACTTTCTGCCACTTGTACTTCCCTTGTGTACTCCAGACTAGAAGGGAGAAGGGGTTGGTTTACAATCTTCCATGTGGAAGCGATGAAGAAGGTCACAAGCATACTTAGACTGGGAAATAAATATTCATTCTTTGGTTTGCAAGACTTGGAGACCAAGAAAATAATGTAAATGTCCTAAGTCTGACATTTCAAAATTTTGCTTAAGACTGGATTTCACATGGGTTATAAGTTTAGGGTCACTACCAGTAAGGATAAGATCATCAACATAAAGAACAAGTATGATGAGATGGTTTCCTACTTTCTTGCTATAGACATTGGGGTCAGAATGGCATCTAGAAAAACCAGTGTCAAGGAGAAAGCTATCCATTTTGGCATACCAAGCTCTAGGAGCTTACTTAAGGCCATATAAGGATTTCTTAAGGAGACAAACAAGGCTAGATTTATTTTGAACGTATCCAAGAGGTTGTTCCATGTAAATTTCCTCATGTAAATCACCATGTAAGAAGGCATACTTGACATCCATTTGATGGACTTCCTAGTTATGTAAGGCTGCAAAGGAAAGAACAAGGAAGATGGAGTTCATTTTTGCTACAGGGGCAAAGGTTTCATTGTAGTCAATCCCTTCAACTTGGGAAATAAATTTGGAAACTAACCTTGCCTTAAGTCTTTCAACACTTCCATCTGATGCATACTTAGTTCTGTAGACCCATTTACATTTGACAAGTTTTCTTCCTTTTGGAAGAGGAACAAGATCCCAAGTATCGTTCGCCATTAAGGAACGATATTCTTCATCCATAGCTGCATACCAATCTGGATTTCCTGAAGCTTCTGCAAAAGTTTAATGGATCATGATTCTTGGAAACTTGAGTGAAAAGAGAAGAGGCTCACTAAAACTGAGAACGTGTTCGACGTTGATCTCTAGGATCACCGGCAAGATCACCAGCTGCTTCACATGTTGAACGGACCCATCGAGGAACTATTGGGGAGGAATATGAGCAGTCGGAGGTGGATTTTCATCCTCACTGTCATCATCAGAAAATGGAGTTGGAAACCTGTCAAGGAAGTTGGAAGAAGAAGAAGAAGGCACAATCACCGAATCAGGCTCACAGGCCAAAGATGGCACACCCGCCAAGTTAGGCTCTCAGGCCAAGAGATTTTCATCAAATTTGACATCTCTTCTAATGATTATATCATGTGAATGGGGATGAAGAATTCTATAACCTTTTACATCTTCAGAATATCCAACAAATATGCAATTTTCACTTTTAGGCTACAATGCTTTCTGTTTTTCATTTGGAATGTGAGCCCATGCTTCACAACCAAACACACGAAAGTGACTTACATCTGGTTTAATTTTACTCCATGCTTCTTCTGGTGTTATACCTTGTAAAACTTTAGTGGGTGTACGATTAAATATGTAATTTGCACAATTGATGGCCTCAGCCCAATATTAAAGACTTGGTCCCTTAGATTGGATTATACAATTAGCCATTTATTTTAAAGTGTGGTTCTTTCGTTCAACTACACTATTTTGTTGAGGTGTATATGGAACAGTGTGTTGTTGTTCGATTCCTTGTTCAATGTAGAAAGTAGTGAACTTGTTGTTAACATATTCTCCTCCATTGTCAGATCTTAACTTAATAATTTGATGACCAAATTGTTTTTCAATAAGGGCCTTGTAGAGCAAGAACATGTTAAATACTTCACTCTTAAGTTTTAGGAAGTAAACCCAAGTGCGTCTGGAGTAGTCATCAATGAAAGTTAAGAAATATTTGAAACCAGAAAAGGAAACAGATGGAAGAGGACCACACAAGTCACTATGCACAAGCTCCAAAGGAACCGAGGCGTGCCAAGAGAAACGCTTGTCAAAACTGTCATGATGATGTTTTTCGAGTACACAACTGGAACAAACACCATCCTTGTAAGATACCATTGGAATACCAGTCACCATATTGTCTTTACATAGTTGTTGCAATGAGCGATAATTTAAGTGACCAAATCGCTCATGCCAAAGTTTGCTCAAGTTATCACTATGAGAAACAAAAACTGAAGGAAAAGGTGATGACCCAAAGTTGTTAAATTTGTACAACTTGGTAATATCAACAATAGTTCCAGTAGAAAAGACATTTTGAGGATTTTTAAAATCCTTGATTACAACTTGGTGAGGTGTAAAAGTCACAATTTTACCTTCACCTGAATGAGTAATTTGATAGACAGATAACAAATTGCAGGAAATTTTTGGGACACATAATACATCACTGAAATGACCATTTTCTACTGGAACTGTTCCAGATCCTACAACACTTAGAGATCTATCATCACCAACAAATATTTGTTTGGTGTTACATTCATGCATAGTAGAAAATATGGCTTCATCCTTAGCCATATGATAAGATGCTCCAGAATCAATAAGCCATTCATTTGAAGTAGAAGAAGAAGATGCAGTATAAGAGTAACCAGAAGCACAAAGTGCATGTCCATGAGAGTTAGATTCAGAAGATGAATCTATGCTGATGTGGTGCTTCTTCATTGTTGCTTCCAAGGCTGCCATCTTCTTGAAACACTTAGATTCATCATGATTATCTTTCTCACAAAAATTACAATGACACTCAGTCTTCTTTCCTTTTTGCTTGGATCCTTTGTCATTTTTTAAATAACGAGCTGACTGAGAGGGTTTGGGACCCTTGTTGTTTGGCTTATTATTGCAAAAATTAGTTTTCTTGGGAGGCTTGGACTTTTATTTCTATTGGGACAATAAGTCTTTCCTAGATGTATCTGCATTGTTAATTATTCCAAGATGAATGAGCTTATCTTGCTCTCTAATTAAGGAATCACAAAAGGATTCAAGACTAGGCTCTTGATAGCTAGCTGCAGTCAAGGATTCTTTCATGGAGTAGAATGTAGATACAAAAACAGAATATGCAGGTCCAAGTTTGGAAAGAATATGATAAATACATTGTTTGTCTTCTTTTTTAATCTTGCATTTTGCACATAAGAGTCTAAGAGTTTTATACTTAGATAAATAGTCTTGAATGCATGAAAAATCATTTGGATTCAAGGAAAGAAACTCATTCTCAAGTTGATGACCCTGAATTTTATTGTGTTTACCAAACACAGATTCCAACTTTTCCCAAGCTTTATGAGGTTTATCAATTCCAGATATGTGGAATCGCAAATCAATAGAGATTGACATCCCAATCAATCCATGAGCTTCATCACATCTATTTGCCCATTTAATTTTCTTATCATCATTAGTGGGTTCTGCTTCTTTCCCTAAGGTTATCCTGAAAAGTCCCCTACTTCGTAGAACATCCTCCATACGAGATTTCCATGAGAAATAGTTAGAACTTGTAAGTATAATATCACAAGGGGCGGCCATACTGTAAAATAATGGCTGCAAAAATAGAACCTAACTATCTGGTTACAAAGAGCTTGAAAAAATATGCAGTTTTAAAAAAAATGGCACTTAAAATTGGTTCTGGATGATGAAGTTATGGTTGATCAAAGAAAATGTTGAAGATGTCCCCAATAGTGACGTGGTAGATATTAACTTGACCAACCAAAAAAAAGAACCCCCCTCTTCCCAAGATCAACTTTTGACAATCACTTTACAATAAAGTTGCTTTGAAGTGAATCACTTTTGTAGAATAAGTGAGGTTCACTTTTACAATAATGTTACTTTTAAATAGTGCGGCAATAAATTAAAAGACTTGACTGACTCACTTTTTATTTTATTTTATTTATGTGAGATGCTCTTTTACAATAAAGTAATGTGAAAATAAAAATTGCATGCACTAAAAAGTAGCTTAATAAGACTTGAACTCAAGACCTATTAAGGAAGAAAACAATTTTGGACCAAGTGAGCTAAGTTTAAAAGGTACGTAAAAGAATGGAAAAAGGAAGGTTTTTTTTTTAACTCTTCTCTCTCGTTCTCCGTGCTTGCCTTTTTTTTTTGCAAATCATAAAAAAAACGAAAAACAAAAAACAAATTTTTTTTTTTTCCACACAATGGGGTTAGATCTTGGTTAGCTTACCCGAAAAGTATACATTTTCAAGTTTTCTCGTTGTTTCTAATTTGCCGTGATCACACAAGGTGCACGGCAAAAAGCATACGTAGCCGAGAAGACAAGAAAAAAAAACTTTTCCTTACTGTTTCTAATTCATAGTGATCATGCAAGGTGCACGGAAAAGAGCATACATAGTCAGGGAAGGCAACAATCCAAGACTAAAACAAAAAGGATCTAATAATAAAACTGATAAGATATGAGATTTAAAAAAAAAATCTGTCATTGTAACATTATACCTTCAGATTTGTCGAAATGGGTGTTTCTGGAACAAACGGAAACAGTTTTCGATGAAACGAAAACTATTTCCTAATGGAAACGGTGCTCCAGACGTAATGGAATAGATCCCACAAGCCAAAAATGCATAGAAAAACCAGAACCAGAAACCCTTTCAAAGTTTTGGCAACACCGGTTCCAGATCTAGATCAAAACTGAAAGTGGCTCTTCATAAAATCTTTGATACCATGTTCCGGTACACAAGGTACTCCCAAAAGACCGAACACCTTCAGCAACTAATCCACATAAATAGATCATAGATCAGCACACCGATGTTTGTCACGTGGTTAAAACCCTTGAGAGAGAAATAGTCCATGGCCCCAGCCAAATAGCTACTTGAAGCAATTTATTATGCAAAAGAAAGAAAGTTACATGAGCTTCTCATAATCGATCAACTAGACAAGGACCCTCTATTCCATTTAAATATATATCATAGACCAATCGGGTGTGAAGCCACGAATCAATGGTAGGTATGATCTAAGAGAAGTTGAACCGTTGGATCACTCTATGTCTAGAACATATCGTGACCGTTGGATTAGAATATTTACAAATGCATACTGATGCATACTAAATAAACACACTTTTACCTAACAGATATATTACACAAGTTGATCTTAACTAACTCCTAAGTGTCTAAATATCCTAACAGTTTAACTGATTGAGAGACTAAATTAGACATATGGAGTTAGAATAGTGAGCTTCGATAGTGATTTAGACACTTCTAGTTTTCCAGTCGTTAAGGATTGATTTGGTATATTCAAATCATATCCACATGATTTGAATTCTCCTTTATGTAACATCATCGTATACTACTGGAATTAATGAACATTATTGTTGTAATTTACTGAGCAATACTTATTTGTTTCCTGTGAAATCTATCTTGTTCAATGTAAAATTTTCATTCCATTCAATTGCACTTATTTCCTGTAGATCAATGGCACACTAATTTAAACAAAGAATTCCATGCCCAGTCAATCCGTCCCACACTAGCCTACAACCTACATGGAGATGTAGTTTTACATGTTAAAAAAATTTCCTTTTCTATAGTAGATTGAGGAATTCAGATCTAAAGTTATAAGTACTAATATCACTCTCAAGTTGAATACATGTAGACCAATACCTACATTACAAAGCTAATCCCAAGACCAGACATTAATGTTTTTTGATCTGATGACTTTATGTTTAAAAGTAATTATCTTTATTTTGCTTTCTGATGTTTTCTGCTACAAATTTTACACAATTGATGTTGGTTCTGAACTGTCTTATTGAGATAGCTCTACTCAACTAATGTTCTAAAAGGTTAACCAATGTGGAATTTGGAAAAACCTTAACATCTATGTACTATGCAGCTCTAAGATCCTACTTTTAAACCAAAACTATGCAACTTTTAACTATAATGTAATTGATAAATTTTTTGTTCTTCACTGGAAATAAATGACAATGATAAAAAAAATTTCACTTTGTCTGAAGCGCCATCAGGAATCCTCATACTCAATGAGTCAATTCCAATGATCTACATGATAATATCCATACCCATCTACAACAAGGACTTCGTTCCAATGGCCCGTTGGATACCAGGAACGGAAACTGGCATTAACCACTTGGCCCATCAGATAACAGGAATGGAAACCGACATTACCCACTTGCAGAGAGTTGGTGTTGGGATCCTCTTTTCCATTCTCTCAATGAAAGTGGATGCATTGGTAGAGGTCAAAAGAAAAAGTGTTGCAAGAGATCATGGCCACCTCGATTTGGCGGAGCCATTGCCAATAACTTTCCTCTGGGTTGATCTCCAATACTTGTTTTTGGGACTGATAGACATGTTCACATTAGCAGGACTCATGGAATTATTCTACATTGAACCACCATCAAGAATGAGATCATTAACAATGGATCTATCATGGGCATCCATATCAATGGGCTATTATCTAAGCTCGTCGGCTCCGTACTAATTTCCATCGTCAACACCATAACTAGCCGGATTGGCAATGGCATCGGGTGGCTTTCAAGAAACAATTTGAATCGGAATTACCTGGATATTTTCTATTGGTTTCTCTGTGTTCTAAGCACTCTCAATTTCATCCATTACCTTTAATGTGGTCGATCTAGTTTAGATATAGAAATCAACCCAATTGATCTTATTTATAGTAATTTTCACATATTAGCTTGCTTCCATGGAACATAACACTAAATTTGTGTATGGTATGTATAGATTGATTCGTTTGATTGAAGTTTTTGGCATATAATATATATTAATTCCCACCCGGATTCCAAAACTGAGAGAGGTGGTTATAGAAACATGATAAGAGTGAATTGATTTGAGTCAAAATGTATTTATACACCATTATGACATTATTAAGTTGCATGAGGTAGAACTTAATGAGTTCATAAGTTTGACTTAGAATTACAAAGAACACAGAACACATAAAAAATAGAGCAAGGAGAATTTGGGGAAAATCACTGTACTAAGACTATGCTCACAATATGTATTTATTAAATGAAGAAAAATAAGTGTTTACAACAAACAACGAATAAATAGGATCTAGAATAATGAACTGGAGTTTATCTAACTAACTAACTAATGCTCCATTATTTCCAAGTATTCCCCTTAATGGAGAATAGAGGAGAATGGATTGGCTTCTACACCTAACATCTCTCTAAATAGCTCAAAATTAATCTTTCCAACAGGTTAAGTGAAAATATCAGCAGTATTTTCACAAGTGTTACAATACATAAGAGTTATTTCATTGGAATGCAACGTTTCTCTAACAAAATGAAATTGAGCATCAACATGCTTGGTCCTTGCATGATAAATCAGATTATTTGGCAGCTTGATTGAACTTTGATTATCACATTTGATCATTGTAGGTTCCTTTTGTTCTTCTCTAACATATTGAAGAAGTATTCTCAACCAAACAACTTCACAAGTTGCTGCACACAAGGCTTTATATTCTGCTTCAGTAGAAGACAAAGATACAGTAGGCTTCTTTTTACTACTCCATGAAATAATTCCAGATCCAATGCCAAACACATATCTAGTGGTTGATATTTGATCATTCGGATTGCTAGCCCAATCAAAATATGAGTACCCTGTCAACTCAACATCAGATGCATCAGTATATTTAATACCACAATCAAGTGTTCCTTTTAGATACCTGAGTACCGCCTTTGCTGCAGTCCAATGAATTTGTTGAGGTTTCACCATAAACTGACTTAACACACTATGAGGTCTAGTTGTGGTGAGATAAATCAAACCACCCACCATCTGTTTATACATAGTTCCATTCACCTCCTTCAAACCATCATCACAAGAAATTTTCACATTTTGCTGCATGGAAACTATAGAATATTTACACTGATCCATTTTAAATCTTTTAAGTACATCTCTGAGATACTTACTTTGACAGACAAAAGTTTGGCCTGCATTTCTCCAAACTCCAAGACCTAGGAAGTAATGTAACTCACCAAGATATTTCATTTCAAAAACTTGTGACATCTGTTCCTTGATTTCATAAATTAATTTCTCTGCATTTCTTGTAATTATTAAATCATCAACATATAAGGAAATCAATACTATATACCCCTGCTCATCAAATTTGGTATACAGATTGGGATCACTCTTTCTCCTCATAAAACCCCGTTGAAGAAAGGAAGAGTCTATCTTCTCATACCATGACCTAGGTGCATGTTTTAATCCATATAAAGTTGTCTTTAACTTACACATTAAGTGTTCTTTCCCATTTTCTACAAACCCTTCAGGTTGAGTAAGCTAAACTTCCTCCTTTAACTCACCATTCAAAAATGCAGATTTAACATCTAATTGGTTTAGCTTCCAATGGTACTCTATAGCTAAAGCAATTAACAATATGATAGTATTCAATTTAGCTACTCGTGCAAATATTTCAGCATAATCAATACCAATCATTTGTGAATACCCCTTTGCCACCAATCTAGCCTTATATTTGTCTATACTACCATCTGATTTAAACTTGGGTTTGTATATCCATTTGCATCCAATGGGCATTTTATATTTAGGCAATTTAATCAATTCCCAAGTATTATTTTTCATTATAGATTCATATTCTTCCTCCATTGCATTTCGCCATTCATCATGTTCATTGGATTCATTAAATTGATGAGTTCTATGACATTGGAAATGCTACTCATTAGGGCATAGTCTCTATACCTATCAGGAAGCCGAACCCATCATGAAGATATTCTCAATTGATTATCTTCCTCCTCACTTTGTGAAGATCTGTCTTCACCACTAGATGAACTCGAACTGCTTGAAGTGTTCATATCACTTAGTCCTTGCTTCTGCGGTTGTGGTTGCTACTGTGGTGTCTGTTGTTGCAATTGTGATTGCTGATGTGATGGTTGCTGTTGTTGCTCTTCTTTAACTCCTTAATCAAGAAGTATATGCCATTCGTCATGACTTTTATTGTCATGATTTTTTGTTTCTTGATCATGGAAAAGGACGTCTCTATGCACAAATATTTTATGAGTAGAAGGATCAAACAACTTTTATGCTTTGAATTTAGAACAATATGCTATGAAAATACATTTAATGGCTTTAGCATCCAATTTCTTTCTGTTCTCCTTTGGAATATGTGAAAAATATTTACACCCAAATACTTTCAAATTATGAACTACTAGTTTGAAACCAAACAAAACTTCGAAAGGAGTAATATTATAAACATATCTTGTTGGACTTCTATTTTTTAAATAAACTACAATATTTATGGCTTCACCCCAAAATGCATTTGAGAGATTCTTACCTTTCATCATACTGTGTACACACTCTACTAGAGTTCTTTTTTTCCTTTCAGAGACCCTGTTCTATTGTGGAGTGTTGGGTACTGTAAACTACTGTATTATTCCATGATCTTTATAATATTTGATGAGGTCCCCTAATTTATACTCTCCCTCTTCATCTGAACGAAGGATTTTGATGGATTTTTCTATTTGCTTTTCCACCATGGTTTTGAATTCTTTAAAGTACTCAAAAACATCACTTTTTCTTTTAAGGAAATAAACCCATGTGTATCTTGTGCAATCATCAATAAATAACATAACGTAAAATGCACCTCCTAAAGAACTAGTCTGCATAGGTCCACAAACATCAGTATGCACAAGATCTAACACATCTCTCTTTTTCCTATTAGGATTAGAGGGAAATTCATCTTTGTGCATTTTTCCTAATGCACATCCTTCACAAGCAACATTATCATCCTTTAACATGGGAAGTCCTTCAACCATATTCTATTTTTATAATAACAATAAAGCACGATGATTGATGTGGCCATACCTTTGATGCCAAAGACTCTCTATTGGCATAGTTGCAGAAATCAGTGCATGATGTTCTTTGCTGGTAATATCAAGTTTGTATAATCCTCCTACTCTGACTCTTGTTGCAACAGTTTTGTATTGGTCCAGCAGATCCTTCACTATACAATAATTCTTGAAGAATTAAACCTTCAGGTTCTTATCTGTAATGGTGGATACATATATCAAGTTTTTCATTATCCCTGGCACATACACAACATTGCGAATGTGACGAACAGTACCATTTGTCAATGTTACTAGAATATCTTTTCATCCCTTGATCTGATGAGTGTGGTCATCTCCAAGGTATATGCTGGCACCATTTTGTTTTTCTTTAAAATTAGTATACCACTTCTTATTACATGTCATATGTACTAATGCTCCATAATCCACAAACCACGCATCTGAATCATCATTTTCAATAGACAAAGCAGCATTAGACATAAACAATCTAAGATCCTATGAATCAAAATTAGGGGGTTCATCAGTATCATGACTAGCATTAAACAATCTGAGATCATGTTCTGAACAATCTTCTGCAAAATGACCTGTATGTTTTCTAGTTTTATTCCTAGCCTCGTCAATCTTCTTCTTCTAACAGTCTCTAATAAGATTTCCAGGTCGACCACAATAAAAAAAACTCATTGACTCATTCCTGTTAGAGAGAATACCTTGATTCGACCTTGGGGATTTCCACAATGCCAAGTTTGAATTCGGAGGCTTCAAATTCACACGCCTTTCTTCCTCTTGCAGCAAAATACCTATCAATTCTTCAAACGTAGGAGGTTTCTCCCTAGCTGCGAGACCTGTTATAAACATCTTATAATCTTCTAGCATATCATTTAAGGTAATTGTGACAAGATCAGTGATGGAAACTTTTTCCCCTGTATTTCCTAGCTTGTCTTTCACCTCTTTAATGCGACCCAAGAATGAACTAACATATTCATTTTCATCCATTTTAATGCCTAGAAATTGAGTTTTCAGGAAAAGAATATGATTTGTATTTCTAGTTTCATACAAATCTTTAAGCACTGTCCACATTTCAACAGAAGTCTTAGCTTCTCTAATATGTGGAATTATGTTATCTTTAACAGACTTACGCATCAGTACCTTGGCGTTGTTTTCGCGCTTATCCCAATCTTGGATCTATGTTGTTGTGGCACTTGCATCCACATCAGGTTTCGCTTCATTTCCCTTCGCAATCGTCCATAGACCATAACCTTCCATCAAGATCTGCATTTTGAATTTTCAGTTGATGAAATTCGAGCCATGTAATTTATTGGCTTCATTGAGGCAAGGTTCAACAAGTGGATTCACCATCTCTGCCACTATCTTCTCCTCCAATCAGTCAACAGACTTAGCTAATTATGCAGCTGGTAACACCAAATTATCTCGTGAGTCACCAAGAAATGAGAAATTCCCCAGCACACTTCCCTACACCCTGTAGATACTCTGCCTCTCTGCAATTGTGTTGTGGTGCAGCTCCAAACACTTTCCTCCTGTGCTAGGTGGTTTTCCTTCAACAGTCAGCAGCGGCTCTGGCTCCAGGGTAGTAGGCTATCTCATGGTTCCAGAGACAGTTCTTTGGCTCTGCTTTCCTCTAGCAAAATGATTTCTTTGCAACAATGGCACAAGCGATTCATGACTCCTCCTAACTCAGCATTCAAGAAGATTCAACTCGTGGTTTCTCCTACACGCGCATCACAAGTCCAGTAGCGGCTCTCTCTTATGACTTATCTTACACACAGGAAACAATGCTCCATGCTCTCTTCAGACACTTGATGTTGGTATCACCAAATTGGGAAACATGGGTGACTTCCTTTACAACTCTCTTGCACTCTTAAACTTGCTGGTCCGCCTCCTCTACAGGATTTAATACTAACTTATAATTAGAAAGAACAGAGCACACAGAAAAAATAGAGTAAGGATAATTTGGGGAAAATCACCATACTGAGACTATGCTCACAATCTATATTTATTAAATGAAGACAAATAAGTATTTACAACAAACAACAAAGAAATAGGATCGACAATAATGAACTGGATTTTATCTAACTAACTAACTAATGCTCCGTTATTTCCAAGTGTTTGGCATGTTGTTATGCAAGTTTCATTAAAAAAAATTTGGTGTAGTTGCGCAAAGATAAGAGATCGAAGCCACAAGAGATCGACGACTCATAGGGGTGTGGAAATACATTTTGCGGGAACACACTTCCGCAAGAAAGGTTATAAGACACCCGCAATCTGCAATCCACAATTTGTGGAAGGATCACTGTGAAAAGATAATTGCAGAAAGTTAATTCTAAAAAGGTTAAAATTCAACCCGCAACCTGCAATCCTCATTGGAGAAGGTTAATTGCCGAGGGTAATTCTAAAAAGGTTAAAATGTTACCCGCAACCTGTAATCTGTTTTGCGAAAAGCTGATTGTGGAGGGTTAATTCTAAAAAGGTTTAAATGCAATCCACAACCTGCATTCCACATTGCAGAAGATTAATTGTGGAGGGTTAATTATAACATGTTAATATACGTTCCGCAATCCGCAATCCACATTACAGAAAGCTAATTGCAGAAGGTTAATTTATAAAGAGTTAAAAAGTGTTCCACAATCCGCATTGTGGAAAGCTAATTGCTTAAGTTTAATTTATAAAGAGTTAAAATATATTTTGCAATCCATGTTACAGAGAGAAATTCCTATGGCTTGGGGTACCACAACAAATAGCTTGACTCCAGAAATCAATCCTTTCCAATATGCAAGAGAAACCAAATATCTAACACTAAAGGATCTCGATTCGTAGCTTATTCCGGACGGTTGGTGTAGATCCCCATTGAGCTTTCCAACTCCAGCTTGTATTGATAAATTGCTTCCTCAACAATCAGCAAACAAGACAAGCATGCCATATATATTTGTGTTAGACCTACTCTATCATATATAATCAATAACATATAAGAATTTAAAATCATCCATGGATTAAATACTCATTTAAACACATATTATTGGACAGGAAAAGATATTTCTATTAATATAAAAATAGAGATTACAAGAGTGACAACCTATGTCGGCACATCTGGGAATCGGAGAAACTGAGTCCCCCACTTGGGCCTCCACCACTTAAATCCTCCATCTCTTGATAGCAAGATCACAAGAAAAAGGCAAGCTTGGGAAGAACACAAAAGTGCTCCAAGGGACAAAGGGATTCAGACTCAAGTATAAGCTCCGGCAACAATGGACTATAGTTTTCTTGCTCTATAATTCCTCCCTCTTCAATGTATCCAAAGGGTTCCTTTATATAGCTCTTCAATGGGGTAATGAAGGGTCGAATATGAGTGATCTCAAGGTATATGGAAGGCTAGGAGACAAGTGAGTCGGATCCACATCAAGGAAAATTCGAAAAGAATTTGGAGTTTTGCACACATCCCAATGTATGCGGGTTTAGAGGTAAAATCTGCGTATGTATGTGAGAAAGGGATTAAAAGTCACGTATGGAATTTTTAGCATGTTTTTAGGGATGATATTCGAAACATCAAAGGTACAAAACTGGTCCATGGGGTCTAAAGAGTTTGTAGAGGGACATGGAAGGCCATAAAGGTGTGATTCACCATGTGTCATAAAATCTGCTATAACAGATGCCCCCTAATGTGTGAGGTCAGAGGGGTCATACGATGGTCGAAATACATTATAATTCCATCCCAGAAGTGGAGTGATGAAGAACCCAATGGAAGAACCAGCCACCCAATCAACATAATACAATGATACAACTCTGCATATAACTGCAAGTACATATAGCAGTCTCGGATACATAAGAGTACAATGGCCATGAATATGCATCATGCAAAATATGACATGAGTGGTCATCGCCACGTACAATATACATCGATTAGAATCTCCATGATGAAGATATACAAAGGATCATGATCTCCATGAAGGCTGAAGATATCTGACATATACTGGAATCAAGTCACGAGAGATGAAATCTCATGACCACTGGCACAATCAAGGAGGTACAATATAAGAGATGCCACCAATTTGGAAGGTCTTCTACACAAACCACTATGAGTACATGTCCTACTATGTGAATAGAGGTGTCGAGGTTGAACATAGTAGTCCATCATCTGATTACCGATCATTGATGTATACTGTTAACAGATGCGAGATCACCCACCGATAATGATAATGGGAATCAAGGTACTAGAGTGCAAACTAACAAGTGTGAATAATTGTTTTGAGGTCAAACACTTGAGAGGATCCATCGATCAGGGGACATTGATGTATTTCCAAAAACTGTCGATGGCGAGAGAACCTGCCACTGATGAATGCAAGTCTCAAGGAACTCAAACATGACTCTAGATTCCTATCTCAGAATAAATGATCTGAAGTCGATGGGATGAAATCTGCAGGAAGGAGGGCATTAAGGCATCCCCCATCAGCCAACACGAGGTACTCAGCAAGGTTGTATAATATGGAAGAACTCTATCATAAGGTGCATGAACCAATAACTGTACTGGGAATGGCTGACATGCAAAGTCAAGATAACTGAGGAATGGATGACTTAGGTTTCATCTTCCTTCGAACAAGAGAATAATAGCAAATGGTGACTGAATGTAGGTAGCATAAACTTGATATACAAAACTGGGACATCTCTGCAACACAGGAGGCATTGACAGAGGCTCCATAGGGACTCGAAGCTTAACTAGTCGGTGGAGATAAACTTAGAAAAATGAGTACAACTCCTAAAGTCAAACTATTAACCCATCCAATGGATGTGATATACTTTGCAATGTTCGAAGGCGACACGACTCAACATCTACCAAAGATAACATCTTTCCTTCTTCGGCTTTTTGGTTTTTTAATTCTTTTGGACTTTTTCAAATATTTAAAAAGCTTGAAAAAGAATAAAATCGCTTTAAAGTTACAGAATAGGAGGAGACGAGTGTCAAATGGGAAAAAAAACTAGTTCCCAGCAGCGGAACATACCTATGCTTAATGCAAGGAGACATGTGTAGGATAGCTACACTCAGGGGAAAGTCCCCTCCTAGTAAAAATAGGGAATCAAGCTGCAAAGGATATAGAAAATGGCTCTGCTTGGCTAGACATGAGACAAGATCAAGCTATATGGCTGATACTCAAAGTTAGGGAAGCTGACATAAGGCTCAATGAGGCAGGAAAAGCTCATGATAATGCAATTACAACTTGTTATAAGGGAGTCTTGAGGGAACAGGCCAGTAAAAGATCAAGAGGAGTATGAGGCTCTTGCGAAATGTCATGGTGGTACTATACAACAAACTCCCACACCCTAAAGGACAAATTGTCAGCATGGGAACCAAATTCAAAGAAGGAAATAACTAGGGTACCCATGTAAGGTCAAGCTCTACCATTCACATCATGCCACTTCTAAAACTGCAAGAAGGTTCCGTGACAGGATAGAATGGGTTCATACCTACGGTTATAATGAAATGATCATAAGGTCATGCAAATTGCAAACAGAGGTGAAACGTAACCTATATTATAGTTTAAACATCATACCTGAAATCAGCATGAATGGGTCAAAACAACGGTCGAAACGGTGCTCAAAATGGTCTCCTACATCATATATTAGTAAAAAACGGTCCAAAACTATAGAAAAGGGGGTAAAAATTTTCAAAAATTTGAAAACTTTCTATAAATAGTAAAAAAATTCAAAACATTATATAACATTTGAAATTTTTTTGGAAATTGAACCCAGGTGTTAGAACAATTACACTCACAAAAATTTCCAATTACACATGCAAATTACACACAAAGGAGACTGAATATGGAGCAGAACACTAATCTGTATTGAATAAGTGTACAATAGCCAACCATGTGAAGTCATAGGCTGCCACAATAAATAATTACATGAGAGATACGAATGCATAAGGATGCCATTCGAATTTGGTCAAAAGCAGGGTTACTAAATCTAAGCAAATCCCCCATAGGTGCATAAAGCAGTTTCCAAATCTGTCTAGGAGCTCATGAATTGGAAAAATCAATTAGGCAAGATAATAGATGATGGAAGGAAAACTCATACATTCTTTTCTTAGGAGAAAAGAGTGGAGGATGATGAGGACAAAAAACAAGTTAACTTCACCTAGTCAAACTTTCCCAATTGCCTTAAAACTCAGCAAAAGCAGGCAATAAAACAGAAAAAGTAGACATGCGCTAGGAAGGCGAGGAATAAAGTAGATTTGATTCCAAGTGGTTTCCCAAGTGCTCCATGACTCAATTTTAGAAATTTTGACCACTGTGGACATGTGGAGGACAACTTGCATAAGGTGGAATATGGAAACTAGGCAAATAAGACAAAAATTGGATTAATTAATGTCTAAGGTAGCTAACTACGGGTTAATTATTCTAACACCCCCTCTTAAGCCTGGATTATGAGTAAAATATCAGAAAATTATAGGGCCTAACAACAAGGCTTAGTCACCCTTTACATACTGCATGTCCATTTAACCAAGGAAAGAGGCAAAAACCTAGTGGGAAAAATCCTCTCTTAAACATGGACAGTAAAACAAAATTTGAAAATATTGTCATCACTCATGCCTCACAACATGATCAGCAATCCCCAGCAGTGATTTGAGATTGCTGAATGTCTTCTCACAAAAAACTTTGGTGAAGATATCTGCTACTTGTTCTGAAGATGAACAAAAGAGTAGGTGAATGGTGCCATCATGCACAAGCTGTCTGATGTAGTGCATATATATCTCAATGTGTTTGGTTCTCTGTATCTGAACTGGATCATTGCAGATTTGAATGGTACTCTGATTATCACAATAGATAGTAGTTGAGTATTCTGATTCGAAGCCACACTCACCAATTAACCCTTGCAACCATAAACATTGAGTTGCTGCGTTTACAACTCCTCTGTACTCTGCTTCTGTAGATGAGAGTGCAATGGAACTCTATTTCTTGCTTGACCAGCTGATTGGTCCTTCAGCAAGCATGAACACATATCCTGATGTTGACTTTTGATCTGTGTTGTCACTTGTCCAATCACTCTCAGTAAACCCAATCAAATCAAGATCAGATTTAGCTTTGGAGAAGATCCCATGAGTCCTTGTTCCTTGAACAAAGTTAAGGATCCTTTTGGCTGCTCTCCAATGGATCTCATGAGGCTGATCCATGTATATTGAAGCCACACTTACTGCATAATAAATATCAGGTCGAGTATGTGTAAGGTATTGCAAACACCCAATCAGTTGCCTATACAGTGTATTGTTTACCATAGGTGAAGAATCAGCTTCTTCAAGCTTAACTCCTGAAAGGAAGGGAGTCTTGCTTGGCTTGCAATCCTTCATGTTGAAATTGTTCAGAAAATCCAAGTCATACTTGGACTGATGTACTTTGATTCCATGTTTGGTTTGAGCAATCTCAAGCCCCAAGAATTGGCTCAATAACCCCAAATCAGTCATAGAGAATGCATGGTTCATTGCATCCTTCAAGGAGGCAATTTCATCCTTTGAGCTTCCTGTAATGAGAAGGTCATTAACATACAATACAATAATCATTAAATAACCATGAATCAGCTTCAAATAAACATTTGTATCTGAATTGCATTGAACAAAATTCAATGATAGCAAAAAGCTATCAATCTTGGCATACCAAGCCCTGGGGGCTTGCTTAAGCCCATACAATGATTTCTTTAGCCTGTACACAAGAGATGGATTAGTAGCAAATCCTTGAGGCTTTTGCATGTAAATCTCTTAAGTAAGATCTCCATTCAGGAAAGCACACTTCACATCCATGTGATGTACCTCCCACCACTTTGAAGCTGCAATGGCTAAAGCTAGTCTTATGGAGTCCATCTTTGCCACTGGTGCAAAGGTCTCATTTTAGTGTATGCCATGTACCTATGAGTAGCCCTTGGCTATCAATATTGCCTTATATTTCAAAGGTGAACCATCAGCAGGAAATTTGGTTTTGTAAACCCACTTACATTGAACTAGCTTCCTCCATGGGGGAAGATCAACCAGCTCCCAAGTGTTGTTCTTCTGGAGTGAGCTGAACTCTTATTTCATGGATGTTTGCCATCTTGGATCATGTGTTGCATATTCATATGTTTGTGGGTCTGATTCAACCATCAGATAGCATTTCTATGCAAATAAAGGGTCTTTCATGCACATAGCACTCTCAAACTGAGATCTAGTCCTCCTAGGATCATTAGGATTTACAGCTAGTCCTCCAGTTGCATGAATGGTTTTCGCTGCCCATTTTGGTCTTGTAGGACTGTTAGGATATGAAATTAAATCGTCATGATCAGACATATCAGAATCAGCAAACTCAACTATCTCTTCACTTACATTCAATGGTTCTAGTGGTGAAGAGGATTCTCCAACTTCCACTGTTGCTAAAAGCTCTTCTTGGAACTGAACACTTCTTTCAATAAAGGCTTTGTTTGTGCTCAAGTTTATCAGCTTGTACCCTTTTGAATCTTTAGAGTACCCAAAAAATAGACACTCTTGGCTTTGGGGCTGCAAAAGCCTTCCTCTTTTCTATTGGAATTCTAGCCCAAGCCCTTGAGCCAAAAATCCTGAAATGGGTCACATCTGGCTTGTGCCCACTCCATGCTTCAAAAGGAGTCATACCATCAAGCTGTTTATGAGGCACCCTATTCTAAATATAGGCTGCACATTTTATAGTTTCATCCCAAAACTTTGGTGGCAAAGTCTTAGCCTCCATCATGCAGGTTGCCATCTCTTTCAGTGATCTGTTCTTCCTCTCAGCAACACCATTTTGCTGTGGTGTGTAAGGGATAGAATGCTGCATATGAATACCTGCAACTGCACAATATTGAATGAAATTAGACTTGACATACTCACCACCATTATCATATATGAGGACCTTGAGTTTCCTCCAAGACTGGTTTTCAACCAAAGCCTTAAAGACTTTGAAGAGGCCAAAAAATTCAGACTTGTGTTTCAGGAAGTAAACCCAGCAATACCTAGAAAAGTCATCTATGAACGTCAATGAATATTTGGCCTGACTCATTGACATATGAGGAAATGGGCCAACAACATCACTATGGATCAACTCAAGAGGTGCAGAGGTTCTCTCATGACTAGCTTTCTCAAATTTATGCTCTGGGTGTTTTCCTAAGATGTAACCTTGACATACTCCTTTGGAAAACTTAATCTTTGGTAAACCTATGACCATTTCTTTTTCACTAAGATTAGAAAGATACTTATAGTTAAGGTGGCCAAATATTTCATGCCAAAGCTTGCTTGCCTCATTAGCATGAATCAGAAGAGTAGAGGGGTTTGAGTAGGGTAGGAAGTGTGAGAACATGTATACCTTCGAAGTGTGATTTGCAACTCCTTTTGCAATGACTTTACCACTTGAGATCTCTGTGATCTCAAATTCATCAGAGGAGAATATGACCTTCTTTGGAGAACTTGTGTGGGTCATCTGATCCATTGATAAGAGGTTAGAGGCAAGACCTAGGACATACAATACATTGCTGAACTTACCATGGTCAAGATCAATCCTCCCTTTGCCCAAACTTTCAGTGAGAGAGTCATCTCCTAGTACAATTGGTGGACCTTTTGACATGTCAAGTGAGGTGAATGCCTCCTTGGTTGAAAACATATGTCTTGAAGCTCCAGAATCAATGATGAAACTAGGTGAACTTGATGTGCCAGCAACCAATGCATGAACTCTCTCTTTGTCTTCTAAATTTGATCCTCCTTCCCTCTTCTTTGAGCTCTCCGGAAGGGAGATGCCATTCTTCTCCAGGATTTGGGTCAGTATGTCAATTTGCTTCTTCATGTAGGAGCTTTCAGGATGATTTCCCTTACTGCAGTATGCGCACTTGCTCATTTCTCCTTTGTTCTTCTTCTTCTAGGGGTTCTTCTTGGAACCTTGGGGTTCCTCTGGAGACTTGTTCTTGTCTCTCTTTTTCTCAAGTGGCTTATTAGATTTCTTCTTTCCTTTTGAATCCACCCTCGAATCTCCAGAAACCATAGCTTGTTCTTTGGAAGGTTTGATGGTGCCCATCATCACCAATTTATCTTGTTCTTGTGTGAGAGATTCCATGAAATCTGTAAGGCTAAGCATTTTCCAGGCTTGAGCTATCAACTTTGTGGGATGGAAGGTTGAGACAAACATTGAATAGTCACGACCAAGCTTCGAGAGTATGGCCAAAACCAGTTGCTTCTCCTTCTTTTTGATCCCACGCTGTTTTAGCTGCAAAACAAGGGTTTGAACTTGGAAAAGTAGAGTTGCAGGGATTCAAAGCTATTGGGACTTAGGGAGATCAATTAATTTTCAATTTGATGTCCCCTCATCTCATCTGTCTTAACAAAAATATCAACAAGCTTCTCCCATACTTAATTTGGTGATGTTAATCCATCAAGATGGAAAATGAGGTCTCTGGATATGCTCAGACACAGGAGACCATAGGCCTCATCCTCCTGTTGTGCCATTTAATTTTCTTTGCAGCTACATTGGGCTCTACTTCTGTTTCCATAGTCACTCTATAGAGGCCTTTCGCTCTCAACAGTATATCCATCTCTACTTTCCATTCAAAGAAGTTAAACGGAGTCAAGATGATCTTCTGAGATTGATCCATAGCTTGGAAATTGTCCCTTCAGTCAGCAGAATTCTCCCAGTCAATGATGTTGAAACTACAATAACAAATTGGAAGGAGAGAAATCAATATACAAAGGCTCTGATACCATGTGGAAATTGAAACCATGCGTTAGAACAATTACACTCACAAAAATTGCCAATTACACATGCAAATTACACACAAAGGAGATTGAATATGGAGCAGAACACTAATCTGTATTGAATAAGTGTACAATATCCAGGCCTGTGAAGTCATAGGCTACCAAAATAAATAATTACATGAGAGATTCAAATTCATAAGGATGCCATTCGAATTTGGTCAAAAGCAGGGTTACTAAATCTAAGCAAATCCCCCATAGGTGCATAAAGCAGTTTCCAAATCTGTCTAGAAGCTCACGAATTGGAAAAATCAATTAGGAAAGATAATATATGATTGAAGGACAACTCATACATGATTTTCTTAGGATAAAAGAATGGAGGATGATGAGGACAAAAAACAAGTTAACTTCACCTAGTCAAACTTTCCCAATGGCCTTAAAACTCAGCAAAAGCAGGCAATAAAGCAGAAAAAGCAGACATGCGCTAGGAAGGCTGGGAATAAATCATATTTGATTCCAAGTGGTTTCCCAAGCACTCCATGAATCTATTTTAGCAAGTTTGACCACTTTGGGCATGTGGAGGACAACTTGCATAAGGTGGAATATGGAAACTAGGAAAATAAGAAAAAAATTGGATTAATTAATGTCTAAGGTAGCTAACTATGGGTTGATTATTCTAACAATTTTTACCTAATTAAGCGCAGAACTTCAAACGTAAATTCCGGGAGATCCAACCGGCGCAATCTGACACCATTTTTTCCAGGTAATTTCCCATTCCCTGCTCTTTCATTTTCATGTAAGTTTTTCAAATTTCCATGGTCCAAATTGAATTCTAGGGCATCCTAAGTTATGCGCCATGGCCCACACAGAAATTGAGGATTTTTCCACCTATAGGGCTGGCTATACGGGAAAAATGGCTCAAAGTCGCGTACATACGTGGCTATTTTGCAAACAGTCGCATATGGGGCTGTGCTCAAGCTTTTCTAAGACATATTATGACCCAAACTTTAATTAAATGTGTAGGATAGTTCTATAATGGAGGGAAAGAGAGCATGGGGACATAGAAGAAGTAATACGGGCTGATCTAATGGCTCAATAAGCTCTTCGTGCATGTGGGCTCTACAAGTTTTGGTGTCTTTGTGGCTTAAGGGCCAAACCAATATTGTTGTAGATGCTAGTAGACTACTGGGATCCTCAGTCAGAGTCTTTCCAGAATGATGGGATGTCCCTCACTATAGAGGTGAAGGACATATACTTTATTACTGGATTGTCCTGACAGGGGGAATTGGTGAACCTACATTCTTGCAGGTCCGGAGGTGGCCTCACCATAGATGAGTACATAGCAGTGTACTATTATCCAGACAAAACGAAGGTTGGGAGTCATATCCTAACAAAATCCATACAGGTGCTGGGCCTAAAGGCCATACTACTGACACTCGGCAGGATAGCAGGGCTAGCCTCATTGTCACATGCCCCAATTTTGTAAAAAAATAATATTATCTTATTTGATTTTATTTAAAGACATTATGTTAAATTTTATGCTAAGTTATAATTTATGACTCAACATAGTCAAGGATATTGAATGTAATTCTAAATATTTTAATTATAAATAAATAAAAGTGGAGACAACAGCTTAGGAGAGCTGTTAAAAGAGTGTTACTGGTCAATTTGGTGGAGGAGACTAGGTGGAGAGAAAACAGACATGTGGTAGCATCCTCAAACATTTCCAACTGTTGCAGGTGGAAACCTTCCTACATTTGGGGTCATGATCCCCCAAGAAAGTGGGATCAGAGCAGGTGGCTCAATTAGTGACAACTAACCCAAAAGACCTAGGCAATCTTGATAAAAATTCCCATTGAAGAGAGCTGAGGCTACTCATTCTAAAGAAGTATTCATTCAGGTGAATGTAATTCATATAAATTCAATGGTGAGGGAATTTGTGGAAAGAGTTTGAGGGGTTAACTGCTAAGTGATCTAGTGTAGCTTTTCAGCTGAAGGATCTTACTACTGAGTGTAGAGTGATTACTGATTAATTGGACTAGTCTATTGTTTTCTTGCTCCACCAGTTCTCAACCAAGGAGACCAGGAACAGGCTCGGGGGTCTTGAGGAGACACTGTTTGAGTGCTCTCTAGGATTTGGTATGGAGGAATGGCCTCCTAACATTGTTGTTGTCCAACTTAATCGGGTTCTACAGTATTTTTGTTTTACTGTGTTAGATGGTTAAATGTGAGTATGACTGATTAATGAATGTTAAATGTTTAGTTGTGAACTGTTAGAGTTAGTAATATTTTAGTTTATTGAAAGAATGAATCTGAAATAGATGAAAAAATAATCCTAACCTGTGTTTTTCCACATCTGGAAGGACCAGACCGTACTCCAGCACAGGAAGTGTATTTAAAATAGATGAAGGATATGATAGGAATCTGAAATGAATAGATGTATTATGCATTTCATAATATCAGAGTAAATTATTTCTGTATGTAGATTATTATCAGAAAAGAACCATTAACGTGTTCATATATGTTTATTGTTAACCAGTTTATGTATGTAAGTACACTAGAAAAGAAATAGCATTAACTCAACACAGGTAGAAGGATCTTTTTATAAATAAATACCCTAATAGAAAATAGGTTATGCTTACACACAATACATTGTTTTCTTATTTGAGTTTAAACAATGCAAGATGGTAAACTTTGTTATGTTACATATATATATTCTTTGTATTTTACTTATTAACCTGTTGCTTATGTAGTAGAAGAAATACAACTAAACTACTTGTTTACTTTCAGTTCAAACAAAGGTATAAAATAATAAGTATATAGTTTATTTAGTAATCATAATAGTTTAAGACTAACAAATACTATTAACTCAGGAAATGATATGAAAAATAATTATGGTATTAAGAAAGAAACTATAAATACTTAGTTTATTTATTTATATTGTTAACCAAACTAAGACAATAGTTACTATAAATCAAAAGGGTTTTAGGAAAAGTATTATTATTTTATCAAAAACAGACTCATTACTAAAATAATTTTTATGAATAATTCTAATAAAACCCTAGCTAACAATTCAGCAAAACAATAAGAATATGATAAATAATTAACATTACATATCTATGTAAGAACTGTACTACAAATACTAACAGGTTTATTTCTGCAAAAGAAAACAATAGGGTCGAAACGCTAGTCTAACAATACTTTTGTTTCTAATAGAAACAACCAAGTTATAATCCATTGGTTGGATCTTTATATACAAGCATAAACATATAAATTGTTACTGACTAGTCACAGTACTTTTAACAAATAAATTATTAAAATACAAATTTAAGAAAACCCATTACACTCTAATAATAATAATATTTATTCAAAATAGTATTTGTTTTACAAGTATCAGAGCTCACTTAACAAAGTTAAAAGAATTCTTTAACTAGGGTTTCATTCGAAGAAAAACCTAGCTCATATTTCTGAGCAAATAACAAAAATTATAAATTATATCATGATGCAAATAGTTTAAACCTAGTCCAAAAGCCATTAACAAAAGTCTAATGTAAATAATAAACAATATATATTCTTACACAGTCGAATAAGGTAATAAATCTGAGTACACAGAGTCACATAAATAACATTAAGATAAACAGTCATATAAATAACATTAAGGTAAACTGAGTCCGAGCTCAAAGGGAAACCCTTATGCTTTCAAAAGAAACTGTGTATTATGCGACAGGCCGAAAAGGCTTAAACTTAAACATAATACAAAAACCAGCGTAAAATCCAGTGCACCCATATCGTGACATGGTGTTTTAAACATCGAAACCAACAGATTTAATACTAAAATCTAAAACAAGGTATAATCCTTTCTTTTACCAAGAAGAGAGCTTTACAAGTCACGGCATTGTGCCGAAGTCACCCTACTGAAAGCAAGGGTTTAAAATAAAAAACCAAAACTAGTAAATTGAAGAATAACAAACCAAGGCTGGGTAACCACCATGTCGTAACTTCTTCCATATGAAAACTTCCCCTAAGGTCTAAACAAGCAGGGAGAACCATTTTGTAACCGGGGCTTACCCGTATACTGAATGTTGGTCCCTTTGAAAGGTGATTCCTGTCTTTTTCTTGTTAAGGCGAACTATCCCTACAAAATGGAAACCAAAGTTTAATTTAAAAAAAATGCTATAGAATTGAAGACTGCAAATAAAATCTAGTAATAAACTCTGAAACTTTTACATCACCTGTTAGTGAAGATTATGGATCCACGAAGGAACTACAACACCACAACCAGCGAAACGAGAATCCAAACTCTCATACTCGTAGGTGACAGAGACGATGAAGGCTCATGCACAAGCCACACTGACAGTGGTAGCAAGAATCAACCTGGGAAATGGCCATGAAAGAGTTTAACAACAAAATATTTCACTGACAGTGTTACTTCAACCTCATGACAGTTCAGGTTAAGCAGAAGGGAAAAACAATTGACAGTTGAAGGTCTCTCCAATCACCACACTTAAGTGGTAGCGTATCGGTCCACAACAATGAAGCTGGAGTTAAACATAGGAGTTCCCTCATGGCCGCAACAAACCAAACATAGCAGAGACCAAAACCCTCGACAAAACAATGAAGAGCTAGGGTTGCAGCTTAGACTTTTAAATCATGTAATGCATGGTGAGGAAGGTTCCATGTGCTCTTTAATTTATCAGTCACCAAGTGGGTTGAGTTCTATAGTCCGCATGGTGCTGGTAAAACCAAATCATTATCAATAATCACCACAATGATCAACAACGATATTGTTACACACCGAGTCCAAGCATAATATATAATTAATAATCAAATACTTTATGCATGAAGTAATAATGAGTTATCATATAAAGTCCACATCTTATCATTTGCGAAACAAGTCAAGCCTCGACAATGAACAAGTGTTTTACCAATGTTTAAATATAATGTTTAACCTTATAAATAGCTTGGGTAAGAATCAAATTGCATATGATTTCGATGCACTTGTTTCTCAAAGGCTTTATTTATAAATTTCAATTCCTAGTAATGTAAGGATTCTTATAATCTTTTATAATATAATTTATAGTAAAAGATCAAGAGGATAGTAGAAGCTTGAATAAGCATGTTAATGCCCATATTAACTTGGTCTTATAATCATGAACAATGATTGTTAAACTAAAAGAATTAGGCTTAAAATAATAAAGTGTATATAGATATAGTAATATTTATACATAGAAATAACTACTACTCTTAAAAGGGATCTATAGTACTACAATGTAGAATATAAAACCTACAAGTACATGATCTTTGAACACCATAATGTTTAGCAAGTTCTAAGTCAAATCAAATTGAGGTTAAGTTAGAATTTGGAGTTAGATAATAAACTAACAGGATTTTATTGCACTACTTTTACATATAGTAGAGTAAAGTGAAGTTGTCACATTATGTCATTCATGAAGATAATGGGATCTCCAGCCACAACCTAGACAATTTTTATGTAGAGGATATCTAATAAACTACAAGCGATGATAAGCTGATAATTTTAAACATGTGGAGTCCTAATTGAAATAGAGTTAAAAAGAAGACTTCAGGCTTATGTTCCGAAGGGCTTAGGTCCATTTATACAATGATAAGCAGTCCTTTAATTATTATGATGATAATAGTAGTAGGCTTTTATGTATAAGGAGGAGTTATCAACTATTATCATGAGCTTTTCTAAAAACTGGAAATCAATTAGAGTAAAGTAAAAAAGAAATCTTTATCTATCTTAAAGATCTTACTGATAAGAGACAAATAGTAGGGCGACATTAATAACCTCTACGATACAGAGACTAAGTAAAAGAGTATTGTGGATCAAATAAAAGAAACATTACTTTACCTTGTAGATTCTTGATTATTCTAAGTAGAACCTTTACTCTAGCAGTATATTCTACACTAAAAGAAACTATATATGATTTATCACCTTAATAAACTTTTATTGGGTCAAAAATTACCTGTCAAGCCTATAAATATCCATAAATCCAAATACGTTAGCAGTCGCTAAGTAATCCCCAGCTAGAAAATGACTCCTCACCAACTTGACATTTAAACCATCAGTAGAACTAATTAATCGAATGCAGATTACTTACATCACAAATCAAAATTAAAACAACATTAATTTATATGTGTTAAAGTTAAATGGTTACTTTTATTGTTTTGTTTCATATCATATATTAGCTACTAGCAGTTATCTAACTGCAACCATAAACATTTTATGTTATCTCAAAATTTTAAATTTTTTGAAAATTTGGGGTTTTGACATGTGGTATCAGAACACAAGGTTCAAACACTAGGCCTTGATGAAGCCCTACTAGCTTTTATGAAACGGTAAATTGAATTATTATGCTGATGTATTTTCTTTTAAATGTTATTCAATAGAGAAATTGTTTCTGGAGTTCAACAAACAGGTATGGAAAGGATGGAAGAATATGCAAAGGAGGAATCTCCAGTTACTGAACCAGAAAACTTACCAAGAGATCCTATACAAGAGGATTTAACTACCAATTCCTCAGAACTGTTACAAACTGTAAAAGACCTAAAATCTGAAATGGAGTCTATAAAATGAGAGAATGAAAGGATTCTAAGGGCTCAGGAGGAGTTGAATCAAATCCTAGCTAAAAAGTTTCAAACTGAGGGTAGTGGTAGAAGAACTAAATCAGAAGATACAAGTCATCAACGTAAATTTAAAAAGATGAAACATACTAAAAGTGAAAGTAGTTCATCTTCAGAGGTGTTTGGTGAACAACGAAATTACCATTCTACTAGTGATAGTAGTGACGATAACCAATACGCTAAAAATAGGAAATATAAACCTTATGAGGAAATTTTTGGGGAATTCAAAAAGATAAAACCACCAACATTCAATGGAGAGACTGAGAAGGGGGAGGAAGTGGAATCCTGGTTATCTGGGATGAAGAAGTACTTCCAGATATATAACTCTTCTAACTAGTTAAAGGCTAGAATGGCTATCTACAATCTCTCAGGAAAGGCTGACATTTGGTGGTAGGACTTGAAGAGAGTCAAAGGAATTAAAGAGAAAAATGTAAATTGGAGTACCTTTAAGAGGTACTTTAAAAAGAAATTTCTGTCTGAGCAATATTATGAAGAGAGAGAAAAAGAGTTTTATGAGCTTAAATTAGGATCAATGACAATGAAAGATCTGAACAGCAAGTTCTTAAGTCTACTTAGGTATGTGCCATATCTTGTAGATGAGAAACCAAAGGTACACCGATTCCTCAGCTATCTACCTTATCATATTAAGGACAGGATTGAATATGACAATCTAAAGACCTTGGAAGAAGCTATGAGGAAAGCTAACTTCTGTTTTGAACAGAATCGGAAGAAAGAAAGCATGGCCAACTGGAAGGCCAAGAAAAATAATAATCAGTATGAACAAAAGAAGAAGGATTTTGTGCCCAACAGAAATTCTAAGAACAACAAGGCTAGAAATTATCCTAATAATAAGAACTTTCAAAGAAATAAGAATAATTCTCCAAATAATCAGAATAATTCTAAGGGTAAGGAAATTGCTAATAATCATGGTAATTATACCAACAACTATGAGTGCAAATAACCTATAAAGTGCTGGGAGTATAATGGCCCACACTATGCTTCAGTCTGTCCTAATCAGAAAAAGACTGTTAGTGATATTCATACCATACAGGAGGAGATGACTATTGGATAATTAGCAAGGACGATGCCCAAAATCAACGCAGCCTTGGAGAATCGATAAACAAAATATCAAAATTCCATGGTGGAAGTAGAAGGTATGATAAATCAAACCCCTATAACTATTTTAATTGATCCTGGAGCTAGTCTCAGTTATATTGCACCTAAAATGGTATAAAAATGTAAATTACTTGTAGAAAAATTTGAAAATTCTTGGTTGGTTCAATTAGCCACTGGTGCTAAAAGAAAGGTAACTTGTTTTGTAAAAGAATGTGTGGTAATTATGGATCATTTAGAAACTATTGTAAAGCTTAATGTATTGCCTCTTGGTTCATATGATTTACTGATCAGTATGGACTGGTTAGAACAACATAGGGTAATTTTAAATTGTTATGATAAAACCTTCACATGTTTAAACAGTGATGGAAAACCAGTAAGTGTAAAAGGAATCCCTAGAAAAACCACCATAAGGAATATTTCTGCTCTATGGCTTAAGAAAGCTGTTAGGAAGGGTTGTAAAGCTTATGCAGTAACAATAAATGATGAGGAGAGTCTAATTAAGATAGATAAGTTAAAATTGGAAGACATACTACTCTTAGAGAATATGTTGATGTATTCCTTGAAGAAATTTCGGGACTACCTCCGAAAAGGGAATTGGATTTCACCATTGAACTGGTACCTAGTGCAGTACCTAGCTCGAAGGCCCCTTATCGAATGAACATAATTGAACTTAATGAATTAAAGTCTCAATTAAAAGAACTAATTGATAAATTATATTTGACCAAGTGTGTCTCCTTGGGGGGCACCTGTCATCTTCGTTAAGAAAAATGACGGAACCATGCGACTTTGCATAGATTACCGTCAGTTAAATAAGATGACCATTAGAAATCGATATCCATTGCCCCGCATTGATGATCTATTTGATCAATTACATGAAACCACGGTATTTTCAAAAATAGACTTAAGGTCTGGATATCATCAAGTGAGGATTAAAGATGAAGACATCTTCAAAACGACTTTTAGAACTAGATATGGTCATTACGAGTTTGTCATCATGCCATTCAGGCTTACTAATGCCCTAGCTATTTTCATGTGTTTAATGAATAACATTATGCATAAGTATCTAGATAAGTTTGTAGTCATGTTCATCGATGATATATTAATCTATTCAAAAACCGAAGAAGAACACAAAGAACATTTAAAAATTGTTTTGCAAGAGTTATGAGATCATCAACTCTTTGCAAAGTTTAGTAAATGTGATTTCTTCAAGGATAAGATTCAATACTTAGGTCATGTGGTGACCAAGGAAGGGATTTTAGTAGATCCTGAAAAGATAAGGGCAATCGAAGATTGGATGGTTCCTAAAGATGTGATGGATGTTTGATCTTTCATGGGAATTACCAGGTACTACCGGAGGTTCATTGAAGGTTTTTCGAAGATCGCGAATCCGATAACTTCTTTGCAGAAGAAAGGAAAGAAGTATGATTGGAACCAGAAATGCAAAGAAAGCTGTAAAACGTTAAAAACTTTATTAACTAGTGCACCTATTTTAAGAATAGCTGATCCTAATAAAGAATTTGTAGTGTGCACTGATGCCTGCAATGATGGCTTAGGCAGTGTTCTGACTCAAGAAGGGCATGTTATTGTCTATGAGTCTAGAAAATTAAAAATTCATGAAAAGAATTATGTAACTTATGATCTGGAATTAGCAGCTGTTATACATGATCTAAAGATGTGGCGACATCACCTACATTAGAGGAAATTTCAACTTAAAATGGGCCTCCTAAAATGAATTAATAAAATAATAGTTAAAATAATAAAATAATGTTTATTAATTTTGGAGGAAGAAAAGAAAAAAACTACTTTTTTATTTGTATTTTTGACATATCTCACTGTGTTTTTACTCAAATTTCGATCGGAAGAGCTCGTTGGATGTGGAATTAAATTCCGCATCCAACGAGTACCCACTCGGCATACTTTTGACGGACCCCGCTACCCCAAAAACAAGAAATACCTAAAAAAATGAAATGATGATGTCATCATTCCATTTTTTCAGGTATTTCTTGTTTTTGGGGTAGAGGGTCTGTCAAAAGTATGCCGAGTGGGTACTCGTTGGATGCGGAATTTAATTCCACATCCAACGAGCTCTCCCGATCGAAATTTGAGTAAAAACACAAGGAGATATGTAAAAAATACAAACAAAAAAAATAGTTTTTTTTATGATACCTATCCCCAAATTTATATTAAAAAAGTGTTTAAGACCTATACGGTATTTCAAATTTAAATCAATTTCATTGGCTGACACATGATAACATGGAATTTGAATAAAAGTTAAAAGACCCATTTTGAGTTGAAATTTCCTCTAATGATTGGTAGAAAATTTATTTTAATGACTGATAATAAAGGATTGAAGTATCTGTTAGATCAACCAAATTTAAATGCCAGACAATCTAGGTGGCTAGATTTCTTAAGTGAGTATGATTTTGAAATTCAACACATAAAAGGTAAAGAAAATAAAGTTGTCGATGCATTAATTAGGAATGCAAGGCTGAATTTTGCAGCAGCCATCAGCACATATACTACAGATTTGGACGAACAGCTCAAAGCAGGAATAGAACAAGATGAAATTTACCAAAATTTACAAGCTAAAACTAAAGAAAATCCAATAGAAAGCTTAAGTAAAGGGTACAGTTTAAATGCAAAGGAATTTTTACTGTATAAAGACAGAATGTATGTACCTAACTTACCTAAAGTTAAGATGTTAATTCTGGATGAAATTCATAAAACTCCATACTCAGGTCATTCAGGATATCAAAAGACTATAACTATGTTAAGAAAATAGTATTTTTGGTGAAATATGAAGACTAAAGTAGCAGAATATATTGCTAGGTGTTTTGAATGTCAGCAAGTGGAAACTGAACATCAACACCCAGCTGGATTACTTCAGCCATTACCCATTCCTAGCTAGAAATGGGAGATAATTAGTCTCGATTTTATTATTGGACTACCTAGAAATCAGAATCAAAATGATTCTATCATGGTTGTAATTGATAAGTAAAGCAAAGATGCTCACTTTATACCTGTTAAAACTACTTATAAAGATGTAAACATAGCTGATATTTTTCTAAAACAGATTTTTCGATTGCATGGAATACCGAAAGGAATAATATCAAATAGAGATCCTAAATTTACAGGTAATTTTTTGAAGTCTTTTTTTAAAGGATTAAACACTACATTAAATTTTAGTACTTCTTTCCATCCTAAAACAGATGGACAAACTGAAAGAGTAAACCAAGTACTGGAAGATCTATTAAGAATGTATGTGAAAGACCAGCCAGGTGAATTAGAGGATTATTTGCATCTGGTAGAATTTGCTCATAATAACAATTATCAGACATCAGCCAGATTTACTCCTTTCGAAATTTTGTATGGAAGGAAATGTAATACTCCTATCTCTTGGAGTAATCCTATGGATAGATTAGTATTAGGTACTAAACTGTTAAAAGAAATGGAAGAAATTGTAAAACAAGTGCAAGATAATCTAAAATTTGCATAGGATCGACATAAAAGTCAAGCAGACTTAAAAAAAACTCCAAAGGAGTTTCAGGTAGGTGCACATGTGTTCATCAAGGTGAGGCCCAAAAAGAGCTCTTTGAGATTGGGGAGTTGTGCAAAACTAGCACCTCGTTATTGTGGTCCATTTGAAATTCTGTCTAGGATTAGACAAGTAGCTTATCAATTAGCATTACCACCAAATTCAAGAGTACATAATGTTTTTCACATTTCTATATTAAAGAAATATGTTCATGATGCTACTCATGTTGTTAACTGGAATGATGTACAGGTGGAACTAGAAGGAGATTTTTTGATAGAACTAGACTGTATCCTCAGGTGAAGGGACATTACACTTCGGAACTGCACCATTGGACAAGTGAAGGTGCAATGGAAGCACCTTAGTCTAGAGGAAGCCACCTGAGAATTGGAAAGCATTATGCGATATGCATATCCAATTCTGTTCCAGGGGAATTTTGAGGATGAATAATAAATAACATCGAGGACGATGTTATGTGCTAAAGGGGTGTGTATGTCACATGCCCCAATTTTGCAAAAAAATAATATTATCTTATTTTATTTTATTTCAAGAAATTATGTTAAATTTTATGCTAAGTTGTAATTGACGACTCAACAGAGTCAAGGATATTGAATGTAATTCTAAATATTTTAATTATAAATAAATAAAAGTGGAGACAAGAGCTTAGGAGAGCTGTTAAAAGAGTGTTACAGGTCAAGTTGGTGGAGGAGACTAGGTGGAGAGAAAACAGACATGTGGCAGCATCCTCAAACATTTCCAACTGTTTCAGGTGGAAACCTCCCTACATTTGGGGTCATGATCCCCTAAGAAAGTGGGATCAGAGCAGGTGGCTCAATTAATGACAACTGACCCAAAAGACCTAGGAAATCTTGATAAAAATGCCCATTGAAGAGAGCTGAGGCTGCTCATTCTAGAGAAGTATTCATTCAGGTGAATGTACTTCAGAGAAATTCAATGGTGATGGAATTTGTGGAAAGAGTTTGAGGGGTTAATTGCTAAGTTATCTAGTGCAGCTTGTTGTCCAGCTTAATCAGGTTCTACAATATTTTTGTTTTATTGTGTTAGATGGTTAAATGTGAGTCTGACTAATTAATGAATGTTAAATGTTTAGTTGTGAACTGTTAGAGTTAGTAATATTTTAGTTTATTAAAAGAATGAATCTTAAATAGATGAAAAAATAATCCTAACCTGTGTTTTTCTACATCTGGAAGGACTAGACCGTACTCCAGCACATGCAGTGTATTTAAAATAGATGAAGGATATGATAGGAATCTGAAATGAATAGATGTATTATGCATTTCATAATATCAGAGTAACTTATTTTTGTATGTAGATTATTATCAGAAAAGAACAATAACCTATTCATATATGTTCATTGTTAACTAGTTTATCTATGTAAGTACACTAGAAAAGAAATAGCAATAACTTAGCACAGGTAGAAGGATCTTTTTATAAATAAATACCCTAATAGAAAATAGGTTATGCTTACACACAGTACATTGTTTTCTTATTTGAGTTTAAAACATGCAGGATGGTAAACTTTGTTATGTTACATATATATATTCTTTGTATTTTACTTATTAACCTGTTGCTTATGTAGTAGAAGAAATACAACTAAACTACTTGTTTACTTTCAGTTCAAACAAAGGTATAAAATAATAAGTATATATTTTATTTAGTAATCATAATAGCTTAAGACTAACAGATACTATTAACTCAGGAAAATGATATGAAAAATAATTATGGTATTAAGAAAGAAACTATAAATACTTAGTTTATTTATTTATATTGTTAACCAAACTAAGACAATAGTTACTATAAATCAAAATGGTTTTAGGAAAAGTATTATTATTTTATCAAAAACAGACACATGACTAAAATAATGTTTACGAATAATTCTAATAAAACCCTAGCTAACAATTCAGCAAAACAATAAGAATATGATAAATAATTAACATTACATATCTATGTAAGAACTGTACTTCAAATACTAACAGGTTTATTTCTGCAAAAGAAAACTATAGGGTCGAAACCCTAGTCTAACAATAATTTTGTTTCTAATAAAAAAACCAAGTTATAATCCATTGGTTGGATCTTTATATACAGACATAAACAAATAAACTATTACTGACTAGTCACCATACTTTTAACAATTAAATGATTAAAATACAAATTTAGGAAAACCCATTACACTCTAATAATAATATTTATTCAAAATAGTATTTGTTTTAGAAGTAGTAGAGCTCACTTAACAAAACTAAAATAATTCTTTAACTAGGGTTTCATTCGAAGAAAAACCTAGCTCATATTTCTGAGCAAATAACAAAAATTATAAATTATATCATGATGCAATTAGTTTAACCCTAGTCCAAAAACCATTAACAAAAGTCTAATGCAAATAATAAATAGTATATATTATTACACAATCAAATAAGGTAATAAATCTGAGTACAGAGAGTCACATAAATAACATTAAGATAAACAGTCACATAAATAACATTAAGGTAAGCTAAGTCCGAGCTCAAAGGGAAACCCTTATGTTTTCAAAAGAAACTATGTATTGCGTGACAGGCCAAAAAGGCTTAAAATCCAGTGCACCCATATCGTGACATGGGGTTTTAAACATCAAAACCAATAGATTTAATACTAAAATATACAGCAAGGTATAATCCTTTCTTTTAACCAAGAAGAGAGCTTTACAAGTCACGACATTGTGTCGGAGTCACCCTGCTAAAAGCAAGGGTTTAAAATAAAAAACCAAAACTAGTAAACCTAAGAATAACAACCCAAGACTGGGTAACCACCATGTTGTAACTTCTTCCATCTGAAAACTTCCCCTAAGGTCTGAACAAGCAGGGAGAACCATTTTGTAACCGGGGCTTACCCATATAGTGAATGCTGGTCCCTTTGAAAGGTGACCCCTATCTTTTTCTTGTTAAGGCGAACTATCCGTACAAAATGGAAACCAAAGTTTAATTAAAAAAACTTGTTATAGAATTGAAGACTGTAAATTAAATCTACTAATAAACTCTGAAACTTTTACATCACATGTTAGTAAAGATTATGGAGCCACAAAGGAACAACAACACCACAACCAGCGAAATGAGACGACAAACTCTCATACTCGTAGGTGATAGAGACGATGGAGGCTCATGCACAAGCCACACTGATAGTAGTAGCAAGAATCATCCTGGGAAACGGCCACGAAAGAGTTTAACAACAAAATATTTCACTGACAGTGTTACTTCAACCTCATGACAGTTCAGGGTAAGCAGAAGGGAAAAACAGATTACAGTTGAAGGTCTTGCCAATCACCACACTTAAGTGGTAGCGTATCAATCCGCAACAACGAAGCTGGAGTTAAACACAGGCGTGCCCTCATGGCCGCAACAAACCAAACATAGCAGAGACCAAACCCTCTACAAAAAAATGAAGAGCTAGGGTTGTAGCGAAGACTTTTAAATCATGTAATGCATGGTGAGGAAGGTTCCACGTGCCCTTTAATTTATCAGTCACCAAGTGGGTCGAGTTCTATAGTCCGCATGGTGCTGGTAAAACCAAATCATTATCAATAATCACCACAATGATCAACAATGATATTGTTATACACTGAGTCCAAGCATAATATATAATTGATAATCAAATACTTTATGCATGAATTAATAATTAGTTATCATATAAAGTCCACATCTTATCATTTTCCAAACAAGTCAAGCCTCGACAATGAACAAGTGTTTTACCAACATTTAAACATAATGTTTAACCTTATAAATAGCTTGGGTAAGAACAGAATTGCATATGATTTTGATGGACTTGTTTCTCAAAGGCTTTATTTATAAATTTCAATGCCTAGTAATGTAAGGATTCTTATAATCTTTTATAATCTAATTTGTAGTGAAAGATCAAGAGGATAGTAGAAGCTTGAATAAGCATGTTAATGCCCATATTAACTTGGTCTTATAATCATGAACAATGATTGCTAAACTAAAAGAATTAGGCTTAAAATAATAAAGTGTATATAGTTATAGTAATATTTATACACAGAAATAACTACTACTCTTAAAAGGGATCTATAGTACAACAATGTTGGATATAAAACCTACAATTACATTATCTTTGAACACCATAATGTTTATCAAGTTCCAAGTCAAATCGAATCGAGGTTAAGCTAGAATTTGGAGTTAGATAATAAACTAACAGGATTTTATTGCACTACTTTTACATATAGTAGAGTAAAGTGAAGTTGTCACATTATGTCGTTCATGAAGATAATGGGATTTCCAACCATGACCTAGAAATTTTTTATGTAGAGGATATCTAATAAACTACAAGCGATGATAAGATGATAATTTTAACCATGTGGAGTCCTATTTGAAATAGAGTTAGAAAGAAGACTTTAGGATTATGTTTCGAAGGGCTTAGGTCCATTTATACAATGATAAGCAGTGCTTTAATTATTATGATGATAAGAGCAGTAGGATCTTATGTATAAGCAGGAGTTATGAACTATTATCATGAGCTTTTCTAAAAACTAGAAATCAATTAGAGTAAAGTTAAAAAGAAATCTTTATATATCTTAAAGATCTTACTGATAAGAGACAAACAATAGGGTGACATTAATAACCTCTACGATACAGAGACTAAGTAAAATAGTATTGTGGATCAAATAAAAGAAACATTACTTTACCTTGCAGATTCTTGAGTCTTCTAAGCAGAACCTTTACTCTAGCAGTATATTCTACACTAAAAGAAACTATATCTGATTTATCACCTTAATAAACTTTTACTGGGTCAAAAATTTCCTATCAAGTTTGTAAAGATCTAGAAATCCAAATACATTAGCAATCGCTAAGTAAGCCCTAGCTAGAAAATGACTCCTCACCTACTTGACATTCAAACCATCAGTAGAACTAATTAATCGAATGCAGATTACTTACATCACATATCAAAATTAAAACAACATTAATTTATATGTGTTAAAGTTAAATGGTTACTTTTATTGTTCTGTTTCATATCATATATTAGCTGCTAGCAGTTATCTAACTACAACTATAAACATTTTATTTTATCTCAAAATTTTAAATTTTTCGAAAATTTGGGGTTTTTACACTCACTCCACCAGGCCTCGCGGCCCTTGATTTTCTATGCAGTGGAGTGCATGAGGCCCACAGTTTACGACTGGATTACTATGCTGTTGAGAAACATGAAGCAACAGCTCAGCGACTGCAAGATGGGCAGGGTGTGAAACTTTAGTTTGAGTAGTATACTGAGCATGTTCTTCTTTGAGCGTGTTTTGGGACTCAGCCCTAGAGTTGATGTTCCTCTACATGGGATTCGAGATCCGACCCAACGACGTTGGGGAAAAGCGATGCGCAGAATGGGCAGAGGTAGGGTGTCTAACCCCTACCCAACTGATTTCTTTCCATGGTGGTGGCGGCAGATAGTTGCCATCGATGACTACCCCTATGCGGGGATAGATTTTCAGGGAGATCCCGATACGCCACTACCACTAGGATCAGCATACGGTGAAATTGGTAACGAATCTTGACCCTCTTTTTAAATTTTTTCGAGTTATTAATTTTTTTTGTGTTTTTTGATATATGGAATCAAAAGACATGTTTTTGTGTGACGACACATAGTGATGATCTGCCATATGTATCCAGATGTAGGACCACGACGACCTAAAGGCTTCCCTTGTCATAGACGAAGGGGAAGAGGATATGACATTATGGGTGTGGATGTGGAGCAGAATCTTCAAAGTATTCATACCAACTCCGTGCAGCCGACACATAGGGTATCCATGGCGCAAGTTGAGGACTTGCCTGAGGCCATGCAGCATCAGGTGGTGGGTGTACCACGAGCATGGGTGTGGTTATTTTGATAGCAACCTAGAGCCATGTTGTGCTTCCATGAGCACAAACCTCCTCCTCCTCCATAGGATTAGATACCTGGGAGTGATTCATTTTTGTACTACCATGTATTTATATTTTGGTGGATCGGAAGCCCCATTTTTGTATGACACTTATGTATTATGACGTCACTTTTTGGATATTTAATGAAATTTTTTTATGATGATTGATTTATTTATTTACATGTGTAAAAATGTATGTTTGTGATGAGCTTATTGTCTGTGAAACAAATGCCAATCTAACGCATAGTTAGCATATAAGTCAGTAACTTGATTATTAATTCTTGGAACATGTATGCATGTTATGTTGTCAAATTGCCGTTCTAACAATCTCACATGTAAGAATATTCGTAATAATGTTGGATCCCTAACATGATACAAGCCATTAAGTTGTGACACTACTAACTACGAATCAAGATGTACCTCAAGAGAGAGAATACCATGTGAAATGGCATCCCGTAGAAGCTCGATTACGGCACTATACTCAGTAACATTGTTTGAAGAGGGCCATAAACATATGCCTCCTGAAGACAATACCTGACCTGTAGGAGTATAAATCACGAAAGCAGCAAAGGCTAAGTGTTGAGTGTGATGGATCGCACCATCAGTGAATCCTATGAAGGTGGAATATTCCATTGATATCTGCCATAAGAAATGAAAGCTAATCAACAAACTTGATCACCATAAGAAAACCTAGCTATGCAAAATATTGTACAATAATATACAATAGTCAGCCCTAGATGAAAATCATGAATAATACTTTTTAAGATAGATCCCATTTCTAGGTTCTTCCAAGGCTATCCCCTCGTAATTTACTAGCTCATAAGCACCCTTCTCTAACACACGTTTAACAATGTAAGGACCATGCCACATGGGGTTAAACTTTCCTGCCCCCAAGGGTTCTTTAGATTAATTCCACAAAAGGACCAAATCTCCTTCACTAAAATTCCTTAGATAGATAGATTTATCGTACTAGACCTTAACGTGACGCTTATTCACTTCTAGAGCCACCAAGACATCTTGACGCTACTCATCAAGCTGCTCTAAGTGGACCAAACGCTCCTCCAATGGGGAAGTGTCTGGTAAGAGCTCTATGGCTAGCTTCAAAGAAGGGATCTCGCACTCAACTGGCAATATTGACTCCACTCCATGTACAAGCTGATATGGAGAAAAACCCATGGAAGTCTTAACAACGGTCCTATAAGCCCACAAAGAAGGATATAACATGATGTGCCAATTGATCTTGCTTTGTGCGATGGTTCGTTGGAGAATAGACTTGAGTGATTTGTTCACTGCTTCAAATTTTCCATTCGCTTGAGGGTAATCAGAAGAGGAATGCTCCTGCTTATACCCTAACCTTGAGGCCAAATCTTCCATCATTTGATTCTGAAAGTCCCTGCCATGGTCAGTGACAAGCTCCTTTAGAATACTGAAATGAGTAATGATTTGGTTGAATATGAAATGTGCAGCTGTCTCACCGTCATATTTAACTGTAGGCATAGCCTCATCCCATTTCGTGAAGTAGTCAACAGCCACTATAATACGATGATGCCCCCTAGCTAAATCTAGGTTGCAATCCATGAAATCAAGCCCCCACTTAGTGAAGGGACCGGCGGTGATAATTGGATGTAACGGGGCAATACGTGAGCACATATTACATGCAAACACCTGGCAAGGGTGGCACTTCTTGACCGCATTGACACAATCTTTAAATATCAATGACCAGAAATAACCTGCTCTCAAGATTTTTTGGGTTGTATAAAGCCCAGATAAATGACCACCACACGCCCCTCCATGGAAATCATTCAGCACAAGCTTAACCTCCTCATGAGTTAAACAACGACATAAAATGGAATCTACCCCATGGCGGTACAAGGTGTTATCCACTATGAGATAATTCTTGGATATGTGATGTAACCATCATTGTTCATCCCATGAGAGGTGAGTAGGGACCTTCAATGTTTGTAAATATATGATAATATCCCCATACCATGGATCCAAAGTTGAGATCAAGAAGATGTGCTCATCGACAAATGTATCTTCACAAACTTCCTCCTCCTCCTTGCTTGGGAAATCAGATATAAGCTCCGCAAAAATCAACGATTTCTTTGATTTTTCCAAAACAAACTCGAGATCGAATTCTTGCAAGATGACAATCCATTTATTATACTTTCCTCTGATCATCCTTCTAGTGGGGACGAACTGAAATGGATTGACATGGGCTACCACCAAGGTCTAGTGAAGAAGAATATAGTGTCTCAATCTTTGAACCACATGAATGGTAGCTAAGGAAATCTTCTCTACATAGGAATAACAGATCTCCGCATCTATAAGGTTTCGGCTCAGATAATATATGACATGCTCTTTGATCTCCTCATCCTCTTGAACCAAAACCATAGCAATCGTCTCCATGGATGCAGCCACATAAAGTAAAAATTCACAGCTATAGTTGAGTGGATTAATCACTGGGGCCAATGCTAAGGCTCGCTTCAGTGCATCAAAGGACCCCTGGGCTTGCTCATCCCAGCAAAAGGTAGTGTCCTTCTTCAAAAGATGCATAAATCCTCTAGTCAAATTGGCAAAGTTAACGACGTAAGAAGTTTTCCATGCCTTGCAAACATTGAAGATGTCTAATGTTTTTCGGGGGAGACAACTGAAGTATTGCCTCAACCTTCAAAGGGTCAACTCTTATACCCTTCTTGGAGACAATGAACCCTAATAAGCGACCAAACTTCAACAAAAGATGCACTTATGAGGATTTAACCTGACCAAGTAATGGTGGCACCTTTCGAACACTAATCTCAAATGGTAGGAATGACACATCCTTTGAGGAAAATGAGCAGCAAGGTCATCCAAAAAGACTTCAATAATCAATTTGAGATCATGGAAGATTAAGGTCATAGCCCGCTAAAATGTGGCTTTGACATTTTTAAGGCCGAAAGGAATATTCCGATATGCAAAGGTACCCCAAGGACAAATAAATGCAGTTTTATGTTGTTCCTCGGGTTTAATTTGGACCTGATTGTATCCAGAAAATCTGTCCATAAAGGAAAATACCTCGATTCCCACAAACTCATCCAAAATTTGATCGATAAATGGTGTGGAAAAATTATCCTTAGGACATGAGCGAATCAAGTCACAGAAATTAGTGCATATACGGATTGTTCCCTGCTTCTTATCAACCGGAAAGGGATTTGAAACCCACTCCGTCAAGGGAATGGGATAGATAAAATCGGCATTCAACAGCTTTTATATCTCAGCCTTAATCGTGGGTGATTTTCTAGGATTCACTGCACGCAAGCGTTGTCGAATAGGATTAGCATTAGGATAAGTCTTAATTTCATGTTCAACAATGCGAGGGTCGATACCTGGCATTTCATCGTAAGACCAAGCAAAGATATCATGAAATTCTTTGAACAGCTTGGTATACTCTTGAATCTCAGCATGGGAACATTCTGCCCCAATATAGACATTCTCAATCTTGCCAGGATTGCGAGAGATATTGATAGGAATGGTAGGAGATATGTTCACCATGTTTCCATCAGCCATCAGACCGAGAGAGCTTAATGGAACCATGGGACTACCAATTCTCTCACTAAGAGTCTCCCTAAAATAATCACACTCCAAATGGTTAAACTTAGGAAGAAAATAATATCTATGATGCAAATCTTCCCAAGGTGGCTCAACCCCAGACATGGCCTCAATAATAGCTTCATCTGACGGAAAAACACTATCAAGGCAGTCATGTGAGTGAGAAGATTGAACTGCCCATGCAGGAAGCACATATGGGTCCTCCTCCTCCATCCGCAAAGAGGAAGGACTAGGCTCTGCAACACACTGAATATTATCTTGATAAGATATCATAGTTGCAGGCAACGACATGTCCGTTTCGATGGGATCACTTGAAGGACTTGGTCTGGGAAGAATCCAAGGATCTTCCATATGGTTGGTGTGAAAAGACACTGATCTCAATGATGACGAAGCCTCACTGGAACTAGACCCTATCATAAGAACAGGTGCTGGACAACTAAAGCTTCCCATAAGGGATGGATACATGCCAACATCCACACTCCCAGTTGTCGGCTGAAAGTGCTCGACAATCAGGATAGAATCTTTCGAATATGTGGTACCACACGGATTCTTGAATGACGTTTGAGCAATTGTAACTATCTTCCCATTAAATGGAAAGCATACAACTCAAAATAGAGAAGAAGCTATGACTTGCATATTGTACATCCAATTCCTATCCAGTAAGAGATTGTAGTCAAGGGGTGCATCAACCACCTCAACCTTTATCGCAATGGTCTTCCCTCCCAAACAGGCCTTAAGAGAAGGAAGAATCATGTTTGGTCGAAACGATCTACCGTCAAAAGCAGACAACATGGTAGTGGATTTACACAACTTGGGGGAACCCAAACCCTTCCAACATGCCAAAGACATCACGGAAGTAGCAGCGCCTTCGTCAATCATAGTGTGTTTGGCTGTCATGTTAAGACATTTTACGTGAATCAAGAGAGACACATAGTAAGGAAAGCGAGGCTATAGTCCTGCGGTTTCAAATTTGATGACGAAGGAACAATTATCATTGTTAACACCAAGAGCAGAAAGCAAAGCCTTCCTTTGCGCTGGACAACTCTGAAGTACTTCGAGTGTAGACATCGCACAAGGAGTATGGCCCAAATCCTCGACAACAGAATAATTTTGGGTAGCTCAGGCATTAGGATTGTGCCCCAAATGCTTAAGGAATCCCTTAGGAATGCAAGGTACAACTTCAGGTTTATCCACAGGTTTTTCAATATGCAAAGGACTCTCGGGTGGAGCAGGTTCCTTTCCAAGGTCTGGTTGTGACGAACCATAGTCCTTCACACGAGTCACAACCTTAGTAGCACGCACCATATTGATGCAACCACAACCAAAATACTCCAGTGGATCTTGATCACCACCAGACTGATCATGGGTCCTCGAGTTCATGTTTTGATTATGAGGCAAAGGGTTGGTCAGCACAACTGGGCCCTGTGCTATGAACCTCGAGGTTTCTTCAATATGAGGGCACAAGTGAGTGAGGTGATATTCCTTACACAACTTGCAAGGAAACTTAACCTTACGTTTATACTGCTTGTCCCCCCCAACATTTCAGGCATTCTTGTAATTAGGATTGGCATTTTCATTCCTATTCCCACCCTTATGATTGTTCTTACCCTTCTTCTTATTCCTTCCGGGTTGCTGGTTACCCTTCTAGTCCGATGATTGCACCGAAAGAACACTCGTTGTTTGGGTAGGTTAAGACGAAGCCGTGGCTTGTCTCAAGGCAGATTGGGGTATAGACAATTGACTGACCTATTGCACAACTGAATCCATAGGTTTGGCACTCGTACAACCAACAATGCCATCAGCATGTGGTCCAGGTTTGACCTTAGGGTCGAAACTAGAACGTGGAGCATTAGGAATGATCTCATATAACAAACTGGATTGAGAATAAATCAAGTCCAATTCTTGTTCCCTAAAAATGGCTTGTTCCTCATTCTGAACTCCGGATGTAGAAACATCCTTCGCTATATAAGGTAGTAACGATTTAAGGAACCACTTGAGGAGAAACTTCGGTGGTATGAAGGATTTAATCAATCTCTTCCGTCTATGCCACTCTTGGATATGGTCCGAGATATGCATCGCTTTGTCCTGTTGAAATGTCGACAAGAGTTTCGTACCAACGTTGTAATGCACTGGTAGCTAGAAGTGGTTGAGAAAATTCATATCTAGGTCATCGAACAAAGTGAATGCCCCCCTTGGTAGCTCTATGTACCATTTCGCGGCAGGCCCTATGAGGGTGCATTGAAACAACCTTAAACAAATCGAATATTCATGTAAGGAATTTGAAGAGCACCAAAGGTGAAATGTAGTAACATGTTCACTCGGATCTTCTCCTGGTTTGCCCTTGAATTTGGGGATGTCCGAGGAAATCTTATTAGGGATAGCCAGCCAAGCCGGGTCATGAGATACAGGATCATTTGTTAGTCTTGACAAATCAGGTAGATTAAGCGTTGCGAGGAAAGGGAGCCTAGGTTGAGCAGGTTGATGCCACACTCCCTGATAATTTTGGTTCACATAAGACTGATTACCGTAAGCACCATGGCCTTGACCATAGTTCCCTCCTCCCATTTGTCCCATGTAGGGTGGCATGGAAGCACCATAATGTGGTGTACCTTGACTATATGGGGCTACAAAGCCATAATTCGGAGAGTAAGCAGGTTGTTGATACTTGTACCCATAAGTTGAATAACCCTTTCCATACTGCGACCCATAATAAGGTCCATAAGGAATCCCATGAGAAACTGCATAAGTAGGAATATGACTTCCAGAAGTAGGAACATGACCTCTAGAAGTAGGAATATGACCTCCCGAAGCAACAGGAGGTACTTGACTCTAAGACACAACTACGCGAGTAGCAGCAGTACAGACATGACTCGTAGCAAAATTCCGGCCTGAAGGGCCACGTGAATGAGGGGGAGGAATAGCATTCAAAGAACTAGGAATAGAGGACGAAGGGACATGTGAAACTATGTAAGTGGTGTTCCCTATAGTCACTCGTCTAGGTTCTGGTATCCGAATAGGACTACTAGCACCAGGTCTAGGGTGGACATAAGATGTAACCTCCACCACCACAATGGAGGGAGCAATGTGACTCATGTTCCCAAACCTTTCCAGATGGAAATGACTAGGAATGCCCCCAGGAATAGTGTTAGGTTCATACTCTGACTTGGCATGCTGAGCCGAATCATGTGTAGGACTACCAGACATGTCATAACTAGTGCTCGCAGGTTCATGATGAGTCTCATCACCCGAAAACCAATACTAGTGACCCGTAAATGAGGGATCATAACCAGAGTGTGTAGGTGTACCAGGTGAAGGATCATATGTAGGAATAGGCTCTTCTTCCTCAACCTCATGAAGTGAAGAAGGAAGCTCAGAAATTTCATCTTCATGATCTCCCATCGTGTGTGAATCAATGTGCGAAGTAGTCTGCCTGGACCGTCTGTTTCTCTTTCCCAAAGGAGGAGGAGATGTAGAAGGTGTAAGTCCTGCTAAACAACAAGAATGGTGAAGAGCCACACCTGAATCCACAATGACTCAAAAAATTTAAAAGACTCTATAATTACGAAAACCCTAAGCAAGCTAGCGTGCACAGAGCATACACCAATAAAATCTAAAGCCAATCACAAGCAATCAAGGGTAGGATAAGTGAGCTCCCTAGGAGAGGCTTGAGACTGCCATACACAACAAGCAAAGGTTCATAACCAATTATTGTGGCCCTCAGCTTCAATGCATATAGCAACTGTGCTGTCCAACCCCAACCTGGCCGGGACACCTGCAGAATATCCCCTGCAAAGTACCCCCTCGATAAATTAGGTAAGGAAACTAAGGTCACCTCAATATAATCAATGCTCAGGCAAACAGTCACAGGCAGGATTGACCGTATGGGTAGGGTAGCAAAGCCCGAAATTCTTGAAAGAGCCCCCAGATACGAATACAATCTTGGAAATATCTCCGGTGCTACTCAGTTATGACCAGGGGTCATCCCAATAATTAACCGCTCACACTGCCTCGTGCTTAACTCCCTTGTAAGAGGAGGATCTTGAGAAACACTAATTATACCAAGGAATTTCACACTCTCACCTGGACAGACACATACATGTTGTTGTTTAGTGGTCTTGGAGAATTTACTCACAATGAACTATTCCAAGACCCTAAAACCTAATCTTGTTGGTGTACCCTAGCAAAGAAGATAGTGTAATCCATTTTAATTAAGCGTTGATTTTATTTGGATTTATTATTCAAAAGAGGTAAATGACCGTGAAACCAATGGTGTTATGACGCAACATGAAGCAAAATGCACACCTAACAATCAATGCAAATGAAATGTGTCGAATGAAAAACAGGGCATGCTACTACGTGAAATGCAAAATTTTATTCAAATGACAAATGCAATCGTTCCTATATGAAAACCTGACTAATAATTCTCTAAGCAAACCTAGTGCAAGTACAATACAAAATGAAAAGTGCAATGCATAATGATGCAAAGAAACAAATATTTTTGGATTTTTTGAATAAAAATGAGATAATGAAGCAAAAGAATGAATCTACCACCCCTAGACTCTACAAGCATAATCAAACAGCACTCACACAAAGTACTAAGGTAAAAGAGACCTAATGCACTAATCCCAAAACAAAAAATCGAAAAAGTTACCCTAAAAAAGGCGTCTCTGGTCAGAAACAGAGGTGTATACAGACTCTAGCAGTATCAAAGGAGACTCAACAATCATCAAAATTCACCTAGCAATAATCAATCTTCCTCTAAAAGGAAAAACTCATGGCATACGTGACTGTTCACAGAAAACCCGCATATGTACGCGGCTATAGCAGTCAAAACCGCGTGTACACGCGACTGTGAGTTAAAAACTCACGTACATGAAGAAAAATGTATAAAAATGAAGGAAAACAGATAAACTGAGACAAAATTCACACCAAGTAGACACTACTAGGAAAACATGCCCCCAAACCCGACTCAGAAACAAAGAAATCAGAGCAATTCAAGAACATTGAATGCCGATTAAAACCCCCAAAGGACAACTACTAGGAACTCCCCAGTGGGGTCACCAATTCTGTTACGGAGAGAAATTCCTATGGCTTGGGGTACCACAATAGACAACTTGATTCTAGAAATCAATCATTTCCAATATGCAAGAGAAACCAAATATCTAACACTAAAGGATCTCGATTCGTACCTTATTCCAGATGATTGGTGTAGATCCCCGTTGAGCTTTCCAACTCCAGCTTGTATTGATAAATTGCTAACTCAACAATCAGCAAACAAGACAAGAATGCTATATATATTTGTGTTAGACCTACTCTAGCATATATAATCAATATAATATAAGCATTTAAAAGAATCCATGGATCAAATACTCATTTAAACACATATTATTGGATAGGAAAAGATATTCTATTAATATAAAAATAGAGATTACAAGAGTGACAACCTATGTCGGCACGTTTGCGAATTGGAGAAACTGAATCCCCCACTTGGGCCTCCACCACTTCAATCCTCCATCTCTCGATAGCAAGCTCACAAGTAAAAGGCAATCTTGGAAAGAACACAAAATTGCTCCAAGGGACAAAGGGATGTAGACTCAAGTATAAGCTTCGGCAACAATGGACTATAGTTTTCTTGCTCTATAATTCCTCCCTCTTCAATGTATCCAAAGGGTTCCTTATATAGCTCTTCAATGGGGTAATGAAGGGTCAAATCCAAGTGATCTCAAGGCATATGGTAGGCCAGGAGACAAGTGAGTCAGATCCACATCAAGGAAAACTCCAAAATAATTTGGCCTTTTGCACACATCCCGATGTACGCGGGTTTAGAGGTCAAATCCGTGTATGTATGTGAGAAAGGGATTAAAAGTCGCATATGGCAATTTTAGCATGTTTTTAGGGATGATATTGGAAACATCAAAGGTACAAAAATGGTCCATGGGGTCTAAAGATTCTGCAGAGGGACAGGGAAGGCCATAAAAGTGTGATTCACCATGTGTGGTAAAATCAGCTGTAACAATCCGCAATCTTCATTGGGAAAATCTAATTACGGAAGGTTAATTTATAAAGAGTTGAAATGTGTCCCGCAATTCACAATATGCATTGCAGAAAGATAATTATGGAAGGTTAATTTATAAAGATTTAAAATGTGTTCTGCAATCCGCAATCCGCATTGCGGAAGGTTAATTTTTTAAAGATAAAATGTGTTCCCCAATCCGCAATCTGCATTGCAGAAAGAAAATTGCCGAGGGTTAATTTATAAAGGGTTAAATTACATTCCGCAGTATGCAATCTGCATTGCAGAAGGTCAATTGCAGAGGGATAAATTATAAAAAGTCAAATTGTGTCCCACAATCCGCAATCCGCATTGTGGAAGGTTAATTGTGGTATAATTATTTTTTAAAGTTTAAAATGTAATCCGTAATCCACATTCCGTAATTGCGGAAGGAATATTGCAGAAGACTAAGTGTGGAAGGTAAGTTGTGGAAGGAACATTGCAGAAGACTAATTGCAAAAAAGAATCTTGCAGAAAGGCAATAGCGGAAATAAAGGAGCTTACAGAATAATGGTTGTGGAAACTTAATTGCTGAAAGATTCAGTTTCGGAAAGACTGAGATTGTGAAGGACTATTTGTGAAAGGTTAATTTTATTTGTAGTTTAATTATGTTTCGCAATCTGCATTGTGGAAGGATCATTGCGGAAGGGTCTTTGTGGAAATAAATGTAACTTAGCAAATCAGGATTAAAACAGTTAAATAAATCGAAGCCTAGTTAACAGAAATGGGTTCTGAGATTGGGAAAGGTTAAATGAGAAAGTAAATTCCAAGAATATGCAATAAGCTCTCGATGTTCAATAAATGCCCTGTTACTGTTAGGGAATTAAATATTGTGTCTTTAGATATATGTTATATAAAGAAAAATTAATTAGGGATCCTTGAGGTGTGTTACAAATTATCATGGAATGTTCATGTTAATATTTCTTTAAGAGTAGCAAGGGATCTCGAGTAAGTTGTATAATCTAAAGTTTACTACACTACTGTCAGGAGGGGATGATTTTAGACTTATGTCATTGAGGGAAGAGCAAGAAATGTGCAGGATTCTGAAATTTTTTTGATGATCCAATCTAGTAACCTCCAAGAAATATTCCAAACTTCTGTAGTTCATTGAAACTTCAATTCTGCAAATATTCTCCTGGATGATGAATTCAGTCCCCATCTATCTAAATGTGGCTTGGAATCCTTTATACCTTTTGGTTCTAAAATTCAGGTAAACATTATTTAATTGGATCAAGGTTGTTGTCCCTCTATTCCATGAGTTATACTATTCTTGAACATATTTTGGCAATGTATGCAACTGGGAGGTGTTATTTTATTTTTATCTTGCATACCACATGCTAAGATCATTTGGTTATAGTGCTTTTGAGTTTTCAATGTCAAGAATCTATAATGTGAAGAGTAATGTGTATAGTTTTGGTGTTGTGATGTTGGAACTTCTAACATGACACAAGCCCTTGGACAAGTATTTATTTAGTTGATTTTTTCAATTGCCAGTGAATATGTATGTTCTCATATGCATGCCCAGTAGCACTATATATATAGAATTTTCCATTTTTTGGAAATGCTTTCTTTTAATCTCAAGAAGTAGTACAATTGGCTCAAAGAGCTTGGGAACCAAAAATGGCGTGTTTTCATGGAAAAAATAGATTTGCATGGTCTTTTTCTTGGATAGGTTACTAATATAGGGGGGAATCTATTAAATTCATCCAGGACCTACACCTGGACTCGGCTGCCTATTCGTTCCTATGGGGGAATTGAATTTGGTGGGGGTAAATTTTATTGTATTCACCTTTGAACCATGAACACAATAGAATCACACATATATTTTTCCATATTATTTGTTTAATAATTTTTTTTTTGCATGCCTTTGTTGAAAAGTTGAAAGTTTAAACCTAAGTTGTGGCAAACTGATTTGCAATAGCTAAGGAACCCAATGCAAATTTATGGAAAATAAAAAAACTTATTTGAATTGTGCATGCATTATGGGGGTCTACATGAAAGGGGGTCTTCAAGTTTCATTATTCTCTTATCATTGCTAGAATCCCCCCTATAATATTTCCCTTGATTATTTTACTTTGATAAGATGTCTCCGCAATAATGATGCTCACCTAGTTATATTATAAATGCAATTTTAGCATCTTCCGTAGGAATTCATTGAGTCTAAAGTATTTCTCTATGGATATTACCTAAGATTTGGATTTCTTGCATTCTTTGGTATTGCTATTAAAGGTTGGGCCTTGGCATTATGGATTCATTTTTTAACCATGTCTTTCAAAGACCCTTTTTTGTCAATTCTATCATATGATGATGATGATAATTTTGATCATTTGAAAAACAATTCTCCCTACTCTCATTCATTCACCAGAACACCATATAGTTTGTTGATGTGGGAATTAATTCTTCATCCAATAGATATTAGTTGTGCCTTCTTGTTGGTCCACTTTACTAAAATGAACTATTCTCAATCATATTGATCTAAAACTACCATGTGGATGTCCATGAGCACTATCCTATTGTTGCCCCTCTGAATGGTCCCCCTGGATATATAGAGAAACAAGCTTCAACTAGCACACCCGCTATAAGTCCTAGACCTCCTCCTCTCTAGGACTCTTGTGAAAGGGGGGAATCCTTTAGTGTTTTTCATATATTTCTTCCCACTATCACCTCAATATAAGTTGTTCCTTCTTCTGGGCTACTACATTTCCATGCCAAGGGAATTTCCATAATATGTCCTTAATGCTTTTCTTGAAATCGTATTGTTTTTATTTCTAACTATTGTTAATATATTTTGAGAATAAAAATTCAAATTTGTCCTAAAGAGGTGAACTAGGGATCACCCCCAAATTGGCATTCTAAAGGTAAACTCTCTAAGGCAACAAAATTTCAAACCCTATCCTAGGTTCTACCTCCTCTTCTATACGTTTGTAAAGGAAACCGTGTTTGGCAAATATCTTGAAGAAGAAATTTGTAAAAAATAGGGGCTAAGGTTTGTCTAAAGGATTATTGCTACTCACAACCATAAATTGTGACTAAGAACGGAGAGGAAAAATTGATTGCATAGGAAGGCTTATTAGTCTAGGAAGGATGGGGAGGTTCGGTTGTGGTCATTGAGAGGAAAAATAATATCACTATCAACAAAATTCCAACCACAACCACACAGTTCCATTCCATTGGGTACCTTTATCTCTCACACTATGAAATAGATTTGATCATGGGAATGCATACTAGGAATATTAAAATGAACAAAACCCTATAAAATCAAGAGGAAGATAACCTTAAGTCCATAATAAAATTTCACTACAAACTATAAAAATTAGGATTCATTTATGTACAAACTATGAAAATATCAGTACAAACTGTGAAATTCAAGCTTCAGTTCAACCAAATTAACATTTCATTGCAAGATCCACATCCTAGAGAATATATCTCCCAAGGAACATATAGAATACAACTTCCAAGGTGCATGAGAAAGGGAAGAGGAAATAGGGCATTTTCTTACCTCAGAAGGAGATGTTATTTTCAACTTTGCTGCTACAAAAGCCTCCAATGCTAGAGAGGCATTCACGCTCCTAATTGGGACCCTCCAAGTTCTCTCCAATGTTGACTTTTTCTTCATTCTAACAAGTCCAAATATGTATATATGAATTGGACAGACCCTGACTGCAATTTTTCATCAACGTGATCTATTTAATTCCCTAAAAGATGATTGCATGCCTTATTCAACAGACTTCATGCCCCATTCAACTGGTTTCACACTACATTCCATCAGTGTAATTCCCTCCCTAACAAAATAAAAACCCCTCCCCTCTCACCAAGCCAAATTTTTGTGCCAATCAATGGTGGTTTTGTGACTGAAACACTGGTAGATAAACTCCATTGATGACCACTCCATAAAAATTCAACTCAACATAGTTGGGGTCACATGCATTGAGCTCTGTGTAGTGATGAAGGAACCAAACCTAGAACCCATCTCTTCCCATCGAACCATGATACTACATTAAGGCTTATAATTATTCCCCCAAGTGGTCACAATTCGGGCACCAGACAATGACCAAATGGCGCTTTCCAAACAAATTATGTTTTGTAATGGGTGGGATGTAATGTGAATTGTGGAAATTAATCAAAACATATGTCGTATAATATATTATTATTATTATTATTATATATAATAATGATAATATATTATATTTCTTATTGTTATATTATATTATAATAATAGTAATACATATTATATTGCTTATTATTATATTATACAATAATAATATACATTATTGGGGAGGTAGGTGCAGGGGGGCTCTTACTCGATCCCGGAGGACAAACAGAAAAAACCTTCACTTGGGGGTTGGGCCACAAGACGAACAATGAGCCTAAGTGGATGGCTCTTATGCATGGTCTATAAATCTAAGATGCAATAGCCAACTCCAGGTTGCTAGTCTTTAGGGATTCACGTCACGTCATCCTCAAAATGATCACCAGTTACTCTACAGGATCCGTCAACTACAAAAGGTTGTCTGACAGAATTACACTCCTCCTCTCGGGAAGAATTGAATTCTTCCACATTCTAAGAGAAAATAATGCTCAAGCAGATGCTTTGGCAGATGCTAAACAACCTTGAATCCGATGTAAAACCTATCCCCTAATTGCATTGCTTATCTTAAACTTTGGTTCTAAACCTATCCACTCACTTAATGAAAAACCATAACCTAAATTTTCCCTTCGTAATGTTCATGAACCTACGTGGCAACCTTTTTTCTTTCCATTGTGACAAGTGGACTCCACTCCCCCTCCAAACTTCCATGCACCCTCCTGCTTTTAATACCACGCTCTCCTGGCTTAATTTCCCATGCAGTTTGCATGCCCCAGCCCATCCCCCTCTGCATACGATGGCTTCCTTTAGAAGTAATATCTATCCTCTCCCTCCCTTCGACAGTCCATTATTCATTGTGCCTTTTAGTTCCCCCTTCGCTGAAGAATTTTCTCTTGTAACCTCTAAACTTGGAGAAGGGTCTTTCCCTACTGTCGGCTCAGCTCATCAGGATAATTCACAGGTTTCCTCTTGGGTGGATTCTCCTTCCCTTTTGCAAAGACGTGCTGAAATTAGGGGTTCTGCTCAGGCCGACCTTCTTCACAATCCTTCCATCATTCTCAGGAGTCCTCCTTTATTGCGCTCAACGAATCTCATTTCCTCAGTGAACGTAGGCAACCCCCTCAAGAAGTTCTCTTTAGAAGGTAATCAATTCATCTTGGGTTGTCATTTTTCTAGTTTGGGGGAAGCTAAGATAGGAATTTCACTTTGCCACCTTAGAAAAGAACAATACTCACTGTAGCAAGCATATTTCCTCTCTGCTTAAGCTTTGTCGTCCTTCGATTTTGTCTCAGCAATTTGTCTAGTAGTAATTCTAGTAGCAGTCATAGACGTGGTAAAGGCCAGCCACTTGCTTTGGAAATGGACCATGGAAGAAACAATGTAGGGCTCGTGGAATTGAAGGTTAACATCCAATTCGTGTATGACATCGTGGCCGTAGGAATTATGGATAGTAGAGAGACTGTTAAAGAAGTTAAAAAACTTGTTGATGAGGTTAGCTATGTCTCATATCATACCATTAGTCATGATGCAAGGATTGATGAAAATGAGATGAAATTGAAGGAAATCATGGGTAAAATAGACTGCATTCAGGAGGACCTCCAGCTCTTGGTTCAGATGAATCAGGGAAGTCGAGCCCAAGAAAATTCAGGAGAAGCAGTCTAGAACATGGAGGAGGAATTGGTCACCTAACCCTTAGGGCAACTAGGAAACCCAAATTGATCCTCTTTTAGAAAATGTTTTTTTTGCATATTACTTAATCAACAGTTTGTCTGCATATACACTACGTCTGTAATTATTTGAAATACTAGAACTCTCTTCAGCTTATTAAGGTCTTCTTTATGGCCTAGTTTTGTGTCTATTTCCTCAGAACTGCTAGAAAGTTTAAGCTGCTATTTTCTATACTGAATGGTTGTGCACATCGTGTTTAATATATTCTCCTTTATAGTTTTTGTTAAAAAATAATAATAATATACATTATATAGTTGCAAATTATAACAAAATTGTGGCTAAGGGGATATTGTTATATGTTAATGATGGGTATAATGACTCTAGTTGAAACATCATGACCAAATATTTGGTGTCTAATTGCTAGGATGAAGTTGTAGAGGGGATAATGGATAACTTTGGCATACTCGTTGGAGAGGAAAAACCATGCATGTTTGATTATTATAATAACAAAGGATATGTTGTCATATATTATTTGAAAACAATATTGATCAATGATCCAGTTGATGAAACATTAATGAGTGAATAATCCATTGAATCCATGAGGGATTCTGCAATTTACTAAATTCTAACACTGTAGATGCATGGGTTCAAAGTTTAAGGGGGTATCTGAATGCATCTGTAGTATTATAATTTAGTAAACTGTAAAAATTCATTGTCAAAATTGTAACTTTCCATTGTTGGAGTGACACAACTGGCAATGACCAAATAAATGACCAATTCAAATTTTTAATGTTATTTTTATGTGGTCATTTTTAGTTTAGTTGTTATCAAGTCATATATTTTATCTTGTGACTCAATTGATCATTCCTCTGGTCATTTTTAGCTGGCTCATTCAATTTTGGTCATTTATACCTTGAAAAAAATGTGGTGGCCAAATTGTTTGGTTGCCTTGTCATTTGTCTCTCATTTTCTACTAGTGTTATGCCAGTAAGCAAGATGGTGGGTCAATTCCTCTTTTGTTGGGTTTATGAATGGTTTATATGGATACTTGACTAGAAGAGTTCATCCATATATCTATAATGGATCCATTGGTATTCAAACATAGATGAATGTACTTCTCAAAGGCCCCCAAAAGTCATAAGAGGAAAATTTTCCTTCTGGTTCGATATCACAATCAGTGTTTGCAAGAATCATGATAGACTAAGCTTTACCTTTGGCCTATGAATTAGGATTCAAGGGAAGACATACCTTGAACTGTTCTTATCAAAATCAGAAGTTCAAATTGGAGTAACTATTCACCCTTGCTCAGGTTGTTTCCACCATCACCGTCGATCTTTTCTTAGGATAATTCACCCCTTCTCTCCCTATTAATTCATAAGGTAAGATACCCTCTTTATACTCCAAGGTGTTTCCCTAAGAAAAGGAAGTACACATCTTCCCTGGCACCACTAGTCCACCACCAAGTTGCATAAGTGTACATCTCCATTAGAGACAGAAAATATACCTTTGCTAATGATTATTTTTTATAGGGGAGTATGTATCTCCTTTGATTCATAGAGTTGAATAGTCAGAAACATATATAAAGGGATTTTTTCCCTCAATGGATCTCAATACTAATTGGGTTGTTCTTGTGGTTAAATGATTTTTTAGGTATGTGCATCACAAAAGTAGTTTTTTTGTTGTGTTATTTTATAAGTATTTATTTGCTTCTTCTTGGAAAGGAGTGAAGTTTGTTATCAAAGTGATTCAAGATAATGGTTTTGGTGTTCATGAACATATATTCTTAGGTTCACTCCATATTTTGTATTTATCAATCTCTAAATTCAATGGACATTGTATAGATTGTATTTCATTTTTATCCAACCGTCATTTTTCTGCTAGAAGTTTTACTTCTTGCCAAGTGAATCTTGATTAGTTATAAATGTTTTTCAATTGATTTATTTATATTTTTGGGTATTTTTTATGTTTCTAAAATTTCCTCTATATGGTTTCTTGGGTTATTTGGGTTAGACACTACTTATTAAAAAACATAGAGTGAAACAATGCAAATTTTGTCACTATATTGAAGAATTTAATTACATTTATTTTAATATACAATAAAATTTTGATGTATTCTACATTTTCAAATGAAAGGAATGATTTATTTTAACATGATATCATTAAAGGGATGAATACATCATATCCCTTCAAAGTGAAATATGACCATACCCTTCAAATTTGATCCTCGATTGAGCATAACAATCCAAGTTAAACAAATTCAATATTTCCAAAACAATAGAAGGGACAATTGACAAAGTAATACAAATCTATTATGGAAGCATTCGTTGAAGAAATTAATTAATTCTTATATTATAGATCTAGTCTAAAGGTTGGTTTGTACACATGTTAAAACCATAACTAATGGTCCTGAAGTGAGACAAATACAATAATTAGTAAATAATTCAGAGAGCATGATAATATACTTACTAGCCATAAATATTAAGACAAGTACTTGTATTATAAGATTTATGAACCGTGCATTAGTGAAAACATGAGTAATAGTGTGGACAATGCACACAAAGAGAACTAATATTATGACACTGTTAGTTGCGACATTTAAATTGTTTAAACAAAATAGGGTTTAAGAGGAGACATTAAAAATGGTTACCTTCTACATTAAAAGGATATATACAAAATAATGTAACATTTGTAACATCCTCTCTACGTATGCTTGGGTACTATATCAAGAATACAAGGTAACACCCACTCTTGTTAATGATAGGAGATAGGAGGGTGCATGACAATGAATATTTCACCATTAATCAATATCAAGTCATCCTAGTTTTCCCATTTAATAGGTTTAAGATACTAATAAAATATTTGTATGGAGTTTGTTAATTAACATATTATATGTATTTATTATTTTGTTGTTTTGAAAGTTTTGTAACAACAATATTTTTGGTATTTCTTTCTATAGCCACATTTAGATGGCCCTAAAAAAGATAGATTCATAATGCCACTTTCTAGTTTATTCTCTTATATGCCTTGTATTATACAAATCAAAGTTTTATAACCATATATGTTATTATAGATTTATGGCCATATATGTTATCGTAGATTTATAACAATTTGTAGTATTATATGTAGTTTGTGATTGCTAAAATTTTTTTGATAAAATTAATTTAGCTACTGTTTTCTCTAGTCACATTTAGATACTTAAAAGTAGACACATTCATAATACAACTTTGTAATTAGTTCTATGTTATATATAACAATTCTATGGTGGTGCAAATAAAATAATTATGGTAATGTTTAGTATCATTGCATAAACTTAGTCAAAATAGAGACATAACATACCATTCCATCGTTCTAAAAATCAAAGATTCATGACAATATATTGGTATAATATGGAGTCCAAGGGATGAAGGGTCATGGGTAGTCACATTCCCTCCCACCAATCCAACCCATGGAGGGAGACATGAACAATATAGGGGTGGTAAGTTTCACCACCAATTCCATATTATGAGATTCTGAACAACTAAATGGATGTGATGTTGAGAATATTGTTGTCATTGATATAAAAGGAGTTCATGAGTGACAAAGGAATAACCACTAGACATCTAGCAGGATGAAATCAGTAAAAGACAAAGGATCCATTACATGGATTATCATTGATGTCAAAGGAGTTCAGCAATGATAAGGGAAAATCAGTAACAAGGCCGATGACAAGAGAAAGATCTGCAAAGCATGTAGTGGAATATCCATAGATCAGAATTGAAGATCCATAGATCAGACAGAAGATGGATTTTGCAATCCATGTCTGAAGATGGATTTCACAAGTTGGTGTTATAAATAAGATAACCAAACATTGCCTAAATTAAATCATCCTCATGATTGGAGATCATGTGGTGGAGACCAGAGAGTGCTAAAGATCTACGGTTAGAATGAATTTTGTTGATTAAATAGAGAGGAGGATAAAAAGTTGAATCGATTGCAAAATTCAGAATTAACCCCCATGAAAGATATTAAGATCAACGGACGAGGTTGATCGTTGAATCAGATCCATGGCTTCTAGTTATTTCGTAGGGAGAACTAGCGTGGATTAATAAAATCCGGATGTGCATGAAATTTGAATAAAATATGCCTTATGATATTTGGGGTCCACCGTCAATCTAGATCTGATGATCCTCATGGATTTCATAGATTCAACTAGAAAGTGAGTTAACTGTTGAGATGGGTGCGAAATATTAAATCAAACAAGTTTGTTCTATTTGGAGTCCATTGTTGATTGAAGCTGACGAAGATCAATAGATAAGGTTGCTCATTGAAACATATCAACGATTTCGCTGGGAGAAGTTTTGAGGTCTAAGAAAATTCTGATGGAAGAAAAATTTCCATCAAATACATTTTAATACATTTGGATTCCACCATTGATCCAGCCAGATCTAGATCTGACGACCCTCAAGGGATTTCACATATTTAACTAGTAAGCTAGTTAACATTCTGATGGGAGCGAAATTTCATTGAGAAATAGTTTACTCACAATGTGGATGGTCCAAATCAGTCAAGAAAAGTTGCAGAAGCTAATATTGAGAAGATCGATGATGGTAAATGATTTCTGCTAAAAGAAAAGTGAAGATTTGCAATCCACATTAGATTGTATATCGAAGGTTAGGATTGAACCCGCAAAGAAATCAACGATTCTCAAGAAAAGTGGAAGGTAGAAAGAGAAAGGTGGAGAATCGTAAAAATACTTTGGGAAATGCCACAGTTCTATTACCCAAAATATGGAAGATCAATGATCTGGAAAACATCTGCATAAGATCTACAGTGCAGAAAGCGGAAATATCGAAATGACATGTTGAAATGGTCACAAACCTACAATCTGCAATCCAGAAGATCAACGGTCAAGATAGCACTCGAATGAGATCAATGGTGCAGAAAGATTGGTTTGGAAAGAGGAAATCATGGAATGATATTTGGAAAAAAGTCACATATCCGATATCTAATTTCCATCTCAGATCAACAGACACGGAGAGCTTGAAAAAAATCAATGGTGTAGAATGATTGGTGCGGAAAGTGGAAATCGTGGAATGATATTTGGAAAAAGTCACATATCTTCTATCCAATTTTTATCTTAGATATACGGTTGGGAAAAATACCGAATTGAGATCAACGGCTCATGATGATTATGGAAATAGATATTGTGGAAGAACACTACTGGAATAATAAACTATAAATCGATTAAAAAGGAATTGTTTTAGTTGTTTTGTAGAATCACAACAGAGGTAGATGAATAGCTCGCTCTTTGCTAGAATGAGGAATTGAGTTCTCATGAAGAGGCATGATCGAAGAATGAAATGATGCAATGGTGAAGAGATGCATCCGCAAGAAATGTAAAGGTATTTATACATAGAGGGATGAGTGAGAGAAGGTGTCTCCGTGGTCCAGATCATAGAAGAAGAAGCAGATACCAGTGAGTGTGACAGAGATTGAAGGGTAAGGGAATTTGGAATATTACTAAAAAAATATTTGGGTGGTAGGGTGGCACTAGAGCAGGAAACAGACATGCAGGGGGTTGTAGCCTCCTTCCAACAGATGCTGGTAAATAGGGTGTAGTATCATCCTTTCAGTTGTAGCTAACAAAATAGGGGGTTGTAGCCTTCTTCCAGTAGTTGCTGGTAAATAGGGTGTAATACCATCTTTGTCTGTAGAAGAAGGAAAAAACTATTTTTAAATAACAATTTTGCAGTAATAGGAAGTATTAGTGGTTTACCCAATTGGGATTCCATGATAAATTTTTGTTCTGTGTGTTCTCATTAATTATGTTTTTTAATGAGTAAATTAAAAGTGGTTTTAAATTGATTAAGTTACAATACTGTTTCACCCCCCCATCTTAGTATTGAGCAATATTTCAACATGTGAAAATTCATATTAAGCATACACAACAAAATTAAACCTCACTCATGCACACACACAACATGAAATTACCAGCATGTTCATCACATGCATAACAATAAAACCATGCACAACAAAAAAAACATTTTCATGTTATTTACAGGCATCCAATCGAACAATTAATGTTGGTTCAGTTAGTTCAATTTAACACAATTAATAGTCATTCATAACACATAAATTGAGCATAATTAGAGGTAATAGAAACACGTATATTTTAATTGTAGTTGACAGAGAAACTCGATATGGAAGAGAAATGTTCCACCCAACCATCGGTCTCTTCCCATCCTATATTCTTTCAGCTGAGAGACCACCCCCAAGCTAGGTTGTGTATCCACTAAGGAGTAACTACTCAAGCTCACTCCAACCATGGGTACAAATACTCATGCAAAGCCAGTACACAACTCAATTTTTCAAGCAAGTATGGAAGTAGGGAAGGAGATATCTAAGATAGTGAGCTCAACCATAGAGCTACATGCATCTCAATTTGAGTTCAAGTAGCCTTGGCACCCACATTACCTACCACACCAAACACAAGGAAGGTCCTCTTCTTTGATACATAGTCCCTCAGGTGTCCCTTCCCTCCCGTGATCTTCAGGGTGGGCATAGAAATGTCCAAGTTGACAATTCCTTAGAGACTATTTCCTTCACTAGTTTTATCAAGTAATTCCAACCTCTAAACTCTATCCTACTGTGATTCTCTCTTGTATATTTCCCAATTTGGCCACGTTACTGTAAATCATGAAATTACATTTTCGAGCTTCCAAATATGGGTTTTCCCATGTATTTTTCAGGTTGTTACCACTCTCAATATCGCCCAAGGGTTTATATATATGGATCCCCAACTATATTTTACTCCTCCTGTGAATTTATGGGCGATTTTGGCACTTCAAAACGTGAGTTCTTTGCAAGTTTCGATTTAAGCAACTTTCACTTACTGGGAATGCATACCAAGATAGAAAATTATCTCTAGTTGTTCCACAATGAAATTGGGAGGATAGAAAACGAATTCCTATGAGGAAAAAATATTTATGGTTCAAGTAAACTGAGCCCATACTCAACCCTACAAAATTACGGTTTGTCCATGCTCCATTAATTTCATGATATGATTTCTCAGATACCATCTTACAACAGAAATAAATGTTAGCAAGCAAAGTCAAGATGGGTTCTCAAGATGACATTTGGAAACACATGGTTCAATCCAATAGCCTCCTCACCTCTCCCTAGTTGATACACATGGATCCCTCATTTTAGTTGTTTCCATAGCCATCTCTTGGTATTTTTATTACATTAAAAATATTTACATGCATATACAATTTTCCATGGCTTACTAGCACACTGCTAGTAAAATATAAATACATATCTTACTAGTATTGGCCTTGAGCTCCAAGGTATGATCATAAAAAACATATACAAAATATTTACATATAAAGTCAATAAATTCTAGGGGTCAAAATGGGGGTATTACATTCCCCTCCCCCTTAGAACAACACAGTTCTTGGCGTTCACAAAACTTGAACAAAAATGGGTATGCCTCTTTCATGGAACTCCACCTAATCCTCCAATGCAAGAATATGTGCACACTATGAAATCCTTCTTTGGATCTATAATCTTTAAAATAGGATCGCTAATAAGTAGCCTCTTCAACTACTGAAATCTTTATTCACATTTTTTAGACCATACAAACTTTGCAATCTTCCTTTACAGTGATGTAATTGGATGAGTGATCTTGGAGAATTATTCAATGAACCTTTTATAGTAGTATGCAAGAACCATAAAATATTTAACATTGGTAACATTCTTTGGAGTAGGGAAATCCATTATGGATTCAATATTTTCTAGATCCAATGCAATTCCTTCTTCTGAGATAACATGACCCAAATATTGTACCTTTCTTTGATAAAACCCACATTTTCTTAGCTTTGCATACAATTGGTGATCTCTAAGAACTTGAAACACCATTTTTATATGTCCCTCCTACTCTTATTCATTCTTTGAATAAACAAGAATGTCATCTAAGAACACCAACACAAACTTGTCCAAATACTTACTAAAAATACTATTCACGAGGCACATGAATGTGGTGGGTGCATTGGTAAGTCCAAATGGCACCATCCTGAACTCATAATCGCCATATCTTGTCTGGAAAGTTGTCTTGTGAATGTATTATTTTATTCTCACTTGATGATAACTGGACCTTCAGTCAATTTTTTAAAACACTTTGGCTTCCTTCATTTGATCAAACAAATCATCAATTCTGGGAAATGGGTACTTATTCTTGATTATCACTTTATTTAGCTGCATGTAATCAATGCACAACCTTAAAGACACATCATTTTTCTTAACAAATCACATTGGTCATCCCCAAGGAGACACACTTGATCTTATATATTTTTTCCATTAATTCTTATAGTTTCATCTTTAAATCTACCCATTTTGGTGTGCTCATTCTATAAGGAGCTTTGGAAACTGGCACTTCCCCTGAAAAAGAGATCGATTGTAAAATGAATGTCTCCTTTTGGTGGAAGTCCTATCACTTCATTTGGAAACACATATTTTAAATCTTGCAACAATGTATAATATTCTATATTTGGGGATTTGTATTCTAGAGAATATGATATATGAGCTACATATAACTGGAAACCTTTCTTAACTGTAAAGTTGGAATTTTCCTTACTAAAAATGTCTTGGGAATTCCTCTTACCAACCTTGGCCTTCCTTCTTCATCCATGCATTCAAGAAATTATTCATAACAGACTACCTTGGATCTATTTTTTTCCAATCAATCCATACCAATAAGAGAATTATAGGATCCTAACGGTAGAACATTTAAATTTTATGTACTGAGGAGTCCATTCAACTCTATGGGGCATTCCATCACTACTTCACTCACTTTTCTTTTTGTTCCGACGGTTAATTGAACTAACCACGACTGATTATGATTTTCCTATCCAAGATAAAAAATTTCAATCACTTTTGGAGAAACATGTAAAATTCTAGCCACAGTAGGTTCTACTATCGAAAGGAATCCTCACAATACAAAGAATTTGACAAAATATGCTAAAATAGTGTAAAAGAGGAAAAATAACACATAGAAATGGTTCCAATAGTATTGATTTCTATTACATTCCAACATGTAAACATGTCTAGAACATGATTATATTCTTTAGGAGGAATTTGTTAGCCTTTGGAGGAAAATTGGTGGCATACAAGTGACATGCTTACATTGGACCTCAAAACCACCCTAGGTGGACTAATAGGATCCCAAACCACCTCAAACAGTCCCAAATGGATATGAAAATGTTGGGGAAGCATTCTTGGTCATAAATGAGGGTAGAGTATGCATGGTGGAGAGCATGGAGGGGTGGGAGTGGCTCCAGGAAGTCATAAATGGTCCAAAAGAGATAAAAACACGCAAATACAGTGCATAGGAGCCCCTAGTCAACTCAGATCCATGTTTTTAGGAGGGGATCAACTAAAGGGACCAAAATGTCATCAAATAGGGAACTTTATCTCTTGATTTACCAAAATGAGGGCGTTGGGTGAAATTAATGGTCCAACACCTCCAACAACCTTAGGAAGACACCATAAACCAAGTTTGGACTATGCAACATAAGTGAAAACAAATGAGACTATGGTCCTAGGTGGTGTGATGACTATGTTACTAGGTGGTATTATGTTCTAACACTCCCCCTTAATAATTCCTTAGTGTAACCAAATCAAACTTGAGGCCTTGGAAACTAAGGATCAAGTCACCTCTTACAAAAGTTTATTAGTCGATATAACCAAGGTAAGAAGGAAAACCAGATGGGAATAAAACATCCCCTCTAAAATGGAAATGGAGACAAAATATGAAAGTGAATATCAGTCATCACCATGTTTCACCCACCCCAAGGAGTGATCTAATATAGGTGAATGTCTTCTTTGTGAAGATCTTGGTGAATCTATCAGCAGTTTTCTCTACACATGGGAAATACTTAAATAATATCACCTGGCCATGCACTAAGCTCCTGATGTAGTGCATGTGGATCTAAAATTGTTTGGTCCTCTGAATCTGTACTATATCTATGTATATCTTGATTTCACTTTGATTTTCACATCAAATGACAGTGGGTGAATCAAATGCAAAACCAATTTCTCCAAGAATGTCTTGCAACCACACACATTATGTAGTTGCATTCACTACTCCTCTATACTCGACCTCAGATGATGATAAGGAAATAGTGTGGTTTTTATTACTTAAACATAAAATAGGACCATGTTCAATCATGAATACAAAACTTTAAGTGTACTTTCTATCAGTTGAATCTCCAGCCCAATCAGAATCAATAAATACAACTAGTTACAGTGGAGAACTAACATCATAGTGTATCCCGAATTGTTTGGTTCCTTTCACATACTGCAAGATCCTTTTAGTAGCCTTCCAATGGATCTCATAAGGCTCCAAAATATACCTTTAAATAACACCTATTTCATAATCTAAATTAGTTTGATAGTGTGTGATATAAAACAAGCTCCCAACTAGTTGTTTATACAACGAGTTGTCCACTAATGGAGATGAACCAAAATCACCTAATTTTACTCCAGAAAGGAAGGGACACTTAGCATATTTACATTTAGCCATTTTGAAATTTAATAACAGGTATGAATCATACTATTATTCCATGGAAGTCTATCCCTACATAGGGGTAGTCATCTATGGCGATGATCTGTCTCTGCCACCATGGAAAGAAGTCTGCTAGGTAGGGGTTAGCCACCCTACCAACTCCCAGTCTGCGCATGACATTCACCCAGCATTGCTGGGTTGGATCCCTGACTCCATGTGGAGAAATTTATACCCTAGGGCTTAGCCTTGGTACTTTCTCAAAGAAAAATGTGCTCAGTACACTGCCAAACCCAAAGTTCTGCACTCTGCCCATCTTGTAGTCACCGAGCTGTTGTTTCATGTTGGTCAGTAGCCTAGTACTCTAGTCATATACTGTAGGTCACATGCACTCTACCACATAGAACATTATTGGCTGTGAGGCCTGGTGGAGTGAAGCCAAGCCTGCAATCCTGCTGAGTGCCAAAAGTATGGCTTTGAGCCCCAGAATCTAAATAGATTTTGTCGGGATTTGATTCCCAACCTTTTTCGTATCCAAAAAGCAGTACATAGCAATGTACTCATCTATGGTCAGCCCACCTCGTAGTCCATGAGATCAGAGGTTCACCATCTCTCCTCATCGGGACAAACTAGTGATAAAGTATATGTCCTCAAACTCAATGCTGAGCAACATCTCATATATCTAAAATGTTTCAGACTCTAGATCCAAATAGTCTACCAATAGTTGGAGTAGTCTTGGTTTGGCCCTCAAGATTCCAAGACACCAAAACTTGTACAAGCCACATGCCCGTAATGCTTGTTTATCCATTAGATCACCTTGCACAGCTTCCTCAACATCACCATGCTCTCTTTCCCTCCACTCTAGCACCATCTTGCACAAAAAAACAAGTTTTGATCATTATTTTCCCCTGAAAACACTTTTTGTGGCCATGTACGTGACTGTTCTCAAAAAATCCGCGTATGTATGTGGCTTTCAGTGCATTTTCCGTGTATGGCGAGCCCTATATGTGAAAAAAGCCCGATTTCTGCGTGGGCCGATATGCACATGTTGGGATGGCTCAAACAATAAATTGGACCATGAAAATTCAAAAAAATTGCATGAAAATGAAAGGGAGGAGCATGATAATCTACCTGGATCAAACAAGGAGAGATTCTGTTGGACGATGCTCCCGGAATTCGCTTTCGAAGTTCTGAGCTCAAATGCACTATGTTGGGTAAAAATTTCAAATGGCATGAAATTTTTTAAATTTTTCACTATTTATAGAAAAATTTTGAAATTTTTACCCACTTTCTATAGTTTTTGACCATTTCTGACCGTTTGAACTAATTTGATGTTGTAGGGATCCATTTTGAGCGCGGTTTGACTGTAGTTTTGACCATTCGTGCCTATTTAAGGTATTATGTCTAAACTGACATATAGGTTAGGTTTCACAGCTATTTGCACTTTACATAACCTTATGACTGTTTCATCATAACCTTAGGTACGAACCCATTCTATTATGTGACAGAACCTTCTTGTTGCTTTTAGAAGTGACATGTTGCGAATGGTAGAGCTTTACCATACATGGGTACCCTAGTTAGATCTTGTTTTGCATTTGGTGCCCATGCTAGCATTCCTCCTTTGGGGTGTGGGAGTCCTTTGTATAGTACCTCCATGACTTTGAGCAAGAGATTCATACTCCTCTTGAACTTTATGATGTCCATTTCCCTGGGAATCCCTTGTATATGTCAAGTTGTAATGGCATTATCATGAGTTTTTCTTACCTTATTGAGCCTTATGTCAGCTTCCCTGAATTTGATTATCAGCCATATAGCTCGAGCTTGTCTCATGTCTAGCCAAGTAGAGCCTTTTTATATATCTTTTGCAGCTTGATTCCCCATTTTTTATTGAGAGGGGACTTTCCCCCGAGTGTCGTTATCCTACACATGTTTCCTTGCATTGAGCATAGGTATGTTCCACTGCTTGGAACTAGTTTGTTTTCCCCTTGACACTCATCTCCTATTAGATTTGTAACTATAAATAACTTTTATTCTTTTTCAAGCTTTTCAAAATATCTGAAAAAGTCCAAAAAAAATAAAAAAACCAAAAATCCGGACAGGAAAAGATGTTATCTTTGGCAGCAGTCAAGTCGTGTTGCCTTCGAACAGAGCACTGTATATCACATTCGTTGGTTGGGTTAATAGTTTGACTTTAGGATTTGTACTTGTTTCTTTGAGTTTGCACTCTAGTACCTTGATTCCCATTTTCATATATTCACACTTGCTAGTTTGCACTCTAGTACCTTGATTCCCATTTTCATATATTCACACTTGCTAGTTTGCACTCTAGTACCTTGATTCCCATTTTCATTATCTATGGGTGATCTCGCATATGTTAACGATATACATCAATGACCAGTAATCAGAAGATGGACTACTGTGTTCGACCTAGACACCTTTATTCACATAGTAGGACATGTACTCTTAGCGGTTTGTGTAGAAGAATTTCCAAATTGGTGACATTCCACATATGTTACCTCCTTGATCGTGCCAGTGTTCATGAGATTTCAGCTCTCGTGACTTGATTCCAGTGTATGTCATATATCTTCAGCCATTATGGAGATCTTGATCCATTGTATATATTCATCTTTCATGGAGATCTTGATCCTTTGTATATCTTCATCATGGATATTTCGATCCATTATATATTGTACGTGGCGATGACCACACATGACACATTTTGTATATCATGCCTATTCATGGCCATTGTACTCTTATGTATCCGGGAATGTTGTATGTATTTATTATCATGTACAGAGATCTATTGTTTTACTATACTATTGGATGGTTGGTTCTTCCACTTGGTTCTTCATCACTCCACTTCTGGGATGGACTTATAATGCATTTTGGCCATCATGTTACCCCTCTGACCTCACACATTAGGGGGCATCTATTACAGTTGATTTTACCACACATGGTAGATCACACATTTATGTCCTTCCTTGTCCCTCTGCAGACTCTTTGGACCCCATGGATCAATATTGTACCTTTGATGTTTTGAAGATCATCCCTAAAAACACGTGTTATTTGTTGTACGGGACTTTTAATCCCTTATCTGCGTATACACACGGATATTACCCTTAAACCTGTGTACATTGGGATGTGTGCAAAAGGCCAAATATTTTTGGAGTTTCCATTGATTTGGATCTAATTCACTTGTCTCTTGGCCTTCCATATGCCTCGAGATCGCTCAGATTTGACCTTCCATTACCCCATTGAAGCACTATATAAGGAACCCTTTGGATACATTAAAGAGGGATGAATTGAACAGCAAGAAAACTATAGTCCTTTGTTGCCATAGCTTGCTTGTACTTGAGTCTGCATCCTTTCATCCCTTGGAGCACTTTGTGTTCTTCCAAAGCTTTCCTTTGCTTGTGATCTTGCTATCTAGAGATGGAAGATTGAGGTGGTGGAGGACCAAGTGGAGGACTCAGTTTCTCCGGTTCACAGACGTGTCGACAGAGGTTGTCACTTATGTAATCTCTGATTTATATTAATAGAAATATATTTTCATGTCCAATGATGTGCATTTAAATGAATATTGAATCCATGGATTCTTTTAATTGTTATACATTATTGATTATATATGCTAGAGTAGGTCTAACACCATTATATAGCATGCTTGTCTTGTTTTATGTTGTTGAGAGAGAAAATTGTTAACACAAGCGGGATTGGAAAAAGCTCAATGGGGATCTACATCAACCGTCCAGAATAAGGTATGTTTCTAGATCCTTTAGTGTTATATGTTTTATTTCTCTTGCATATTGGGGAAGGATTGATTTTTGTAGTTTCTTTTCTATTGTGGTACACCCCAAACCATAGGAAGTTTTCTTGGTAACAATGGCCAAGTGGAAGGTATTGATTTTGAAGAAACTTATGCTCCTATAGCTAATCTTGAAGCAATAATAATATTTTTAGCTCTGTCATGTCATAAAAAATTCAAAGTATATCAAATGGATGTCAAGTCTGCATTCCTAAATGGAAAATTAAAAGAAGAAGTATATATTGAACAACCTAAAGGATTTCTCTTATCAGAGAACAATGATTATGTCTGTAAACTAAAGAAGGCTCTCTATGGTCTCAAACAAGCTCCAAGGGCATGTTTTTCAAGACTAGACAACTACTTAAAACAACAAGGTTTTAAAAGAGGATCCACTGAAAGTAATCTTTACCTAAAGATCAAAGATAAAAAATGATCATTTTTGTTGTCTATGTGGATGATATCATATTAGGAATCAATCTTCAAATCCTAAGTGTATATTTTTCCTCTGAAATGAAGAAAGAATTTGAAATGTCAATGTTGGGGGAATTAACTTTCTTTCTAGGATTACAAGTTTACCAAACAAACAAAGGACTTCTAATCTCTCAAACTAAGTACATCAAAGATATGTTGAAAAATCTTAAAATGGAAGATTCCAAACCTGTGGGTACTCAATTGATCACCAAGTACAAGTTAAGTAAGTATGATGAATCTCTGGAAGTAAATCATACCATGTTTAGATCCATGATTGGTAGTCTGCTATATGTGATGACCACAAGACTAGATGTGATGCAAGCTCTTGTATTGGTGGCTAGATTCCAGTAACCTCCCAAAGAAACACATGTAACAACCGTAAAAAGGATTTTCAGATATCTAAAAGGCACCATGGAGTATGGTTTATGGTATCCAAAATGACAAGATTTTATCTTGAAAGCGTTTACTGATGCATATTGGGCAGGAAGTGTTGATGATCAAAAAATTACTAGTGGAGCAGCATTCTTTCAGGGAATTTTTTTAGTATCATGGTCAAGAAAAAAACAATCCTCCATTTCACTCTCTACAGTAGAAGCAGAATACATTGTTTCCGCATCATGTTGCAGGTAGGTTATTTGGATGAAATAAAACCTAGAAGATCTACTTGTAAAATATGAACATCCAATAGTGATCAACTGTGATAACACTAGTGGTATAAATATGTCTAAAAATCCTATCATGCATTCTAAGACAAAACATATACCAATCAAGTATCACTATCTAAGAGAACATGTATCTCATAAAGCAATCAAATTAGAATACATTGACACAAAAGAACAGATTGCTGACATTTTCACCAAACCACTACCTAAAGAAGTTTCTAAGTGTCTTAGACAGAATATGGGAGTAATTTTGTTACAAAAATACTAAGAAGAGAAGGCTCAATATCAGGGGGAGAAATGCTGACAGGGGGAGCTGTCAGAAATAAAGGTTCCTTTGTCATTGTTGTCAAAGGGGGAGAACGTTTAGAGGTTGCCATCAATGCCAAAGGGGGATATTGTTGAGTATATAGTTTTCATTGACGTCAAAAGTAGTCACAAATGACAAAGGAATAAGCAGTGGATATGGTGGCATACTGAAGGTTGTAGGTATCCAGCATAACAAAGGAATAACCCTATAGCAATTTAAATGACTAAGATCGATCATCCAAATGTTGTTGCTGAGTAAGGATTGTTTTTTTTATAAACCACAAAATATCAAGACAGATGATAGGGATTGATTCTGCAGACAAATATTTGACGGTCTAGGAGAGATCCATGACGAAAGTTGAAATGGTGATAATGGGTCTACAAATATCTGTGAGATCCGTGATAAGAGGTAAATCAATGGTCGTGAAGAAGATCACAAAGATTAGACAGTTGAAAAAAAATTGTGGAGGAAAAGTGGCGAGGAGGCAACTTTGGAAAGTTGGTCGGGCATCTCGCATCCCGCATCTCACATCCCGCATCCTACAATCTGGAGATCGGACGACTGAGATCAATCCCGCCAAAAATAGATCAACAATGAAGAAAGATTGTTGCGGAAAATAATATTACAGAAAGGAAATTACGAAAGTCCGAAAATCGAAAAGCAGAATTCTGCATCCCATATCCTGCAATCTGCAAGATCAACGGTCAGGAATGGCTCTGCAAAAGATCGATGATGTGGTATAAGTATTGTGGAAAATACAATTGCGGAAAGAAGTTTGTAGAAAGGATAAAAAGGATTATTGACATCCTACATCCCACATCCTGAAAACTGAAGATCGACGGTCATGAACAACGCCCAACGAAGATCAACCCTCAGAAATCATTGTGAGGTAATCTTGACGCTGAAAGGGGATTTCAAGGAGGAAATATATAGAATAGATCTATGGTCCATATGTACTTTAAAGTAGGATCAACGACTTCGATTAAAACTAGTAAATATCATTGCAAAAAGAGTTTTTCATTGTGGAAACATCAGAGAACGATAAAAAAGGCTGCGAAATTGAGATCTAAGGATGAGGGAGGAATGAAACATCGACATTTGGTGAAGAAATGTGATGAATTGAAGAGGTAAGTGTTATTTGGGTGTGTTTGTAAACAAACAGTCATGACCCAAATCGAAAAGATGCAGCAATGAAGAGTTGTGTTGAAACGATGAAGGTACTAGGTATTTAAATGAATTTTTGTGTTCTAAATGAAGGGTCTCTATTAGTGAACCTGATAGAGTCCAAAGAAAAAAAAATTTCATAACTTTTCAAAAGAAATAAGTAAATCAGTCTAGGGTGGCAGGGTGGCGCTAGGGCAGGACATAGGTCTGTAGGGGGTCAGAGCCTCCTTCCAGTCGTAGCTAGAGAAAAAGGTGTCATAGCATCCTTGTCTGTTATAGCAGGCAAAAAACCATAAGGGTGTTGTATCATCCTAGTCTATAGTTGTAGGAAAAATATAGGGTGTGTTTTACATCCTTTATGTTGTAGTAGATAAACAATTTTGTAACTTCATCTTATTAATGAGTTGGTGTTGGTGGTTTTCTCTTTTGAGGTTTCCATGATAAAATATGTGTCCTGATTGTTGATTCTGTGTTATTTAAAAGTAAAAAATGACAATACTGATTCACCCCCCCTCTCAGTATCATGGGATAAACCAACAGAAACAATACTCAGTAAAGGAACATGTAAAATGAGCCGTAATGAAAAGGGAACAACCACGTTCCATGCAACTGTAGATTAGGCACAAATCACTTCGTCCTCAATCACCCTTGAGCTAAAATATGCATGCAAAGAGTCGCGACAGTCAAAATCGGTCCAGTTCTCCAATGGAAAAAGTACTTACATGATGCAAGGAACTAAATCTACATCTCAGTAGTGAAAAATGCAGAATGATGCTCACTCAAGGCGTCATCTTGGGTCATCTTATATCTCTTGATGGCATCAAAGTAGACCCAACAAAAATTCAGGTGATCCTTAATTTACCAATCCCATGCACACAAAAAGAGGTACACAGTTTTATTGGATATGTAAGTTATTATAGAATATTTGTTGAAAATTTTTCAAAGATTGCTAATCCCTTATTTCTATTTATGTCCAAAACCAAAAAATTTGAGTGGTCAAAATACTGTCAACTAGCATGGGAAACTATAAAATAGAAAGTCTCTACAACACCTATTCTATGAGGACCAAATTGGTCCTTGCCTTTCCTAATCTCTACAGATTTCTCATATACCGCCATAGGAGGAGTACTAGGCCAACAGGAAGATCATAGACCTTATGCCATATATTTTATTAGTAAAAATATGACTACTGTAGAACTTAATTAGACATTGACTGAAAAATTATTCTTGGCTATCATTTATGCTATAAATAAATTTTTCCATTACATTATAGGATATCCAGTGACTGTCCACACTGACTACTTGCCATCAAATATCTTATGAACAATCCTATCACAAATGGAAGAGTCACTCGGTGACTGTTGTTGTTACAGGAATATGATATTTCAATAATGGACAAACCAGGTAAAACTAATGTGGTTGTTTACTTTCTTTCAAGAATAATTAGTAATGAGGAACCTCAACTAGCGGATGATGCTTTCCCATATGAACATTTGTTTGCTATTTCTACTAATGTACCTTGGTTTGCAGATGTAGAAAATTATTTGGTGGCAGAAAAATTTCCAGGGCATATGACATCAAAAGAAAAGAAGAGGATTGTGCAGTGCATTAGCATATTTTCATGGATTGATGGCTATTTGTTTTATATGGGACCAGACTTGGCGATCCGTTGATGTGTTCATGAGGATGAAATTTATCTGATTCTAAGAACTTGTCATGATGGCCCATGTGGGGGGCACTTTACTGACAAATGAATAGTCCACAAAATTCTACAATTGGGATATTATTGGCCTACAATATTTAAATATTCCCAAGAATATGTTCGGAGCTGTGATAGTTTCCAAAGAATGAGACAACCTCTATAGTCAAACGAAATGCCACTTCAAACTCATATTATGGTGGAACCATTTGAGAAATGGGCATTGGATTTTGTTGGCCCTATCAAACCTCAATCCATGCAGAAATCATATATCTTGTTATGTACAAATTATGTGACTAAATAGGTTGAGGCGAAGGCACTCCCACGGGAAACAGAGCAGGCAGTTTCATATTTCCTATATGCAGATATTTTCACAAGGTTTGGAGTTCCAAGGGATATTGTTACTAATGGAGGATTGCAATTCACACCTAAACTCATCAAATCTCTTACAACATAGTACCATATCAAGCACTGAGTACTTTCACCATATCACCCTCAGGCTAATGGGAAAGTTGAAGGTACAAATAGAATTATGGAATCCGTGCTCACAAAGACTGTTCAGCTTCATCAAAGGGAATGGGCTAATAGGATTCCTGAAGATTTATGAGACTATAGAACAACATGGAGAAGTACCACAGGTTTGAATCCCTATCATCCAGTCTATGGTAAGCAAGTCACCCTACCAATAGAAATTGAGATTAAAACATTAAGAATTTCATTTCAATTAGGCATGGATCTATCTCAGGCACAACATAGTCACCTGCAGTAGCTTAATGAGCTTGATGAATTATGATTGGCCTCCATAGAACGTACGGCTGTTACGGAGAGAAATTCCTATGGATTGGGGTACCACAATAGACAACTTGACTCTAGAAATCAATCCTTTCCAATATGCAATAGAAATTAAATGTCTAACACTAAAGGATCAGACCTCGTACCTTATTCCGGACGGTTGAAGTACATCCTCGTTGAGCTTTCCAACTTCAGCTTGAATTGATCATTCACTTCCTCAACAACAAGTAAACAATACAAGCATACTATATATATTGGTGTTAGATCTATTCTAGCATATATAATCAATAATGTATAAGAATTTGAAATCATCCCATGGATAAAATATTCATTCAAACATACATCATTGGACAGGAAAAGATATTTCTATTAATATAAAATCAGAGATTACAATGGATACAACCTCTTTCGGCACGTCTGCGAATCGGAGAAACTGAATCCACCACTTGGGCCTCCACCACCTCAATCCTCCATCTCTCGATAGCAAGCTCACAAGAAAAAGACAAGCTTGGGAAGAACACAAAAGTGCTCCAAGGGACAAAGGGATGCAGACCCAAGCACAAGTTCTGGCAACAATGGACTATAGTTTCTTTGCTCTCAATTCTCTTATATGCCTTCAATGTACCAAAGAGTTCCTTATATAGCTTTTCAAAGGGGTAATGAAAGGTCGAATCCGAGCGATCTCAAGGCATATGGAAGGCCAGGAGTCAAGTGAGTCAGATCCATGTCAAGGAAAACTCCAAAAGGATTTGGATTTTGTACACATCCTGATGTACGCGGTTTTAGTGGTCAAACCCGTGTATATACACGATTAGGGGTTTAAAAGTCATGTATATGAATTTACACATGTTTTTAGGGATGGTCAAGGGAACATCAAAGGACAAAAAATTGTCCAAGGGGTCTAAGGAGTCTGCAGAGGGACAGGGGAAAGGCCATACAAGTGTGATTCAACTGGAGTGGTAAAATCAGCTATAACAGATGCCCCCTAATGTGTGAGGTCAGAGGGGTCATATGATGGCCGAAATACATTTTAAGTCCATCCCAGAAGTGGAGTGATGAAGGATCCCAAATGGAAGACCAACCACCCAATCAGCATAGTACAATGATATAATTCTGCACATACTACAAATATATCTATCAGTCTCGGATACATAAGAGTACAATGGCCATGAATAGGCATGATACAAAATATCACATAAGTGGTCATCGCCACGTACAATATACATAGATCTGAATCTCCATGATGAATATATATAAAGGATCATTATCTCCATAATGGCTGAAGATATATAATGGATCAAGATCTCCATAATAGCTGGAAATGTCTGACATATACTGGAATCAAGTTATGAGAGCTGAAATCTCATGAACACTGGCACAATCAAGGAGGTAGCATATAAGAGATGCCACCAATCTGGAAGGTCTTCTACACAAATTGCTACGAGTACATGTCCTACTATGTGAATAGAGGTGTCGAGGTCGAACATAGTAGTCCATCGTCTGATTACGGTCATTGATGTATACCGTTAACAGACGCAAGATCACCCACCGATAATGAAAATGGGAATCAAGGTACTAGAGTGCAAACTAACAAGTGCAAATAGATGTGTTAAGGTCAAAAACTTGAGAGGATCCATCAATCAGGGGACATTTATGTGTTCCCAAAGACTGTCGATGGTGAGAGAACCTACCACTGATGACTGCAAGTCTCAAGGCACTCAAAATGACTCTAGATTCCAATCCTAGAATAAATTATCTGAAGTCAATGGGATGAAATCTACTGGAAGGAGGGCATTAAGGCATCCCCCATCATCCAACATGAGGTACTCAGTAAATCTGTGTAATGTGGAAGGACTTGATCATAAGGTGCACAAACCAGTGACCGTATCGGGAATGGCTGACATGCAAAGTCAAGATAACTGAGGAATGGTTAACTCAAGTTTCAACTTCCTTCAAACAAGAGCATAACGGCGTATGGTGACTGAATGAAGGCAGCATAGACTTGATATACAAACTGGGACATCTCTTCAACACAGGAGACATCGATAGAGGATCCATGGGGCCTGGAAGCTTAACCATTCGGTGGAGATAAACTCAGATAAATGAGTATAGCTCCTAAAGTCAAAATATAAATCCGACCAATAGATGTGATATACAGTGCTCTGTTTGAGGGCGACATGACTCGACAGCTTCCAAAAGATAACATCTTTCCTTGTCCAACTTTTTGGTTTTTTGGACTTTTTCAAATATTTAAAAATCTTGAAAAAGAATAAAACTGCTTTATAGTTACAGACTAGGAGGAGATGAGTGTCATAGGGGAAAAAAAACTATTTCCAAGTAGTGGAACATACCTATGCTCAGTGCAAGGATAGATATGTAGGATAGCGACACTCAGGGGAAAATCCACTCCTGGTAAAAAGGGAATCGAGCTGCAAAGGATATATAAAACGGCTATGCATGGCTAGACATGAGACAAGCTCGGGCTATATGGATGAAATTAAATGTCAGGGAAGCCGACATAAAGCTCAATAACGTAGCCAAAGCTCATGATAATGCAATTACAACTTGACATAAGGGAGTCCTGAGGGAAATAGGCCAGCAAAAGATCAAGAGGAGTATGAGGCTCTTGCGAAATGTCATGGCATGTTGGGCTATAGGGCAGAACCAGGTTTTATACCTTTAAATTCGCACCAACACAAGACCCACAGAGTTATCCCTTTCAGCAACAACCTGTGAACAGGTTGCAGTCTCACCCGAAACTACTATGGGGTGCCACAGAACTAGATTTCTGCAAGCAGAAGAGGGATATTACTGTACCTTTAGCTTTCAAACAGATTATAAATGTAAATCACAGAGCTTAACATTCAATTATTTAGCTTCACAGTTAGATAAACAAACAATGCCTTGCGCAACCCGTTACTGGGAATTCACAGCAAAACTATTATCTAGCAGTGATCTTACTTATCAGATATATAGATATTAATGCATAAAAGAACGAAATAGAAACAACACACAGAACCACGACACCAGATATAACGTGGTTCACCCCCAGTGTAGGGGTTACGTCCACAAAACTGTGTTTTATTCAATCTTTCTACAAAAACCACAGTTTTGATCTTCGCACTCAGCTGCAGATCCCTTCAAGTCCTCAAAGCCGCGCACACAGCTGCAGAGGTTGTCCACACACATAGCTGGGACTTAACCTTTCCTTACAAAATAAACTTAGCTTCACATCAAATCCTCTTACACAAAAAGCCTAACCTTACTTCTTTACAAGAGTTCATATTTATACAGCGCACATATTAAAAAACCCTCGGCTTAAACCATGGGTTTATTACAAAAAGAAGACTTTGACTCAACCCCGAGACCCCTAAGACTATTTTGAGTCATAACTCAGCTTACAACTTCCACAAAACCGTGGAGTTACCAAAAATAGGGACCGTTAAGGTGTGCGCCCCAACAGGCCCCTAAGACTCACCAGTGTCCCATCCCAGGACACTCTGTTGTTCTTCTTGTCCACGAACTTTGTCAGTGACGAGGGTGTACTTCTTGTTGAGGCCACGCATAATATTGTTAGCTGCTTGCTCCTTTTCGACCAAATCCTGCAATACTGTAGCTGATGCTTCACTGGAATTTTCCTGTGCAAATGCATCATATTCCTTCAGCACTTTGAGTTGGGTGTCCACAGCAGTACTCAACTCGAAATCTTCGCTAATAAGTGGTTGTAGAGAATTTTCCACTTCTGTTGCTCTTGCCCTGCATGACTCAATTTCCTGCTAGATTTCGTTGCTTCGCTTGACCTTCAGCATTTTCTCCATAGGTGGTAGAGTCTTTATTGCCACTTTTACTGCATCCAACTCTGACTGTCGCTGCTTGATGGTTTCTTGCAGCTATCCGACTTCGGGATGTTCCTGTAATGTAGTCCAGGCTTCAACACTGTCGTCTAGCAGCTTTGCTACGTTGCTCACAATATCTGAGATTTTTGCTGCGGAGGCCTGAAAGTCGGCTCGGCATTGCTCCCTAACCTCTGGTGGGCTCGCCAGGGTGAGGCGGAGTTGAAGCTCCGAGATCTAAGCCTCATGTTCTGCTTTGAGCTTCTCTATTTCACTGCGAGACTGCTATGCGTATTCCTTCATCCGGACTAATCTTTGTTCTGGTTCTTCCGCCCGCTGCACGTCGAATTCAGGAAGACTTTGGCATGTTTCATCCAAAATTCATACCAGTGTAATCCGCTTACGCTCTACATCCCTCTTTCGCAGATCTGCTGCCTCTAGCTGCACTGTGAGGTTATCATTTTGCTTCCTGGTATCTTGCAACTGTTCTTGCGAATAGCGGTCTCGGGCCTGGATTTCCTTCGCAATAGCTGACTGGCAGAGATGCAATTCCATCATGGACATCTTGGTGTAATCGATTCCTACTACCATGCTCATCTCTGCGCGGGATGCTGCATCAGTTATGATGAGGGTAGCACTTGACACTTGGCCTTTGTTTTCTCTGGTGGGCCATTGTCTTAGGTTGGGATGCGCGCTTACTGGGGTACTACTTGTTGAAGCGCCAATCAACGATTTCTCCGTTAAGTCCTTCAGCTCCAAAACATGCTTCGCTACACCGATGAGGACCTGTAGGTGAATATCTGCAAATTCTGACCATTTCTGGGTGAGAGTGTCTGTGGTCTTTGACAGAGCTTGAGCAAGCTCCTCATTTGTCAGGCCGGCCTCTTCGACAATATTCTTGTCTTTCGACGCCTTTGTTTTCTTTCGGGATTGCGGTTTGTTTACTTCCTCTGCTTCCAGCGTCTTGCGCTTGTGCTGCCTATTAGGGTCTAAAGTAGTTTTAACCGACTCATCTGCGTCTTCTTCATCGTCTTCATTTCCACCATCTCCTCCCTGGTCGCTTTCAGTCTGCTACGACTCAGTTTGTTCGTTTCTGTCTTCGGGGGGGTCTTGCTGCTGCGTGTGACTAGGGCCTACGCCCATATCGGTGACAGGAGGAACATGAATCTTAGGTTTTGTACCTGCTTCTTATAACCATTCTACCGGACACTACTATATGCCACGAGGAGGTCATCTTTAGTCACTACATATGGCAACTTAAATCATTGATGCTTCTTATCTGCGCAAGCCTGGATAAAAATATGGTGCATATCGGCCCTCAATTTGACCGCTCCATCATACTGAGAGAACAACTCATTACTGAGTCGTGGGGTTTTTATAATCTCATACGAGATACTCATCATATAAAAGGCAAATACATAGTTTGTCATCTGTTGGTGGGTTTTATCCTGTGAAATCCACAGCGATGCGTACCTGGCTGCGCCAGGCATGTGCGCCGGTACAATAGCAAACTGTGTCTCAGTAGGTTCTTGCCATCCTACCAACGCGATGAGAACAATCAACCATGAGTAGTGGAAGGCCCGACCTTTCTCCTGTGCATCGCGAGCGTCTTCAAGGATTTCCTTCGCAAGATATGCTGCCCAGTTGTAGCTGTAGCCTTCAGCGCAGTTGATAGAAATTTTGATGACCGGGGCAGGCACTTTAGTTGGTCTGCATTTCCGCATAATTTTTCATGCTAAGAGCTCAGCTGCGAAGCAAATGTTCTGCTCTTGAATCGCGGAAGTGTGATACCCACGTTTCCCCTTCGTCAGCCCAAAGTGCTCCTTCATGCTTTGTGTGAGCTTCGTATCTTCGTGCTTTGAGGGAAATTATGTCCCCGAATCAGGCCCTGCCATTGGTAAGCCGGTGATCCTATGAATGAGCTCAGCATTAATAAAAATTTTCTTGTCGCCAATCTATAGGTAGTCGTCATGGACTAACGCCAGCAGTTGCTTGACCACGATGGTGACTTGTGTACTGCGACCAAAATGGGGAACATCAAGCATCTTTAGCAGACCAGCTCGATCCAAGCTGGTAGCCCACTGTTTTACTTCCAACACTATCGTAGCAGTCTCTGGATATTTAACAAAGTGTAAGTATTGGGTTGGGGCGAACCGTGGAAAATTTCCACAGTCATTTGTGTCATGGTCGGCATACTTAAGTCAGTCTACTTTCCCTGTCATCGTTCCGACTAGATGCACACCCAGTGGCAGCGAAGGGGTGCACACAGTGAACTTAGTGCTCGGCCGAGGTGGTTTAACTCATGGTCGAATAGGCTGAATATATGGTGGCTGCTGCGGGGCAATGTCCTCATCCCCTTCAAGTGGGATCTCTGCTGAGCCAGATGGATTCATCCCAGGATCCTCTGATGTTTGCCCGGATTTCTTATGTTTATCTTCATTCCGCTTAGAATGAACTTCAGGCTTAAACTATTTCCTGGCAGATCATGTCTGCATTGGCGGGGTCAGTGCTGGTAGAGTCTCTTCACGGACTGCAGGCTCAGGTGGAACGACGAAAATGTGCTGCAGACCTGTCTGTTCAAATTCTCTCAAGAGGTCCTGGAGTTCACGCTTAGCTGACATGGGTTCAATTGTGAAACTCAAGGAAATGCGGAATGTGATTTCCTCATACCCGGATGTCTTCATATACAATCCATCGACAAAATCTACCATAAATGTGCATTGAAGGTGCCAAATCTAGCAGAGATTCTGTTTCCATGGCGCTAGATTTCGGCGGATATCATTAGGACAGGCAATTAAGGCAATTAAAGTACTGGCGCCGCCAAATCGGCAGTGTTCCAATGGTCGGGTTTTGAGCTGTAGCGCAACCAGATCTGCAGCTGCATCGCAATAAGGACCGTCGACACCATATTGACCTTCGGTACATCCTGACAAATTCTACAACCAAGCTGTGAGCTTCAATCCCACAGGTCGGTACTTAGTTATTTCAGCATGCTGAAGCCCAACCACCATATACCAGTTCACTGCTACAGATGCCTGGATATGGACAAGCCTATGTGCCCGTCGAGGTACATGTTTCCATACTTCGTAATGGTGCTCCAAGTGTTCCTGCAGTCCACTCTGCCCATCAAACCTGCTGCGCACTGTCTGAAGCTGATCCACGAATCTTAAGCGAAGAGATTTCTGACAAGATTCCCAACTAGGGATGTACTTCTTATGGTTATCCCTCCATCTTGCTGCGGTGGTACGGAATTCTAAATCCAGTGTCTCCCGTGTCTGTGAAGCCAGCATCTATTCTGAGACTGTCACACTAAACTCTGCTGGGTCTGTCGAACCATCAAAAACGGGTAAGGCTCTTGTAAGCCATCTGAGAGACTTCGTAATTCTGTCACATCTGTGTCCATGGAGCTCATACAATCGGTTCTACCAATTCTCTAAACCATCATTGGGGTCTGTCATACAGGAGCTATTACACTGCCAATCCATAATACCTTCGACACTGGGGTCAATATAATCTTCTTCCTTCGCTGTGATGTTATAGATGTGCTCCAGAACATCTTGATCTTCGTTTCTGAGTGGTTTTGTGTATCTTGCTCCTTGTGAAGGATCCAGTGGTATGATGACTCGCAACTCTTTCCCCTCAAAAATCATTTGTCTCTTCTTCAAGTTAATAACTATAGCATTTGCCATTGCCCACTCGATACCTAACAAGGTTGGATAGGGATTGCTGTCGTCAATAATCTCAATAACTTCGAAGTCTGCTATAGTACAGACTCCATCAATATCTACTAGAACATTAGGAAATTGTCCTAGGGGCACAATCCTCTGCTGATTGGCTAATCTCAACTGTATCAGAGACCAGTCAAGGGTGGATTTTCCCATTTGTGCCCAGGTCTGCTTGGTTAGGACATTGACTACTGACCCTAAGTTCAAGATCACATCAGTCATCTCATATTCTCCTATCTGAGCATTCAACCTCATTTCCCTACCAGTTCTTTTGACTCTATGAACAGGTTTTGTCTGGCCAGAACCTTGCTGAGGTTCGCAGGAAGAAATAACTTGCTGCAATTCACTTAAAGCATTCTGATTTCTTAAAAGTTTCAGACAACTCTGTAAAAAGGAGGATAGTGTACTTACGTTATCCGTCGAAGTTTTGTGCGGCTGCGACTGCTGCTGATGTGGCTATGCAGGTGCTACAGCTGGGCTAGAATCCACAAAATATTTTCTAGCTTCCATGAATGTCTCCTTTTATCATTCAATATCAAAGGCGGGGGATTTCATGGGGGCCTTACGAACCCAAGCCTCAGTTGGCTGATTCTCGGTAGGTTGTATATGCATCGTAGCTCCACTTTTGGTAACAACATTAATGGCTGGGGCAGGTCTTTGCTCGATGGAAATCATCTGAAGATTCTGAGTAGGGGTATTATTTATTTCCTGAATCTTAGCTAGCAACTGCGGGCACTACTCGATCACATGATATACTGCCCGACAATACTGACATGTCGTAGTGGGGTTCCGACAGTCGCGAGCCAGATGTCCGGCCTGGTTACAATTATAACACACCACCTGACCGCGTCCTTTGCCAACCATACCACCACGACTACGGCCTCCAAAATCACCTCTACCGGGCGCACCACCATGGTATCCATAGCCATCATTACTCGGTCCCTCATTTTGTACCCGATAGGCATCGTAGGTGCGTTCTCTCATGAGGTCATAACTGCAACACTCATCTTCATTGTGTCCTACAGACTTATAGAATTTGCAGTAAGGGTTCTTCGGGACTTGCACATCCCTCTGTAGCAGGTAGCAATTCTCAGGTCGGTGCTGGCCAGTTGTCCGACAGATCTCGCAATATAGAACAGTAGGGTTGAATGGGTTTGGTGCACCAGTATTCAAGTAATTCCTTACCATAGGGCACTGTTCCTTATCGTGACCTTCTGTCTGACATTGTGTGCACCAAACCTCTTCGCGACCAGTTTTTCCTTTCTTCATATCGCGAAGCTCCAAAGCCATCGCTACCAACTGCGCTTGGATTTGAGCAATACCAGAGTTGTCTTCGACAAGAGCGGTTTCAAGCTTCATCTCTATTTCCAAATCCTCCTACTGGTCAGCAACCTTCTGTTGCATGAGTGGAGTTCTGATATGTAGTAGCAACGCTACAATAAACCATTCCTTGTGTTGCGTAGGTCCAATGGGGAAACTGACTTGGTCTAGAAGAACTTTGAATCTTTGATCAAAGTCCCACACTGATTCTCCACGCCTCTGCTGAATCTCTTTCAATTCAGTGATACACTGCGACTCGGATTTCGGCTTCTTGAATTCCTTTATCATTGTTGCTTTTATATCAGGCAAGGCATGGTTTTGAGTGCTGGAGAACTTCATGAACCAGGTCAAAGCACGGCCTCTGAAAGAAGTAACTAGCTGTGCTCTTTTTGTATCTTGATCCGTAATGGACTTAGCAGTCCATACGGCTTCACATAAAAACCAGAACTATTCTGGATCCTCTGATCCAGTTCCTCTGAAAACAGTTAGCTTAATGTCATCATGCATATGGGCCATAGTGGATCTAGGGGGGGATGGAGGGGGACTGGAAGTAGGCGGGGGGGAACTTACTGGGGTAGACTAACCTGCGGCAGGAGTACTCGGGCTAGGGTGACTTTCAGACTGCGACGGGTTCTCAGGGATAATAGGTCTTCGCTGTAGGCTTACGGGAGGGTTTCCAACAGAAGGGGTTTCTTCGGAATCTGTGGGATTTACAGGGGGAGACTCGGTATGCTGACCCTGGGAATAGGATCCAAAATCTCGCTTGTACCTTTTGCCACTTCGCAGCAAACCACTTTTCTCGTTGAAGGTGTTTTCACTTGCAAACATAGGTTAGTAATACTAACTCTAACAGTCTGATTCAATTAGCAATATACCTTTTTCAGCTAATAGCATTTTAATTCTTAAACTAAATGAATTCAAAAACTTACCCCTTGGTCCTTTGAAAAAATGTCGCTAAGCTTCACTAAAGGAGGTACTTGTGTCGATGGCGAACTCCGTCACAAATGCTTCAATGGTTCGCGTTGTCCAGAATTCAACAGCGCGGGATATCTCGTTGTTCACCCTTTTTAGTATATTAATTCTCGCGGGGGTCCAAGCAAGAAATTGACGTTCTTGGAAGTTTGTTATTTTCTCTGTTAACCTGGATAACCACTGGTGCAACTCTATGTGGATACTACCAAAGAAAATCTCATAAACATCACAAAAAACATACCTTTGTAAAAAGTTGTTTGCACTATGACACGGATCTTTGTTCTCTTGCGCAACGAATTTCAGATAAGTCTCGTCAAGCCAATCACTGATTTCTTTCACAAAGGGTCTCCAGAACATAGCCCTTGAGGTACGATGTAAACCCCTCTTGAGCAGATACTGAGTTCAACCGGCAACGGAACCAATTTGTTGGGCTATAGGGCGGACCCAGGTTTTATACCTTTAACTTCGCACCAACAAAAGACCCACAGAGTTGGCCCTTTCAGCAACAACCTGCGAACAGGTTGCAGTCTCACCCGAAACTGCTATGGGGTGCCGCAGAACCAGATTTTTGCAAGCAGAAGAGGGATATTACTGTACCTTTAGCTTTCAAACAGATTATAAATGTAAATCACAGAGCTTAACATTCACTTATTTAGCTTCACAGTTAGATAAACAAACAATGCCTTGCGCAACCCTTTACTGGGAATTCACAGCGAAACTATTATCTAGCAGTGATCTTACTTATCAGATATATAGATATTAATGCATAAAAGAACGAAATAGAAACAACACACAGAACCACGACACCAGATATAACATGGTTCACCCCCAGTGTAGGGGTTACATCCACAGAATTGTGTTTTATTCAATCTTTCTACAAAAACCACAGTTCTGATCTATGCACTCAGCTGCAGATCCCTTCAAGTCCTCAAAGCTGCGCACACAGCTGCAGGCCTCTGCGCACACAGCTGCAGATTTCCTTAATCACCCAAAACCCTCTACGCACACAGCTGCAGAGGTCATCCACGCACACAACTGGGACTTAACCTTTCCTTACAAAATAACCTTAGCTTCGCATCAAATCCTCTTACACAAAAATCCTAACCTTACTTCTTTACAAGAGTTCATATTTATACAGCACACATATTACAAAACCCTGGGCTTAAACCATGGGTTTATTACAAAAAGAAGACTTTGACTCAACCCCGACACCCTTAAGACTATTTTGAGTCATAAATATTCTTACAACTTCCACAAAACCACGGATTTACCAAAAATAGGGACCATTAAGGTGTGCGCCCCAACATGGCAATACTATACAATGGACTCCCACACCCTAAGGGACAAAACGTTAGTATGGGCACCAAATGAAATTAAGGTGCTAACTAGGGTACCCATGTAAGGTCAAGCTCTATCACTCATATCATGCCACTTCTAAAACAACAAGAAGGTTCTGTGACATAATAGAGTGGGTTCGTACCTAAGGCTATAATGAAATGGTCATAAGGTCATGCAAAATGCAAATGGTGATGAAACCTAACCTATATGCCAATTTAGACATGATACCTGAAATCGGCACGAACGGGTCAATCCGACGGCTGAAACAGCACTCAAAAAGGTCTCTTACATCATAAATTAGGTCAAAAACGGTCCAAAATGATTAGAAATGGTCCAAACTATAGGCAAGGGGGTAAACATTTTCAAAAATTTGAAATTTTTTTATAAATAGTAAAAAATTCAAAACATTATAAAACATTTGAAATTTTTACCCAATTGAGCTCAGATTTTCAACAGTGAATTCCAGGAGATCCACTCGGTGGAATTCACTACCGTTTCTTCCAGCTACTAATCCATGCTCTTCTCTTCCATTTTGATGAAATTTTTATCAAATTCCATGGTTATTTGAGGTTTCTAGGCCAATCCAAAATAGGCGCTACGGCCCACATGGAAATTGAGGGTTTTTTCATGTATAGGGATGGAGATACGTGAAAAACACCCTCACAATCGCGTACATACGCGGCTGTTTGGCAAACAGTCATATATGTGGCCGCACATGAGGTTTTTTAAGTATTCTAATGGGAAAACTTGCAACTTTTTGTGCAGGATGGTCCTAGAATGGAGAGAGTGTGAACATGGTGATGTCGAGGAGGCAGTAAGGGTTGATCTAATGGCTTAACAAGCGCTACGTGCATGTGGGATCTACAAATTTTGGTGTCTTGGTGGCTTAAGGGCCAAACTAGGACTACTGCAGATGCTGGTGGACTACTGGGATCCAAAATTAGAGTCATTTCAGATAGATGGGATGTCCCTTACCATAGAGGTGGAGGACATATACTTTATTATTGGACTTTCCTGACGGGGGGAAGTAGTGAACCTACATTCTCATGGGCCCAGAGGTGGCCTGACTATAGATGAGTACATTGCAGTGTACTACTATCCGGACACAAAGAAGGTGGGGAGTCAGATCCCAACCAAATCTATACAGGTGCTGGGCCTAAAGGCCATCCTACTGAGACTAGGCAGGATAGCAGGCTTGGCTTCACTCCACCAGGCCTCGCGACCTCTAATGTTATATGCAGTGGAGTGCATGAGACCCACGGTATATGACTGGAGCACCACACTACTGAGCAACATGAAACATTAGCTCAGTAAGTGTAAGATGGGTAGAGTGCGGAACTTTGGTTTCAGAAGTATACTGAGCAAGTTTTTCTTTGAGCATGTTCTAGGATTGAGCCCCAGAGTTGACGTTCCTCTACATAGGGTTCGAGATCTGGCCCAAGGGCATTGGGCAGATGTGATGTGCAGACTAGGGGGAGGTAGGGTGTCCAATCCAGCTGAGTTCTTTCCATGGTGTCGACGATAGATAGTTTCCATCGATGACTACCCCTATGCAGGGATATATTTCTGGGGGGACCCGGACATGCCGCTAACACTAGGATTGGCATACGGAGACATAGGTAACGAATCTCGACCCTCTCTTTAAATTTTTGAGTTATTTAATTTTTTTGTGTTTTCTTATTATATGGAATCAAAAGACATATTTTTGGGTGACAATACATAGTGACATCTACCATATGCATGCAGATGTGGGACCACGGTGTCCTGAAGGCTTCCCTCATCACCGACGGAGGGGAAGAGGAGATGAGATCATAGGTGTGGATGCAAAGCGTATGCTCCAAAGCATTCATACCAACTTTGTGAGACTGACACATAGAATTCCCATGGTGCAAGTCGAGGACTTTCCTGAGGCTATGCAGTGCCAAGTGGTGGGTGTACCATGGGCATGGGTGTGATTATTTCGATGGCTATCTAGAGCCGTAGTGACATTCCATGATCACAACCCCCCTCCTCCTCCACGGGCTTAGATACCTGGGAGTGATACATTTTGTATTACTGTGTAATATATTTTAGTGGCTCAAGCGCCCCATTTTTGTATTATGACACTATGTATTACCACATTTTGGATGTATATAAAAACTTTTATGATGATCGGTTTATTTATTTACATGTGTAAAAATTTGTGTTTATGATGAGTTTATTGATTATGAAACAAATTCCAATCTAACACGTAGTTAGCATATGAGTCAGCAACTTGATTGTTAATTCTTGGAATATGTATGTATGTTATATTGTCAAATTGTTGTTCTAATAACCTCACATGTAAGAATCTTCTTAATAACATCGGATCTCTAACATGGTACAAACCATTAAGCTATGACACTACTAACTCTGAATCAAGACGTACCTAAAGAGAGAGAACACCATGTGAAATGGCATCCCGTAGAAGCTCAATAACGACACTATATTCAACAACATTGTTGGAATATGGCCATAGACATACGCCTCCTGAATACAATACCTGACCCATAGGAGTATAAATCACCCAAGCAGTAGAGGCTGAGTGTTGATTGTGACGACTCGCACCATCCGCGAATCCTATGAAGGTGGAAGATTCCATTGACATCTGCCAAAAGAAACGGAAACTAATCACAAACCTGATCGCCATAAGAAAAAGACCTAACTATGCAAAACTGTACAGTAATATACAACAACCAGCTGTGGCTGAAAATCATGCATAGTATTTTTTGAGATAGAGCCCATTCCTAGGCTCCACCAAGGTCGTTCCCTCATAATCCACTAACTCATAAGCGCCCTTCTCTAAGACACAATTGATGACGTAAGGACCATGCCACATGGGGTTAAAATTTCCTTCCCCCAAGGGTTCTTTCGGTTGATCCCACAAAAGGACCAAGTCTCCCTCACTAAACCTCCTTGGATAGATAGACTTATCATATTGGCCCTTTAGGCGATGTTTATTTACTTCTAGAGCCACCAAGGCATCTCAACACTACTCATCAAGTTTCTCAAGGTGGACCAAACATTCCTCCAATGGTGAAGTGTCTGGTAACAGTTCTACGACTAGCTTCAAAGAAGGAATCTCGCATTCAACCGGCAATACCGACTCCACTCCATGTACAAGTTGATATGGAGAAAAACCCGTGGCAGTCTTAACAGCGGTTCGATATGCCCACAAATCAGGATATAACATAATGTGCCAATTATTCTTGCTTTGTGCGATGGTTCATTGGAGAATGGATTTGAGTGATTTATTCACTGCTTCTACCTGTCCATTCGCCTGAGGGTAGTAAGAGGAGGAATGCTCTTGCTTCTACCCTAACTTTAATGCCAACTCTTCCATCATACGATTCTGAAAGTGCGAGCCATGGTTAGTGACAAGATCTTTTGGAATCCCGAACCGAGTAATAATCTAGTTGAATACAAAGTGCGTAGCTGTCTCACTATTGGATTTAACTGTAGGCATAGCCTCATCCCATTTCATGAAGTAATCAATAGCCACTATGATATGATGATGCCCCCCAGCTGAAGCTGGGTTGTAGTCCATAAAATCAATCCCCCACTTAGTGAAGGGACCGGTGGTGATGATGGGATGTAACAGGGCAAGTTTCAAGTGCATATTACATGCAAACACCTGGCAAGGGTGGCACCTCTTGACCGCATCAACACAATATTTAAAGATCGACGACCAGAAATAACCCGCTCTTAAGATTTTTTGGGCTGTAGAAAGCCCAGATAAATGACCACCACATGCCCCTCTGTGGAAATCATTCAGCACTAACTCAGCCTCATCATGAGTCAAAAAACGACGTAAAATGGAATCTACCCCACGGTGGTATAAAGTGTTATCCACTATGAGGTAATTCTTAGACACATGACATAATCATCATCATTCATCCCGTGAGAGATGAGTAGGGACCTTCAATGTTTGTAGATATATAATGATATCCCCATACCATGGGTCTAAAGTTGATATTAAGAAGATTTTCTCATCGATAAACGTATCTTCACAAACCAACTCCTCGACCTCGCTTGGGAAATCCGATATAAGCTCTGCAAAAATTAATGATTTCTTTGATTATGCCGAAACAAACTCGAGGTCGAATTCTTGTAGGATGACAATCCATTTATTATATTTCCCCCCAATCATCCTTCGAGTGAGGACGAATTGAAATGGATTGACATGGAATACAACTAAGGTCTGGCGAAGGAGAATATAATGTCTCAACCGTTGAACCTCATGTACGGTAGCTAAGGCAAGCTTCTCAACATGAGAATAATGAATCTCCACATCAATAAGATTCCAACTCAGATAATATATGACATGCTCTTGGAGCTCCTCATCCTCTTGAACCAAAACCATACCAATTGTCTCCATGGACATGGCCACATAAAGTAGAAAATCACGGCTATAGTATGGGGGACTAATCATCATGGCGGATTCTAGGGCTCGCTTGAGCACATCAAAGGACTCCTAGGCTTGCTCATCCCAACAAAAGGTGGTTTCCTTCTTCAAAAGACGCATGAAGCCTCTATTCAAATTGGAAAAATTGACAATGAATCTCCATAAGAAATTTTCCATGCCTTACAAACATTGAAGAAGATGAATATTCTTCAGGGGAGACAACGGAAGTATTGCCTTAACCTTCAAAGGGTCGACTCCTATACCCTCTTTAGTAACAATGAATCCTAATAAGCGACCTGACTTCACACAAAAGATGCACTTGTGAGGATTTAACCTGACCAAATAGTGGCAGCACCTTTCGAATACCAATCTCAAATGATAGGAATGACGCATTCTCATACGAGAATGAGCAGCCAGGTCATCCAAAAACACTTCAATAATCGATTTGAGATTGTGGAAAATCAAGTTCATGGCCCACTGAAAAGTATCCCTGAAGTTCTTAAGGCCAAAAGGCATTTTTCGATATGCAAAAGTTCCCCAAGGAAAAATAAATGTAGTCTTATGTTGGTCCTCAAGTTTAATTTGTATCTGATTATATCCAGAAAAGCTGTCCATAAAGGAAAAAACCTCGCTACTCGCACACTCATCAAATATTTGGTCAATAAATGGTGTGGGGAAATTGTCTTTAGGATAGGCACGATTCAAATCACAGAAATCAGTACATATGCAGATTGCTCCCTGCTTCTTGTCAACTGAAATGGGGTTTGAAACCCACTCCTTCAAGGGAATGGTACAGATAAAATCAGCTTTCAACAATTTCTCTATCTCTGCCTTAATCGCGGGTGCTTTCCTAGGATTCACCGCACACAAGTGTTTCCGAACAGGCTTAGCATTGGGATAAGTCTTAATCTTGTGTTCAACAATCCGAGGGTCGATACCTGGCATTTCATCGTAAGACCAAGCAAAGATATCATGAAATTCTTTAAACAGCTCGGTGTATTCTAGAATCTCAGCATGGGAACATTTTTCCCCAATATAGACATTCTCTATCTTGCTAGGATTGTGAGAGATATTGATAGGAATCATTGAAGATATATTTGCCATGTTCCCATTAGCCATCGGGCCAGGAGAGCTTAATGGAACCATAGGACTACCAATTCTCTCTCTAAGAACCTCCGTAAAGTCCTCATGCTCTAAGCAATCAAGCTCAAGGAGAAAGTAAGATCTATGATGGATCTCTTCCCATGGTGGCTCAACTCCTGACATGGCCTCAATAATCACCTCGTCTGAAGGAAAAAAACTATCAAGGCAGTCGTGTGCATGAGAAGACTGTACTGCCCATGCAGGAAGCACATAAGGGTCCTCCTCCTCCATCCGTGTAGAGGAAGGACTGGGCTCTGCAACACACTCTAGATTAGCTTGATAAGCTATCATAGTTGCAAGCAACAGCACGTTCGTCACAATGGGCTCACTCAAAGTGCTCAGTGTAGGAAGAATCCAAGGATCTTCCATATGAATCGTGCGAAAAGACACCAATCTCATAGATGTCAAAGCCTCACTGGAACTAGACCCTATCATAAGGATAGGTGCAGAACAACTAAAGCTTCCCATGAGGGATGGATACATGCCCACAACCACACTCCCAGTTGTCAGATGAGAGTGCTCTATGATCGAGATCGAAGCTCTCGAAGATGCGGTAACTGATGGATTCTTGAATGACGTTTGATCAATCGTAACTATCTTCCCATTAAATGGAAAGCATACAACATGAAATAGGGAAGAAGCCAAGGCTTGCATACTGTACATCCAATTCCTACCCAACAAGAGATTATAGTCAAGGGGCGCATCAACCACCTCGACCTCTATCACAATAGGCTTCCCTCCCAAACGGACCTTAAGGGAAGGAAGGATCCCGTGCAGCCTAAATGATCTCCCATCGAACGCGGTTAACATGGTCACTGATTTATACAAATCAGGGGAACCTAAACCCTTCCAACATGATAAAGACATCACAGAAGCAGCAGTGCCTTCGTCAATCACAGTGCGCTTGAAGGTCATGTTAAGACATTCTACATGAATCAAAAGAGACACATAGTAAGGCAAGCGAGGTTGAAGCCCTGTGGTTTAAAATTTAATCACGGAGGAAGAATTATCATCGTTCACACCAAGGGCAGAAAGCAAATCCTTCCTTTACAAAGGACAACTCTGAAGCACTTCCAGTGTAGACATCGCACAAGGAGTATGGCCCAAATCCTCAACAATTGAATAGTTCTGGGCAGGTCGAGCATTAGGATTGTGCCCTGAACACTTAAAGAATCCCTTAGGAATGCGAGGTGCAGCTTCAGGTTTATCCACAGGTTTCTCAATACGCAAAGGAGTCCCTGGTGGATCAGGCTCCTTTCCTGGGCTAGGTTGTGACGAACCATAGTCCTTCACATGGGTCACAACTTTCACAGCATGAACCATGTTAATGCAACCACGACCACTACCCTTTGGCAGATCTTGATCACCATCAGACTAATCATGGGTCATCGAGTTCATATTTTGATTGTGAGGTAAAGGGTTAGTCAGCACAGCTGGGCCCTGTGCCAAGAATCTTGAGGCTTCATCGATACGAGGGCACAAGTAAGTGAGGTGATTGTCCTTACACAACTTGCAAGGGAATTTAACCTTACGTTTAGCTTGATTGTCCCCCCTAGCATCACGGGAATTCTTGCCATTATTATTAGCATTTTTGTTCCTATTCCCACCCTTACGATTATTCTTACCCTTCTTTTTATTCCATTCAGGCTGCTGGTTACCCTTCTGGTTCGATGATTGTACTGAAAGCACACTCGCCATTTGGGCAGGTTGAGACGAAGCCGTGGCTTGTCCCGAAACAGATTGGTTGATTGACAATTGACTAACTTGTTTTGTAATCAAATTTGTAGGTTTAGCACTCACGCAACCAACAATACCATTGACATGTGGTCCAGGTTTAACTTTGGGGTCGAAACTAGAACGCGGAGCATTATGAATGATCTCATATAACAAACCGGATTGAGCATAAATCAAGTCCAATTCCTGCACCCTAAAAATGGCTTGTTCCTCATTTTTCACTCCAGATGTAGAAACATCCTTCACTATACACAGCAATAATGACTTAAGGAACCATTCGAGGAGGAATTCCAGCGGTATAAAGGCTTTAATCAACCTCTTCCTTCTACACCACTCTTGGATATGATCCGAGATATGTGTTGCTTTATCCTGCTGAAATGTCGACAAGAGTTTAGTACCGACATCATAACGCACTAGTAGCTAGAAGTGGTTAAGAAAAGTCATCGCTAGGTCATCGAACAAAGCAAAAGCTCCCCTAGGTAGCTCTATATACCATTTCACGGTAGGCCCTGTAAGGGTGCATTGAAATAGTCTCAAACGGATTGAGTCCTGATGTAAGGAATTTGAAGAGCACCATAGGTGAAAGGTAGTAACATGTTTGCTTGGATCCTCTCCCAGTTTGCCCTCGAATTTGGGTATGTCCGAGGGAAGCTTAGTAGGGACAGCCGGCCAAGCCGGGTCATGAGCTATAGGATCGTTCATCAATCTCGACATGTCAGGAAGATTTAGCGTTGCGAGGAAAGGGAGCCTAGGATGATTAGGTCGATGGACCACTCCCTGATAGTTCTGATTCACATAGGTATGATTACAATAACCACCATGTCCTTGGCCATAGTGCCCTCCTCCTGTTTGACCCATATAGGGTGGCATGGAAGCACCATAGTGTGGTGTACATTGACTAGTTAGAGCTACAAAGCCGTAATTTGGAGAGTAAGTAGGTTGTTGATACCCACACCCATAAGGTGAAGAACCTTGTCCATACTGTGTCCCATAATAAGGTCCATAAGTCATCGCATGCGATGTCCCATGAGACACTTCATAAGTAGGAATATACACTCCAGAAGTAGAAATATACATTCTGGAAGTAGGAATATACACTCTGGAAGTAGTAACATGACCTCTAAAAGTGTGAACATAACCTCCCGAAGAAACGGGCAGTACGTGAACCTGAGACACAACTGGTCGAGTAACCGTAGTACGGACATGACTCGTAGCAATGTTTCGGCCCGAAGGACCACGTGAATGAGGTGGAGGGTGAACATTCAAAGAAATAGGGATAGAGGACGAAGGGACCTGAGTAATTATGTATGTATTATTCCCTATAGTCACTCGTCTTGGATCTGGTATCCTAATAGGATCACTAACCCTAGACCTAGGAGGAATATGTGATGTAGCTTCCACCGCTGGGATGGAAGGTGCAATGTGACTTGTGCTCCCAAACCTCTTTGCATGGTAAGGAATGAGAGTGCCCCTAGGCATGGTGCTAGGCTCAAACTCATATTCGACATGAAATGCCAAATCATGTGTAGGAAAACTAGACATACCATAACTACCATAACTAGTGCTCACGGGTTCAAAATGAGTCTCGTCATCCTCCAGCATTCCATACCAGCGATGCGTCAATGGGGAATCAGCCCTAGAGTAAGTAGGTCTATCATGAAAAGTACCAATCTCAAAAATCACAGGACCTAACTCAGTCAAATCGGGTGAAGGATCATAGTTAGGAGTAAACTCCCCATCTTCCACATGAATGGGAGAAGGTGGTTTAGGAATACCTTCAACGTGGTCTCCCATGGTGTCTGACTCAATGTGTGAAGTAGTCTGTTTGGACTGTCTATTTCTCTCTCCCAAAGGAGGAGGAGATGTAGAAAGTAGAAGTCCTGCTAAATGACGATAATGATGAGGAGCCGCACCAGAATCCACAATGACTCAAAAAATATAAAAGAATCTCTATCTACGCAAACCCTTGGCAAGCTAACATGCATAGAGCAATCACCAATCAAATCTAAAGCCAAATATAAGAAATCAAGGGTAGGATAAGTGAGCTCCTGAATGAAGCAGGTATGTCTCTCCTAGGAGAGGCTTGAGACTCCCATACACAACAAGCGGAGGTACATAACCAATTATTATGGACCTCAGCTTCAACGCGTAAAGTGACTGTGCTGTCCGACCCCAACCTGGCTGGGAAACCCACAGAATAACCCCTGCAAAGTATCCCCTCAATATCCTAGGTAAGGCCACTAAGGTCACCTCAATATAATCAATGCTCAGGCGGACAATCGCAGGTGGGATTGACCGTATGGGTAGGGTAGCAAAGCCCAAAACTCTCGAAAGAGCCCCCAGATACGAATACAATCCTGGAAATATCTCCGGTGCTACTCAGTTATGACTAGGGGTCATCCCAATCAATAACCACTCACACTGCCTCGTGCTTAACTCCCTTTTGAGAGGAGCATCCTGAGAAATACTGGTTATACCAAGGATTTCACACACGCACTTGGACAGACACATACATGTTGTTGTTTAGTGGTCTTGGAGAATTGACTTACAATGAACTATTCCAAGACCCTAAAACCTAATCTTGTTGGTGAACCCTATCAAATAAAATAGAGTATTTCATTTTAATTTAAGCGTTGATTTTAATTGGATTTATTACTCAAAAGAGGTATATGGCCGTGCAACTAATGGTGTTATGACACAACATGAAGTAAAATGCACACCTAACAATCAATGCAAATGCATTGTGTCCATGAAAAACAGGGTATGCTACTACGTGTAATGCATAATTTTCTTCAAATGATCAATGCAAGATTTCCTAAATGAAATCCTGACTAATACTCCAAAGCAAATCTAATGCAAGTATTATGCAAAATGCAAGATGCAATGCATAATGATAAGCAAATATTTTTGGATTTTTTGAAATAAAAAATGAGATATAAAAGCAAAAGAATGATTCTACAACCCCCAGACTCTACAAGCACACTCAAGTAGCACTCAAGCAAAGTACTAAGGTAAAAGGAATCTAATGCACTCATCCCAAAACAAAAAATAAAAAGGGCAATGACAAGAACATTCTTTAAAAAAGAAATTTAACCCTAAAAAAAACGTCTCTGGTCAGAAACAGGGGTGTATACAAACTCTAGTAGTATCAAAGGAGACTCAGCAATCATCAAAATTCACCCTGCAACAAGAAATATTCCTCTAGAAGGAAAAACTAAGGGCATACGCGACTGTTCGCAGTAAACCCACGTGTGTATGTGGAAATAGCAGTGAAACCCGCGTATATACGTGACTGTGAGTTAAAAAATCACGTACAGGAAGAAAGGTGCATAAAAATAAGGCAAACGGACAAGCTGAGACAAACTTCATACCAATTAGACAATACCAGGAAAACATGCCCCCAGATCCAACACAGAAATAAGAGAAAAAGAGCAATTCAAAGTCATTGAATGCCGATAGAAAACCCCCAAAGGACAACTACTAGGAACTCCCCAGCGGAGTCGCCAATTCTATTACAGAGAGAAATTCCTTTGGCTTGGGGTACCACAATAGACAGCTTGACTCCAGAAATCAATCCTTTCCAATATGCAATAGAAATTAAATGTCTAACACTAAAGTATCATACCTCGTACCTTATTTTGGACGGTTGAAGTAGATCCCCGTTGAGCTTTCCAACTTTAGCTTGAATTGATCATTCACTTCCTCAACAACAAGTAAACAATACAAGCATACTATATATATTAGTGTTAGATATATTCTAGCATATATAATCAATAATGTATAAGCATTTGAAATATCCCATGGATAAAATATTCATTCAAACATACATCATTGGATAGGAAAAGATATTTTTATTAATATAAAATCAGAGATTACAATGGATACAACCTCTGTTGGCACGTCGGCGAATCGGAGAAACTGAATCCCCCACTTCGTCCTCCACCACCTCAATCCTCCATCTCTCGATAGCAAGCTCACAAGAAAAAGGCAAGCTTGGGAAGAACAAAAAAGTGCTCCAAGGGACAAAGAGATGTAGACTGAAGCATAAGTTCTGGCAACAATGGACTATAGTTTCTTTGCTCTCAATTCTCTTATATGCCTTCAATGTACCAAAGAGTTCCTTATATAGCTTTTCAAAGGGGTAATAAAAGGTCGAATCCGAGCGATCTCAAGGCATATGGAAGGCCAAGAGTCAAGTCAGTCAGATCCATGTCAAGTAAAACTCCAAAAGGATTTGGATTTTTTACACATCCCGATGTACGCGGTTTTAGTGGTCAAACCCGCGTATATACGTGATTAGGGGTTTAAAAGTCACGTATATGAATTTACACATGTTTTTAGGGATGGTCAAGGGAACATCAAAGGACAAAAAATGGTCCAAGGGGTCTAAGGAGTCTGCAAAGGGACATGGGAAAGGCCATACAAGTGTGATTCACCTAGAGTGGTAAAATTATCTATAACAACAGCCATTGTGCAACAACAATGAACCAAGTGGCATGATCAATTCATCAAAACTAAGTATTTTTAGGAAGGTGACTGGGCTCTTCTCTACGACTCCAGATTCAAAAATTTTAAAGGGAAGCTTCACACTCATTGGCTGGGAACATATGAGATCGAAATTTTTTATGATAATGGTACAGTATGACTCAAAACCATTGATGGAGAAGGTACGCTTCTTATGGCTAGTGGTCATAGAGTAAAACCATATAAGAAACCATTGTCCAAAGAAGCATTCATCCACAATACTACTTCATGCTGGTGTACTAAATACTTTGAGATCGTTATCTCGACCTCTGAAAAATAAAAAATAAAAATAAAATAAAATAAAGATATATATATATATAAAGAGAGAGAGAAATGAAAAATGGACTGTGAAAATCCTTCTAGGACGCAGCCCTTACAAAAAAAATATTTTGATACTAACAAATCTATCTCTGAATTCTTTGTAGGGACAGTCTACCACAACTCCTTCTTCTTATCCATACATTTTTCATATCCCATTCATTTTCTCTTCACTCCATCCACTCCCTGGTATCGCTTGCTCATTAATGTCCCTGTTCTCTTGGATATAAACACTTTTAAGACTATTTTACATAGATTTCATCTACTATTTTATCCGCAACACTAGAAAAACCATTTCCATTTCATTACATACTCACTTCCGAAATCTTCCATTCCATTGCATAACCTTTTCTATTTTATTACAGAACCCCTTATCCATCCACATACATTTTCCGTAATGTTACAAAATCTCTTTCCATTCCACTCCCCATACCTTTCCACAATATCGGAACCATCTCACACAATACTATGGGCTCCTTTTCCAACATAGTCTAGCACTTTAATTGTCACACTTTCAGTCACTTTTTGTGTCATAGACTACCCCCTTCCACATGATGGCACCTTTCTTACATGTATGGGCCCAACATCATTGACATCACCAGCATGTGGAGGATTGAAATCACGCAACATTGATCCGCAACATCATGGATTTAGTTTTAGTAGTTAATTCGGGTCACATCGATTCTTACCCGACAAGACTCTATCCCAAGACATCATTTCAGCTCGTCAGCAACAAAGGAAAATGATAGAAACTTATTACATCCATTAGTGCAAAGAGTGGGGAACCTTCTGTCCTTCTTCGTACTACCATAATCAACCATCCATCTCTTCTCAAGTAAGGAAAGTACATAGACATCCTTCATTCGCTTTTGATAAGTACAAGAAGACGAATCATGATTTATTAAGTTGTTAGTACCACAAAGGTTCATGGTCTATTTGGTTGGGGGGGGGGGACATTAGAGGTTCCTCTAAATATAGTAGTCACTATTGTGAACCAGAGGAAACCTACTAATCTCAGCTGGTATTAACTCCACCACCCACGAGCTTCTAGCTAGACCGATACTGACAAGACCATGACTCCACCTTGTGATATCATGATAACCCGCCTTCTAATAATCCAAACCCATCTTTTTCTTTGGAGAGCCAACAGGAAAATATGAAGCATTGTAGGAATCTGAAGGGAAACAAAGAATGAATCACAGTGTAGGTATAAATCCATAGTGAACTTGAAACTACAAATATGGTCTATGGATACAGAGAAGTGAAAACAAATTTTCAACAGGCAGGGTGGCTAGATTATTTTGATAAAATGAAGAAGGGAGATGTTACGATTGCAATTGAGTTCACGCTCACATATGACAATACAGTTGCATAGGTACGAGGGTTGAAATTTCAAGTGGATGAGCTGGAAATTGCAAGAGTCTCTGGGTTACCAAAGATAGGCGAATGATGGTTCGAGAGACGTGTGCCAATAAAACCGCTTAGAGACGTGTTTTTGGAACCTGGTGAGCTAGTGAAATGGACAAAAAAAGGGACAAGACGAGATTCATTGCCAATTCCATGGGGCGAGGTGGCACTCTGTGTGTGCAAATTTATTACATGTGAAGGTTGATTTAGTCTAGTATTTTCTTATCAGTTTAAAATTTTGAACCATCCAAGACATCAGAAATATATCAATATGTCATATTTCTTATGGAAATATTTAGAGTTGATGAGAAAAATGGTTAAGGGTAGTAAGAATCCAGACACTAGTCTGGCGTATCATGGTTTGATCAGATTATTGGTGGAATATTTCCTACAGAAGCAGAACCAGACATGGGAATCATTCATGGGAATATCCTCGAGCACTAGGCAGAAAATAAGGAAGAAAAGGAACACATTGGAAAATAATCCAAAAACCCTAAGGAAGAAATTAGTTCACACGAGAAAAGGTGAAGTCTGCAAGATGAAACCCAAACTAGTTCAATAAATGGACCCCATACCTGGTCAAGATCAAGGGATCAAAAAGAGCGACAAGATCAAGAAAATTTGTGTAGCCAAAACGATGAATTTGATGAAGGAAGGGAAGCATTCATTAAGCCAGAAAGAACCAATGAAAACTGGGAAAATCAAGTTGGGTTGCAGAATGTAGGAGAACTACAGAAAAAAGGAAAACAATGGACGACTAAATTCAAGGGGAAGTGAGGAAACACGACGAGGAAATTTCAGCATTTTCTGTTGTGCAAATATTGAAGAGAATATGGTAAGATGAGAAAATATTACTTGGAACTGAAAAGGTCTTATCAAACAGAAGAAATGGTAGCCCTGTAAGGGAAATTACAGGGGATAGAGGAACATAAGATGGATATCCTAGTGGAAGCCGTGGAATTGGAAGGAAAACAAAGGGAATATTTCAAGGAGACATTTAGTGATGAAGGGGCAGAGATAAACATCCAAATAAAAAGTATAGAACTTGAGGAGGGTTTTGAAGCAGAGAATCAAGAGATGCACAAAGATACCCCCTTAGATGAAGTATGAATAAGGAACTTGGAATAAATGGTAGCACAACTGCAAGCAATAGGGGGAAACTATAAGAACAACTAAAGTTGGTTGGAAACTGAATGAAAGGGAACGATCAGGAAACAATTACAGAGCAGCTACAGAAACATGATTACACCCTAGCCATAAGGAGGATTAGTCAAGAAGTGGAGAAATTGAAATTTTAAAAATAATACATGAATTATCTGGCTCATTCTATGAGGAATTTAAGACCCTCTTCGAATATTTACTCTGTATTTTTTAAGGAACAACTTATATATTTTATACTGTCAATGTTAACCATGGGGTATAATGATCACATTGATACAGAAGATCAGTTCATTGTTGCTTTTTCCAAGAGTAATGACGAAGAGCAATATTTTTTATGTGAATTATATATGCATAATTTGGTTATGACAAACTATGAGGATTGGGACCCAAATGCTCATGTAGGGGAATTTCAACTGAGAGCATTCATGTCCTTCATGAGAAATCATTTGAAATGGAACAATGCTTCCACCACTATAGAAAACATTAAATGGGAATATGCTCTTTGGATGAGAGGTTTCCCCTCGGTTGAAAAATTATTCACAACCAGGGACCAGGTTATGCAAGATCAATCATTCATTACATTCCTGGAGATCGTCCAAATTAAATTTGTTCAGGAGTGTAGGAATTGGGTCCCCTTTCACAGGTTGGAGGCTTTTATATGTCTATGAAGAAGGATTAATGCCCTGAGTCCAGACTTGAAAAGAAAATATCCCTTCTCTATCAAAATGCTCGAGTGATCCCTAGATAGAGTACAAGCCTATATTGACTTCCTAAGTGTGCATAAATCCAATTGGATCGGGCTTCAATTCCATTTTCATATACTTTGGTGTCCTGTGATGAATGGAGAGCATAGTGAATTTTGGAAAACTGTTAATGAACAAAGGGGCTTTTAAAATGCAGCGGAAGGTGTCTATTATTCCTATAAGTGGAGTGATGAGTTCCTAAACAACTCTTTCAGTACCCCTGTTAGTGGATCATAGTCTTAGTTTGCATGAGGATATGCATACCTTTTGGTTGGGGGGAGATGAAGGGATGTGTATATGACCCTTTTTGTTCCCATATTTTGCCTTGTTTATGAACTTTTTTATTTGATCCTATATTACCACTTGCTATCTTCATTACAATTGGAAACTTTTTGTCTTTGGTAAGGACTGATCTCATTTTCCTCATTATTTATCAATTGCTGATGATTTGGATAGAGTTATGATGCCATGATTTCCTACTAAAGATGTGGTGTTTCAGGTTCAATATCATTTCACTTTCAAGTTGTAGAATGACGGACTTATGGAAGTTGGACAACTTGTATCTCAGTATCAAGTTATAATAGATGGGTATCAAGTTTATATATTATGTGCATGCTCGTTATATCACATCACTTTGGTCATCTATCCAGCGCATACATGATCATGCAATCAATCTGGGGATCGGTGATTTTGTGTCCAATTCAGCACTTCAGGTCTTTAATGACTCATAATTCGTTGGGTTATCCAATAAGGTTGTTGACTGCTCCAATATATTCCTGGAGTCATCTCCACTCTCCATGGTACTAGCTCCTGGGTTGGCTCACAAAATCTTTTGAGAATCAACAGATGAGCCTTATTTGGAAATTTGTTTTAACTACATGATATTTCATAATTTTCTCATGAGCGCTTATGTATAAGAACTATGAATCTCTTTCGAGATAGTTTAGCCATCATTTTGCATAGATCTATTAAACACAACTTTGATAAGACCTTCTATATAAAAACTCTATATTGACTTGATTTTGGATGTGTTAATCAATTTCATGTGAGTGAGTGGCTTGTTCAGCTCCTATCAACAAAGGAAAGGCCCCCTTTTGTGACAGGTGTTGTTGTAGTTAGGATTTCTTTTCTTTATGCATGTAGTTGATGTTTGATGAAATTAATGTTTGGTGCAGTTGATGATTCATTTAATTGTTTCACATTAAGATTTGGTGTGTTGGTCATAGTTAAGTGTGAATGTTTAAGTAGTGACACAACTGGATAGTATAATCATTCTTATCATTATTAGTGAATATAGAGGAATGTATGGATTATGAACATTGAATCATGATTACTTTTGTGGTGAATGGTTGCATTAGAATTGTTGTTGGGATTCTATTGCTAGCTCATAATGGTAGAAGCAAGTTGTCGAATTAAATTATCCCTTTCCAGTCCCTTTACTATAGCTGATGTTTATTAAATTGCTTTGGTGTGAAATTCTCAATTTGATAAATCAGATTTCAGCATTAATTTATTTCCGCAGCATAGCATAATACTTTTTAAATTTGATAGTCAATGCTTCTAGTTTGATTGTAGGATTATTTCTGTAAGTTGTGAATTTCTTAGAAGCCTATTCACCAACAGCTGCATCTTAATCCAATTTGGTAATCCATCAACCTCCTCTGTGTTAAAATCATTCCAGGTTATAGTGTCTGACATATAATTTATCAGGTAGCTCATAAGCCTTTGTGGACCTGGGTTGATAATTTATGCACATCTTTCGATTTTCATTTTATTAAAAGGTGAAATAAAATCTCGTCGGGGGGTTTNCTTTGGTACCCTATACTAAGTCGACCTATTTTTATTTTATTGGTAACCATCCTAAAAGTTGGGTTTGAAGAAAGACCCCTTAGAAGTCCTTTCAAGTTATAAAAACAAGTATTATCCTTCATTATGGATCTATCAAAGAAGATACATCTCATCTCAGATCTTTTAGTTTGGCATCAAAGAGTATATTGCTAGGTTTTCATTGCTTCACCCCTGGGTTACCAGATATGAGTTTAAGGGTTTCTTTGTGCTCCCTTATTTGTCGAGTCGTGAGTTGTGCTGAGTTGTGATCTTATGCATATTAACCGTGGACTGTGTGGTGTCTCTCTTGTTGAGTTGTGACCTTATGCATCTGACCCATGGAATATGTAGTGTCTCTCATGTTTCCCTGCTGGGTCATGACTTTATGAAGCTGACCCATGACTATATTAGGTTGATCCAAGACCATTTTTCTGCTGAACAATATAGGTCGTGTTTAGTTATGTGAGCTACTCTTGGACTGTTAGATTTGTTGTCATCCTTATGGGGATGCTAAACCTTATTTGTGACTATGTAAGGTGTATCCTAATGTATTGTGACTATATATGATCTCACCTAGATGGGCCATGGACTATGATGACCTCCCTCATACTTAAAGTGGACTGTTGTAACCTCTCCTAGCTATGCCATCACTAATTTGACCTTACCTTTCTGTGCATGACTTGTTTGGTGTTAATTATGCTAGAGGGATTTGTGATGTTTTAAGGTTGATTAGCTGTGTTTTGGGCTAAATATCGCTGCTACTATCCTACTAGGGTCTTCACACATGGTGATTGAGATATCTTGATTTATACTGTATGTATGTAACCTCAACCTACAACACTCTAACCTACTATCTATCAAGGTATGCCATTTGTTCCTTTGGTGACTTGTCCTTTCAGTGACAAGATATGAACCTAAAAGTATATGAGTATAATGTTGATCCAGATAGTTCTAGACTAGCTTTATTACTGTTCTTTGCTAACTGGTTGTTAAATTCACTAGTATTGATATTACTGCTTTATTTCTTGTACATTGCTATCGTTCTTTTCATTATTTATAATATTGTTATTGTTTATGTTTTAGACATGGTAATTGGTAAATACTACAATAGGCTTGTTGAAAATACTTCAAAAGAAACAGGTGAGAGATGGGATATACATTAAATAAAATATCATCTGCGAGAACATGGAAACCAATTCAATTCAGTAAGAAACTATTTTTCGTGAAAAAAAAAGAATACAAGTAGTTAAGAGAAATCGTGGAAGAGAATACATGGTGTTACTAAGCATTAAATAATGGATAGGTGTCAAAAAAATCAGTTGCGGGAAGACTAACTTGTTGAAGAGCATTGTTGGGGATCTACACTCTCATAGGATACCATCTACCATTGTTGATAGGAAAGACTATTATAAAAAAATAAATACATGGTCTCACTAAGCACTGAATAATGGATCAGGTATCCAAGAAAATCAGTCATAGAGGACCAATTTGTTGGAGAGCATTGTTGGGGTATTACACTCTTATAGGATACCATCTAGAATTGCTTATAGGAAATGTTGAACATGTTAGTTTGGGAACTGACCCTTGGGAGAGGGGATGGAGAATCCAAGGATGTCTCAAGTTATGGTGACCTAATTTCACTGACAAAATTGTTTTTCATGGCTAATGTGTATGACATGAGCAATACCAACTGGTGTACTTTACAAGGGAAAATAATTAAGTAATTAGTTCTTTAGAATGAGCTTGAAAGTGAATGAGAAATAGTGCAAAACCATATTCCAAATGAAATCCATCAAATGAAGAGATGAGCTTGACAAATTTGTATGAGCACCAAATATGATAATGGCTCCTATAAAGTAAACATAGGCTACCAAGTTTCCATATCAGGTCAAGGAATGGAAGATGAAACTTGGAAATGTAACATCATTTAAAACTTTATCCCCCATAAAAAATAGGATCTTCTAATGGATAATTCTAAAAAACAAACTATTGACTTGGGACAACCTTGAGGAAGGGTCTTGTCAACCATGGATTCTATATGCAGTGCAATTAAATATCAAAGAACACATTTGTTCCTATCTTGTAACTTTTCAAAGGACGTGTGGACTCTTGAAATTTGTCAAAGGTTTAGTTGGAGGAAGGGTAAGTGGGAAGGAATCTCTATATGGAAGGCACTAGAATCATGGTTGGATGACAACACGGTAAGGAAAGACCATGACTCTCTACCTTTATTTTTCCCATGGGCTATTTGGACTACTAGGAATGATTCCCTCGTTCAATGTAAGGTGGGTCCCCTGTCTTGAAATTCTATAAGATAAAAAGAGCTTATAAAAATTATGAGAAAAGTGAAATACAGAAGTAGAGAGTAGTAGGATATCTGGAGGTAAATAACGCCATCCCTTATTTGTTGTATGATGGAGATTTCAATCAGAACCCAAGAGAAAGTGGTTCGAGAGCCATCCTTCACATCTCAAGAATCATAAGATATAATTTTATTTTCAATTGGGTTTGGGCACAAACAACTCTGCAGAAGTAAGGATGGCCAATTTAATGACGACCGGTACCTTAGGGGAAGTATTCAGGGAATAAAATAGCTATGATGACTCCAAGCTAGTTTCTTATTGGATTACAAGAACTAGGGAGAAAAGGAATTTAGGGCCATATGGAATTATTCAACATGGAGACCACAAGGAGACCACAAGGCATTGAATCTACCATTCACCCATATGTCCAATTTGCATCCTTGTAGAATTGTTTTTATTTTCCCTTAAGTTGTTTGGTTGTGAATTGTGGGCTCTCTTCAGTTTAGGAGTTTGGTCTTTGTTCAGTTTGCGTGGATTCCCTTCGGATTTGTTTGGTTTTGGAATTGTTCTATGTTTTGTTTTGTATTTTATACTCTGGAATTTGGGATTTGTTATGCCCTATTTGGAATTTAGGCTCTTAGCAGAATACTTACCCTCAAACTTCGTACCTAACCTTGCACAAAGCTTCAACATTTTCCTCCTATGGATGCTGAAACTCACCAATTAATTTCTTGATGCATTCATGCATAATTATTTTAGTCAGCATAGTTTCTTTATAGATTTTACCAATAAACCTTATATTTCCTAGCATTTGTCATCATGCTACAGCTGTCTTCTCGCATCTTTATTCTGCTAAAATATTTTCTTCACCAATGAACTAATATCATTGGAAGGAGAGGAATCAGCACTTGTGGTTTCTGTCCATCCTCATGCCATACTAGGGAATTATTTCAACATAATTTTTTTTTAAATAACAAGGTCATCGCTATAGCGACACCTGTGTGTACAAGTCTATGATGGGCTTGCTATACTAGCGATGGAATTTTCGTCACTAGTATAGCAATCATGCCGGAGGCTTGTACACACAGGCGTCGCTATACCGACAACCCATTGTCACAATAACAACACAACTTCATCAAAATCGCCACTTCAGTTCGTTGCAATAGCCATTTCAATTCGTCACTATAGGAGCCACTTCATTGCAATAGCGACACCACTTCGTTGGAATAGTCTATTTAGACCGTTGGAATAACCTATTTAGTTCATCCAAATAGGTTGTTCAGTTCAACAGAAGAGCGACGATGGATGTGTTTCTATAGCGATGGGGAAGTGTCTCTATAGCGACACAGTTTGATTTTTTTTAACACCACATGTTTCATGTCTTTTGTGTCGCTATAGAGACAAAGTGTGGAAAGTGTTGCTATAGTGACGAAAGTTTTTCCACGAAAAAAAGGGGTCATGTTCGTCACTATAGAAATTCACAAGTGTTGCAATAGTAACAATTTTCCCTGGGAAAAATGTGCACATGTACCAGTGCTATGTATCTAAAGATAAAATTGTTAGGAAGGTAAATGGTTTTCGTAAGCCTGTTTCTTTAAGACATATATCTGCCTTACAATTCAAGAAGTGTTTGAGGAAAGGCTGTAAGCTCTATGCAATAAGGGTTTATGAGTTACTCCTTAATGATATCCAAACATCTGTAAGGGACCACCCATTTTTAAATGAATTCATGGATGTGTTCCCAAAGGAGATACATGGACTATCCCCTCAACGAGAAATAGATTTTTCCATTGAAATTGTGCCTGGGTATGCTCTGGTAGCCAAAATACCTTATTGAATGAGTATCCCTGAGTTAACAGAATTGAAAACTCAGTTGCAAGAACTACTAGATAGGGGTTATAACAGGCCTAGTGTATCACCCTGGGGAGCCCTAGTTTTATTTTTCAAGAAGAAGGATGGGACTTTAATACTGTGCATAGACTACAGACAATTAAACAAAGTGACCATCAAAAACAAGTATCATTTGCCTTGGATTAATGATTTGTGCGATCAAGTAGGGGGTGAAAAAGTCTTCTCCAAGTTGGATTTGAGGTCTGGTTACCACCAGATTAGGATTAAGGAAGATAATGATAACAAAACAACTTTTAGGACCCGATATGGGCACTACGAATTTGTAGTAATTCATTTCGGTTTGACCAATGCCCCTACTACTTTTATGTGTCTGATGAATATAATCTTTAACAAGTACTTGGATAAATTCGTGTTAATTTTCAATGATGATATCCTAATCTACTCAAGGACAGAAGGAGAGAATCAACAACACTTGAGAATCATACTACAAACCATAAGAGGCCACCAGCTGTATGCTAAGTTCGAGAAGTGTGAATTCTTCAAGACAGAAATTCAGTACTTAGGACATGTCATCTCCAAAAAATGGATTGTGGTAGACCAGCAGAAGATAAAGGAAATTTTGAAATGGTATGTTTCTAAGTATGTCATTGAAATTCGATCTTTCATGGGGCTCACTGGGTACTACCAAAGGTTCATCCAAGGGTTCTAAAGATAGCCTATCCTATTTCTTCCTTACAAAGGAAGGGAGCAAAGTTTGCATGGTCTGTGAAGTGTCAAGAGACATTTGAAAATATGAAGAGACTGTTAACCATGGCCCCAATCTTGAAGGTAGTTGACCCCTATAAATACTACACAGTATGTACTGATTCTAGAAAGGAAGGATGGGGGGGGGGTATTATCTCAAGAAGGGCATGTGGTATGCTACAAATCTTGCAAGCTGAAGGATCATGAATGAAATTATGTAGTAGATGATCTAGAATTGGTAGCAGTCATGCATGACTCAAAGATGTAGCACCACTACCTGTTAGGGAAAAGTTCCTTTTATTGACAGATAACACCTGCGTAAAGTGTCTGTTTACTCAGCCTAGACTCAATGCTAGACAAGCACGATGGACGGACTTTTTAAGTGAATTTGACTTTGATGTGAAGCATATCAAAGGTAAGGAAAATAAAGTGGATGATGCACTCAGTCGAATAAGTCATGAAGTGTATGAGATCACCATGATTCAACCATGAGGTGATATGTTGAGCAGAATAAAAATATCTAGCATCCATGATGCTGAATATGAAAATCTACTAAATAAATTGTTAAAAGACGAGGTAAACTTGAATGGGACAGAATTCAAAGTAGACGAAAAAGGTTTAATTTGGTTTAACAAAAGAATATGCATGCCTAACATTGCATATTTGAAATTTTTTTTTCTAAATGAAATGCATAGACCTCCTTATGCAGGGCACCTTGGTTACCAAAAGATGATAATCACCCTCAGAAAGCAATTCTTTTGGCCCAATTTAAGGGTAGAGCTAGCTGACTACCTATCTAAATGTTTGGAATGTCAATAGGTGAAGGTTGAACATCAACATCCAGCAGGTTTCTTACAACCCTTACCAATTCCTGAATGGAAATGGGAGGTAATATCTTTGGATTTTATCATAGGTTTTCCAATGACTTAAAAACAACATGATTCAATCATGGTTGTAGTTGATAAATTAAGAAAGTATGTTCATTTTATACTTGTGAAATCAACTTATATGGTTGTCAATGTTGCAGAAATATTCCTGGAGGAGATATTTTGACTTCATGGAGTGCCAAAGATGGTAATTTCTTATCAGGATGTCAATTTTACATCAAACTTTTGGAAGTCATTGTTTGCAGCATTGGAAACCAAGATAAACTTCAGCACTAGCTACCACCCTGATATGAACAAACAGAACGAACAAACCAAGTCATTGAGGATGTGTTGAGGATGTATGTCATGGAAAGACCCACTAAGTGGGAATACTATCTGCGTTTGGCATAGTTTGCATACAATAATGGCTACCAGGCCTTTGCCAAGATGATCCCATTTGAAATCATGTATGGAAGGAAGTGCACTACTCTTGTTAGTTGGGATAGTCATGTGGACCATTTGATGGTAGGACCTAAAATGTTGCAAGATATGAAACAAACTGTGCAGAAAGTACATAATAATTTGAAGGTGGCGCAGGGTCTCCAAAAGGGTTATGTTGACTTGAAAAAACAGCATAAAGAGTTCTCAGTCAGAGATCATGTTTATATCCAATTTAAGCCCAAAAAGAGCTCCCTGGAGCTGGGAAGCTATACCAAATTGGCACCACGGTTCTGCAGACCCTTTCAAGTCCTAGAAAGGATTGGACCCGTGGCATACAAGCATGCTCTTCCAACACACTTATGAATTCATAATGTTTTTCATATTTCATTACTAAAGAAATTATGTATATGATTCCACTCACATCATTGATTGGAATGTGGTACAGGTGGAACTAGAGGGAAAATTCCAGGTGAAACCTGTGAGCATTCTGGACTAGAAAGAAACTATTCTTCGGAATCGATTCATCGTTTCGGTTAAGGTGCAATGGAATCTCTTTATCTCGGAGGAGGTGACCTGGGAGGTAGAAGGTTCCCTACGAAAGAAGTACCCAGGTCTATTCCCATAAATTATGGAAGATGACTAAGAACAGTATGCATAGTGTTACAATAAGGGGGGAAGGATTCAATATCCCCCAATTAATAAAATGTAATTGCAATATTTTTGAAATACTATTTTAATTATGAATGTGATTAACGAACTGGAATATTCCAATCGGTCCTTGGAGGACAGATGTAACTGAAACATTATGCTTATAATAAAAATCGTGAATGATGGGGACAACCATGTTGAATGAGGAAAATATGCATACGAGAGTGGGGGACCTAAAGAGTCACTCTCAAGGAGGTTACACCAGGCGTGGGAATGTTAGTATGGCACTAGACCCAACCTAGAGAATCAAGGATGTACTAGAAATGGAAATTCCTGGGGAATTGGTCATTAGCTACAAAAGACCTAGGAAAAACAAAAACTATAAATAAGGAAGCATATTCTAGGAGGCGGGACACTGTTGAGTATGTTGGAACAAGGAATACTTGTTGTGTGAGAGACCTATGTTAGGAAAGTGATTTCTCACTAGATAAATGGACTGAGTTTGACTTTCACCACTCTCGGCATTCATAGTTTAGCTTGGGGGTGATTGAGGATGGAGTGATCTGTGCCTAATCTACGGTTGGGTGGAATGTGGTTGTTCCCTTTTCATTAAGGCTCGTTTTACAACAAGTTCCATTACTGATTATTATTTCTACAAACCTATTGAGCTCAAGCTATTTGTTTACATTAAATATGTGTCTTAATATCAATGAAGTGATGAAATAGCAGCTTAGATTTAATGACACTTATGAACTGTTGTACTCATACGATGTTTGAAATGATTGTGCTTACATAAGTATTATCTGGTTGTTCTTATTTTCTTCATTGTTATGCTCAATAAAGTAATATGCCTATGATGCCAGGCCCTTTGTATGCATTCTTTAGATAGTCTGAAACATGTTTTTAGCCAGTTCCAACCTTGAACCGCTAATTTTAACCAACATGTCCTATGGTCCCTCTAACGCTCAACGAAGAGCGAACTTCAAGTCTATGTTAAACTAGATTACATTAAAACTTCATGCACATCTTTGTATTTAAATCCCCTACTAGTTAGATAAGTGGAATCCTTGAGGACCGTCAGATCTAGATCAACGGTGGACCCCAAATACCATAAGGTAGAGTTTATAAGAATTTTGCGCACACCAAGAGTTTATTAATCCATGCTAGTTGAATCAGGAGAATAACTCACAGTCGTTGATCTTTCATAGCCCAAACTCTAACCGTTTAATTATGTGGCCCCTTTAAAACCATTGCGCTCCATAAAGTGACTTTCACACATCCAATCTCCAAGCATGATATCCAATGGGGACGGGACACGTCATTTATGCACATTTCCTATCGCACCCAACAATAGTTTCGTTGTTTGTGCTAGTTCTCCCAGGGAAATCGTTGTCAACCGTTGATATTTCCCAAGATCTATCTTTTTCATTGATCATAAAGGTGTTTTATCCATTATCACCTCTGGTTCTTAGCACTTATCTTAGGCGTTAGTTTCATTTAGTGGATTTGTTCTCGGTCGTAGATCTGTTGATCTCAACCATGGATCTAATGAAGATACATGTCCTTTAATCCTTATGTAATATTCGTTGAATTGATTACTAAAAGGGTCAACTTTCTCTGTAGCTCGAAGCTTTTCGTTGCAGATCTACGAAATTTAGAGTTTATCTTTTAGCAGGCTTGTATCGTTGGTGATGAAAGTGTGGCCTAGTGAACAGGTGTGTACTCTTGTGATCTTATTTTCTTTAGTTATGTAGTATATTACTGGCTATGACTGCTTGGAGCTTACTTACTCTGCCCTTAAATCCACTTCAACTGGTAGGTTTGATTTATTTTGGAGTTGGAAACTCCTACTCTATTTGACTAACTTGTATTCATTTTGGATTGCATAATGGTGTCACAACGACCATGTAAGAGTTATGTGTGTACTGTATGTTTTTCCTAAAGTTAACACCAAGTGTATTAGTTCCCTATGGAAGGACTAGAGCTTTGTGCTAGGTTGGACTGCCCCAAGTTTAATGGAGTTCACGTATAATGCTTATAAGTATTCTCGGGTAATTCCACTAATTCATGTATGGAAGGAAGTGTACTACTCCTGTTAGTTGGGATAGCCATGTGGACCATTTGATGGTAGGACCTAAAATGTTGCAAGATATGGAACAATCTATGTAGAAAGTACATAATACTTTGAAGGTGGCGCAGTATCTCCAAAAAGGTTATGCTGACTTGAAAAAACAGCATAAAGAGTTCTCGGTCAGAGATCATGTTTATATCCAATTCAAGCCCAAAAAGAGCTCCCTAGAGCTGGGAAGCTGTACCAAATTGGCAACACGGTTCTGCAGACCCTTTAAATCCCTAGAAAGGATTGGGCCTGTGGCATACAAGATTTCTCTTCCATCACACTTAGGAATTCATAATTTTTTTCATATTTCATTACTAAAGAAATATGTATATGATTCCACTCACATCATTGATTGGAATGTGGTACAGGTGGAACCAGAGGGAGAATTCCAAGTGAAACCTGTGCGCATTCTAGACAGGAAAGAAACTGTTCTTCAGAACCGAGTCATCGCTTTAGTTAAGGTGCAATGGAAGCACCTTATCCTAGAGGAGGCAACCTAGGACTTAGAAGATGCCCTATGAAATAAGTACCCGGGTCTATTCCCATAAATTATGGAAGACTACTGAGAACAGTATGCACAATGTTACAATAAGGGGGAAAGGATGCAATATCCCCCAAAATAATAAAATGTAATTGTAATATTTTTTAAAGACCATTTTAATTATGAATGTGATTGATGAACTGGAATATGTCAATCGGTCCTTGGAGGATATATGTAACTGAAACATTATGCTTGTAATAAAAATCATGAATAATGGGGACAACCATGTTGAATGAGGAAATTATGCATGTGAGAGTGAGGGACCTAAAGAGTCACTCTTAGGGAGGTTACACTATGCATGGGAATGCTAGTATGGCACTAGACCCACCCTAGGGAATCAAGGATGTACTGGCAATGGAAATTACTGGGGAATTGGTCGTTAGCTACAAAAGACCTAGGAAAAACAAAAACTATAAATAAGGAAGCATATGCTAGGAGGCGAGACACCGTTGAGTATGTTGGAACAAGGAATACTTGTTGTGTGAGAAACCTGTGTTAGGAAAGTGATTTCTCACTAGAGAAATGGACTGAGTTTGAATTTCACCACTCTCAACATTCATATTTTAGCTCGGGGGTGATTGAGGATGGAGTGATCTATGCCTAATCTATGGTTGGGTGGAATGTGGCTGTTCCCTTTTCATTAAGGCTCGTTTTACAACAAGTTCCATTACTGAGTATTATTTCTACAAACCTATTGAGCTCAGGGTATGTTTGTTTATGTTAAGCATGTGTCTTAATATCAATGAAGTGATGAAATAACAGCTTAGATTTAATGACACTTATGAACTGTTGTACTCATATGAAGTTTGAAATGATTACACTTACATAAGTATTATCTGGTTGTTCTTATTTTCTTCATTGTTATTCTCAAGAATGCAATATGCCTATGATGCGAGGCCCTTTGTATGCATTCTTTATATAGTTTGATACGTGTTTTTAGCTAGTTCCAACCTTAGCTGAACCGCTAATTTTAACCAACATGTCCTATGGTCCCTCTAACGCTAAACGAAAAGTGGACATCAAGTCTATGTTAAACTGGATTACATTAAAACTTCATCCACATCTCCGCAGTCAACTCCCATGCTAGTTAGATCAGTAGAATCCTTCAGGACCATCAGATCTAGATCGACAGTGGACCCCAAATACCATAAGGCAGATTTTATAAGAATTTCATGCACACCAAGAGTTTATTAATCCATGCTAGTTGAATCAGTGGAATAACTCACATTCATTGATCTTTCATTTCCCAAACCCTAACTGTTTAATTATGTGGCCCTTTTAAAACCATCACGCTCCATAAAAAGACTTTCACACCTCCAATCTCCAAGCACGATATCTAATGGGGAGGGGACACGTCATTTACACACATTTCCTATCGCACCCAACAATATTTTTCATTGTTCCTGCTAGTTCTACCAGTGAAATCATTGTCAATCGTTGATCTTCCCCAAGATCTATCTTTCTCGTTGATTGTAAAGGTTTCTTATCCATGATCACCTCTATTTCTTAGTGCTTATCTCAGGAATTAGTTTTATTCAGTGTATTTGTTCTCGGTCGTAGATCTGTTGATCTCAGCCATGTATCTAATGAAGATACACATCCTTTAAGCCTTCTGTAATCTTCGTTGAATTGATCACTACAAGGGTCAACTTTCTCTGCAACTTGAATCTTTTCGTTGCAAATCTACGAAATTTAGAGTTTATCTTTTAGAAGTCTTGTATCGTTGTTCATGAAAGTTTGGTCTAGTGAATAGGTGTGTACACTTGTCATCTTGTTTTCTTTAGTTATGTAGTATATTACTGGTTATGACTGCTTGGAGTGTACTTACTCTACCTTTAAATCCACTTCAACTGGTAGGTTTGATTTATTTTGGAGTTGGAAACTCCTGCTCTGTTTGACTGACTTGGATTTGGTAATTTTGGATTTTGTAATGGTGTCACAATGACTATGAAAGAGTTATGTGTGTACTGTATGTTTTTCCTAAAGTTCACACCAAGTTTGTTAGTTCCCTATGGAAGGACTAGAGCTTTGTGTTAGGTTGGACTGCCCGAATTTTAATGGAGTTCACGTATAATGCTTATAAGTATTCTCGGGTGATTCCACTAATTCATGTATGGAAGGAAGTGCACTACTCCTGTTAGTTGGGATAGCCATGTGGACCATTTGATGGTAGGACCTAAAATGTTGCAAGATATGGAACAAACTATGCAAAAAGTACATAATAATTTGAAGCTGGTGCAGGATCTCCAAAAGGGTTATGCTGACTTGAAAAAATAGCATAAAGAGTTCTCGGTCGGACATCATGTTTATATCCAATTCAAGCCCAAAAAGAGCTCCCTCGAGCTGGGAAGCTATACCAAATTGGCACCACGGTTCTGCGGACCCTTTCAAGTCCTAGAAAGGATTGGACCCGTGGTATACAAGCTTGCTCTTCCAGCACACTTAGGAATTCATAATGTTTTTCATATTTCATTACTAAAAAAATATGTATATGATTCCACTCACATCATTGATTGGAATGTGGTACAGGTGGAACCAAAGGGCGAATTCCAGGTGAAACCTATGAGCATTCTGCACCAGAAAGAAATTTTTCTTTGGAACTGAGTCGTCACTTTGGTTAAGGTGCAATGGAAGCACTTTATCCCGGAGGAGGTGACCTGGTAGTTAGAAGATGCCCTACAAAAGAAGTACCCAGGTCTATTCCCATAAATTATGGAAAACGACTGAGAACAGTATGCACAGTGTTACAATAAGGGGGGAAGGATGCAATATCCCCCAAATAATAAAATGTAATTGTAATATTTTTGAAAGACTATTTTAATTATGAATGTGTGTAACACCCCGGTTTTGACCCTATTTGCATTAAAGGTACATTATGTATATATTGTAATTAATCATGGTGAGGATCTAAAGGCAAAAGCCCCACCATCGATTTGGTTGTGTTATGTTTCAGCAATTGGGATTGTTTTCGATGGTACATCATGCCATCCGACACATTATACTTCTGGCATCATGTAAACATGCAAAATTAATCAAAAACCTACAACCAGATGCAACGGTGCAACGTTAATGAAAAGGGCATGATTTCCTAATGTTAAGGGGGGGGGGGGGATTGTCTAACCCATAGGAGCCATTGGGGAAAAGCCATGTGTCAACCACTCATTCAAGAACCCTGATGTTAGTTGAGGGCAATTAATTGCTGGGTAGCGGTGGGTGGAAGGCATGTCCACATGCACCCTCCTCGAGCAGGATCGTTCCATTCACGTGGGGAAAAGGAAAAACAACGGGGAACGCTTCCACTCTCCCACTCTCTCTAGTTTTTCTCACCTTCACGAACCATTTGGGAAAAAATCTCCATTGTTTTGGCTGTTCAATTCCTCACGGGAAAGATTTCTCTGGACTGTCCATCTCATGCAGAGAAATCAGCTGCTCTGCCTCACGCATCAATAGGGGGTCTGGGTATGTTCTTCCTCTAGCGTGTTTAGAGAATCAATTTTCCCCTTTCCCCATGGTGGATATATGAAATGTTTCAGTGGTTTTTCATTGGGAGTTCAGCCATTGTATTCCCATGATCGGTGGTTGCTGTGAATACCTATGTGGGGTTGGCTGCGTTTTCCCTCACGTACAAATTGGGAGTCTGTTTTCTTCCCCATTACGGTCTCTGTAAGTTTTCCCATGGCTTCGTTGTGGATCATGTGCTATGATTTTCCTCGATTGATCATGGCTGTGGTATTTTCCATGTTTGAGATGCTATAGGCTACTGATTGAATCGTTTTGGCCACGATATGGCCAAGAACAATTCAGGTGTTGGTTTCTCCTACCCAAGCTGTGAATTGCTTGTTTGGATGCATGCATGTAGTGGTCGATATTCGGACTGTGGTGGTGATGAGGGCCTAATTTGCTTGACAAACCTAGTGGTTTGGGAACCACACAGATAGAGCTAGAGGGCTGGCTTTCTTCTCCACAAACCCTGAATAACACTGGAAGGGAGGTCAGGGCCTGAGGGACTGTACAATAGAGAAAGGACTGATTTCCTTGTGTTGGGTGTGTGGGTGTCCTAGAAGTCAAGGTAGTTCTGGTGTAGGTTTCCTTAGCTCTTCAATGAGCTCACCAGCTTAGCATTTAGCCTTTCCCAACTCATAGCCTAATAAACCCAACTGTGTTTGCTTGGCTGATCTGATGTTTTGTTATCCTTGGCTAGGTGTTATCCTGCTAGTTCCTTATACCTTGGGGAATCATGCCCAACTCGGGGGTGGCAGTGTTGCTGAGAGATTGATGAGCACGCTGGCCTATGGTTAGGTGGAATGTTGCAGTGACATAGCTGGTTGCAGGACATTTCTCATAAGATAAGTATTCTTGACTAATCTATTTTGCAATCATAATTTACTGTTAATGAATCATGATGATGGACATGTTGAATGCTGAATTGTATGTTTTGCGTTCCACTGAGTATATCTAGGATTATGCATCTTAGTATGTTGTATGTTTTATACAATTTTATTTAATTTTATATGCATGTTCATGTTCATGGGGCTAGTTTCCCAAATGTTTGATGGTGTATAGTAGCATCCTCTTCACCGGTCGGAGGGTCGAGGACATTACATAATGGTATCAGAGAAAAGGTTGCAGCATGGTCTTGAATGGGCCGTAAAGATGCAATGACAGAGCTAAAGTTTCCACATGGGCCTGAATGGACCATGAAGGATTAGTGAGCAGAGGCAGATTGCCTTCTGCCTAGCAGATATCAGAGAAACTTCAAAAAAAATTCTAAGTGCTGGAACCATCGACCCATCGGGAGACTAAGTGTGAAGCTCTTCCAAAGTAGCGGCTCACCTAGTCAGAATGTCACCCGACAGTCGAAATAAAGGATTTCAGGAATTCCTCTAAGTATTCGTCGGCCATCGAAAAAGGTTAGAGGAAGTAGGAGCCGCAGTTTCGGCAGAGATCAGCTGAAGACTGCCAAAACGCCGGCTCGATTAGTCTGAAGCCCCTTCAATAGAGAATGTCGGTGATCGGTGAATGTTAGAGGAAGGGAGAGCCGATACATCAGCAGAGGATAGAAGATGTAAGAGCCGATACAGATAGGTGGAAATTTGAAGTGAAGACCGCCAACGCGAAAGAAGAAATTTTGTTCCGAAATTTTTCTAAGTGATTAAGACCGTCGGCGATCGGCGATAATTAGTTGATTGAATTGTTGATGCTTAGACGATGGGAGCACCGAAACAACAGCGAGACTTAGTGGACGAAAGTGTCGATGATGTGTTGGTGGAAAATAGAGGATGGAATTGTCGAAACGTCGGTGGAAAGGACAAGATGCTAGTTGGTTGAACCGCCAATAGCGACGGTGGAGGAAAAATTTACTGCTAGATCACCGACATCAAAGAGATTTAGTGAAGGGAACCACTGATATATCGGTGAAATCTAGTTGATGGACTAACCAATGCAGTAGGAAAAAGGTAAAGGAAAGATTTCAAAAATTTAGCTAAGTGTTGAACCCATCAGTGATCGGCGAAAGTTAGTTGATGAGACAACCGATGGATGACATCAGAAAAGATTAGTTGTTTGAGCATCCACTGTTGCAGCTGTTTAGTGGAATATCCTCCCGGCGGATAGTTGTTCCGACCACCGATGTCGTAGTGTTTAATGCTTTCAACCGCCAATCGGAAAATATTAGAGGATCCGACCGCCGATCGAAAAAGGTTAAAGTTCATGAACCCACCATTGCGGAAGCCTAGAGAACTAGCTGCCCGATGAGTAGAGGATCCGATCACCAACGCGGTAGTGTTTAGTGGATCAGATCATCAATGCGGCAGGAAAATTTTTTGTTTGAGCCATTGATACATCAGAGGAAAATAGAAGATGGGATCATCAATAGACAGATGAAGAAGGTGTCGATGATGCAATAGCAGAAGAGAATACAAAGAAGACAGAACCGAAGACTACAGTGGAAATTAGTTGAAGGCGGAGCCGCAGTTTCAGCGGAGATCTCCCAAATACTGCCGAAACGATGATGAAAGTTAGTTGTTTGAAGAGCCGACGTGGTAACAAACATAGGAAAAAAAAAATTCTGAAATTTATCTAAGTGCAAAAAGCATCGGAAAAGTTTAGTGGATGAAACCACTGATGAGAATCGGAAAAATCTAACTATTTGTGCATCTGCCATTGTGGCAGTCTAAGGCACTCTCCACTCGATGGTAAGTGGATCCGATAGCTGATGAGTGTCTGTGGAACCTGCAGTGGGATTGCCACCTGGAGTTGTAGCTTCCTAAGGGATTGACCACCCGATGACAATCAAAATAATTTAGGCGTTTGTGAGTCCGCCGTTGTGGCTGTCAACGGGACTATCACTCCAACAGATAGAGCTTTCGGCTACCAATAGTGTTTAGGTCACCGACGTAGTGGAATGTTTAAGCTAAATATCACCGAGACATAGTGTGTAGTTGTTCTGACCACCGACGGGGTGCATGACCACGGAACCCATAGTTGGTTGGATTGTCACCATTGCGGATGTCAATGGGACTAACCGTTCGATCCCGTAATAATCATTTTTCCGATTCTGATATGCCACAGACTTTGGCATCACCGATAGCGGACCATCAAAAAATTGAAGTTGTTGGAACCACCAATACAATGGAAAACATTCGCTGATGGAACCACCGACACAGCAACAAATGTTAGTTGTTAGGGCCGCCGATGGGCACTGGAAGAAATTTGATGTTTAATTCATCGAAACGTCAAAATTTTAGATGGGATGAGACCCGAATTGAGAAAAGGAAGCTTTGAGTTTTTCAAAGTGGAGTTTCAGCGATTTCAGCAGTTTCAGTGAAATTCTCAGCAGGATTTCAGGGCTGAAAAGGAAAAATTATAGGAGGATGAAGTTGGCATTTCAGACCAAAATACAGTTGTGTGTTTTGCCTAAATTTAATGAAAATCATCATGTTAGAAGTGGTATGGTTTTCACACCCGAGGTTAGAATGAGGCATGTGAATAGGCGTTGGAAAGCTTATCTAGTAGGGAACATGGAGAGTCACCGAAATTTGAATGTGGAGCAAAAACGTACTAGTGGTTGCTTGGAAAGTGTGTTGCTGTCAACATGGACAAATCCAGGAATTGCATGCCTAGAGGTAGCAAGGACTATGAAGTCAAACCAGCTGTTGCGTGGAAGAAGAGTTCCATGCAAGGATGAGGGACTTGAAAAGGGAAATTTGTNACAAGTTTTATACATGAAATGTATGAGGATATGCCTTGCATGCATAAGATATTACATGTTGGTAAGAATAGTGAGAATTATACATTTATAATGAGCCACAAATGATAATTATTGCATTGATGTTGGCATTAGTGGAAAAACCAACGAAAACATGAACATGGATGAATATGTTGCTGATGCTGACGAATGTGAGTAGCAACCCTATGGAGAAAGGGATAAGGCAACAAGTCCAGAATCAAAAGTTGGTGAGCAAATTCTGCAATCTCCTGCAAAAGACCAACCAAATTGGTAATGTCAAGGGTGTAAATAGGACCCATGAAGGTAATGTTTAATTATGACAATTGCATGGAGTGGTAAAAGAAAGAGATCTCATACCATGTGGGTATTTGAAATTTATACTACCTTCATATAGAGATGTGCCATACTGTATATGTTGTTATGAGCTTAGTAGCCCAAAGAAGTGAGTACTGATGGTCTTGATTATAGTAATGCATCCTATATGAAGTAGTCATGGTTAGGCCATGCATGGTATGATTGAATGCATCATATTCCATAATCAATGCAAGGTAGCATTGAGTGGATATGCATTAAAATATTTCATAAATCTTGTGGTTATGCATTGAACAGATGCATATGAAAAGTATGAGTAAATGTTGTAGATATGCATATATAAGTATGGGTGTAAATGTTGTGATGCATTGCATGTATGCATCGAGATAGTGCATGTGTTATTATGAATAACTAATTGCTGAAATGATGAATTGATGACAATTCTAGAACCATTTCAAGAGCTGATGTGAATGCAGGATAGTAAGTGCAGGAAGAGGGTAGTCATGGTCAATTGGCTACCAGAAATGCTCTATGGAAGGGTAAAGGGGTACAATGATATGCTTGTGAAGTAAGGAGTATCTAAAAAATTCATTTAAATTGAATAAATGATGTGGCTGTACCTTGCAGTTTTAGTATGACAATGATTGCATGGTAGTATTGATATGTTAACAGCTGGAAGTATTTGAATTTTATAATTCTGAAAATGCTTCAGTGATTGTTCCAGCAATGGAAAAATTTATATGCATCAAGACTTACCAAGTGTTTGGCTGATTGAAGTTCAGGTTTCAGGTAGATTGTTTGGAGCATGGAAATGTGAGTAAGACAGTGACAAGGGCTGGAATCTACCATGTGAAAGAGCCAAACCTTATGAGAAGAGTCTCATGGCTGTGAAAATAGTTGGTATGCTGAATGAAATGTCAATTTAAAATTGTAAATTTCAGATATTGCTGACAACTACTAATCACTATTGGCTTGCATAGAATTGTGTCAGGAGGACGCATTGTAAGTGGGTGTTCATGTTATGCTAGTAAGCATAAAATCATAATGGGCATGATGGTACTGCTTACAAGAGACCCACAAATGAGGATCACCTCATTGCCAAGCAAATCAATTTCTGTAGTAGACAGAGTTTCAAATTCTTATTGAATTTAATTACTAATGTCATTGCTTGGTTATGGAACAATCAATTTGGATTGTATTATCAGGTAATGATTGACTATTTGGCTACTTGATGAATGTGCGAGGGGTACACATTGCAGGAAGACCATGTGTGATGGCCTGAAGGAGCCAAACTTTATGGGGAGGTTTCTCCCCTATCTTGGAAATGGGTTTCGGGTGAAACTCCATTGGACATTCTGGAAATGTCTCATTTGCACTACATGTTTGGTAAGCGACATGAGTGAGATGGTATAGATTATGTCGGTAAGACATGTGTGGATATGAAATGTAAAAAGAAGTTGGGATGGAAAACTGAGGGACTGTCAACTCAGAGAAGGGATCCCCCATTCCTCCTTAATGAAGGAATACTGCCTTGGCAAATGGATAAGTGTTATATGACCTTAGCTAAGAATATGCATGTCAAATTGTTAAAATTCCATATGCAGAGCATGTTTTGATTTTATTTCCATTATGGTCGATTGCTTGAGTATGAATAGGGCCTACATGGCACACGCCGAAAAAGGGTGCACACTTTCCCGATGTCGAATCATGAAAGGGTTTTCAATATTGATTACACCCTAGGGTGTGGACGCACTCTTGGTGTCTCAATACTTGATAGTGAATGATATGAAATGTGATTACAATTTTAGAACAATAACGCTGATGAGTTGCTTATATTGCGTGTGTTGTTAGGATAAACAGATGCAGTTTGGTGTTGCACACTAAATGGACAATGGCTTGGGCTCATCCTACCTCCTATTGAAGAGCACAGAGAAGGAGACATTCTCGAGGGACTAAAGAGTAGAGAAGGGGGTGATTTCTTGTGTTGTATGGGGTAGTGAATTAAAGATCACTGCTGGAAATCAAAACCTAGAAATGGTAATGATAAAGTTTCCTTCCCAATCGGCATGAAGATGTACTGGAAGGAGATGTTGGGCTATTATATGCCTGGGGATCCATAGTAGATCCTGGACCTAGAAGTGGTCGTTTATTGTTGATATAAGTGCATGTGTTATTGTTAATATCCTGATAAACCCAACTGTGTTGGCTTGGTTGATTGGTTGTTGATATAAGTGCATTGTGGATATAAGTGTATTGTTGATATAAGTGCAGGTGATTTGTTGATGGTCTGATAAACCCAACTAAAGGTTGGCTTGATTGTGTAATTATTTGATGTTGTGGAAATTGTGGGAACGTTACAGTGTTGGCTTGACTATGTGTAGTCTGATAAAACCAATGGTTAGCTAGCTTGGCTTAGTAGCCTGATAAACCCAGTAGTGTATTGGCTTGATTTGCTGCAGCCTAATAAACCCAATTGTATATTGGCTTGGCTAGACGGTCTGATAAATCCAACTGTAGGTTGGCTTGACTGTGCTAGATATATATATAAAAGGATGTTGTGAAGTAGCCTATGTGTTGACCTAACATCCAAGTCCATAGGCAATCCCAAGGCTTGCAAAGAGAAGCAGGATCCTGTGGACCAAAGAGGAAATGCACAATATAGATAAGTATTGGATTATTTTGCAATTTCTTGCTTATGAATATACATGTGTATATGATTTGGTTATGACACTCTAAGCTCTTGTTTAAGAGATAAAAGCCATTGAGAATAAACTAAACATGTGAATCTATTCAATGTTTGAATATAGGTATGGCTGGGAGCGAGGACTATGAGAGCATCCTAGGGGTGCATGTGGAGATGTGACTATCCCAAAGAGCTCAGAATGAGCAGTAATGAAAAAGGTGCTAGTGAGACTGTGAAGGTCCTAGCAGCTGAGACAAACCATGTGGGTGTTACCACCTAAGTTGTACTTAGTGGTTTTTATCAAGTGAGCCCAGTGAACTGGACAGGGTTAACTTGTTCGGACTTCAGAGGACCTATGGAAGTACTTCTGGGAAGTGCTTGTTGTACTATATCACATGTTCATACCCCATGAGGGAATTGTAATAAATGTTCTAGCATGATAGTGTCTGTAAAAGACTTGGTCTCTTAGACTTCATTTATCAATCCGATCAGCCCAGGGTGTTTTTTCCCTTGGTTATTATTGGTTGTTGAATAAACGACTGATAATTTCTGAGTTTTTCACTCCATACCTCCAAAGTTGGGGTGGTTGGCTTGGAATTTGTGCCTATTGAGTTTATTAGAGTCTATGTGTCAATGTGTAAGCATGCTAGACATCATTTTTGAGTCATATGAAA
>LPNX010370805.1:68185-81283 GCA_001517045.1 Pseudotsuga menziesii | reverse complement strand
AGGTGACAGCCTTGACTCGAGACTTGCCCCCAAGGACACACCGAGTGGCTTGAAGATTTCTGCCACATGATCCAGGTGTGTGAAAAGGCGGCAACAGTGGGGAGGCTCCATGTTTGAGAGATCTGAAATAGACCGGAGACACTAAGTGTCATAACCAAGAGGGATTGATCCAGCATTCACGGTGAAGTGAAAGAGGCTAAGAGCATTAAAACCATAGTGGTGGTGTGGGTTCCAGGATGGAACAAGACAAAGAAAGTGAGAAAAGTGAAATCCAGTAGTGCACATTGATCATGGCAGCCGACCAAAAGCTACTGGACTTGGTTGGAAGTCTTCTTCAAACAATTGCCAATACCCAATAAAATCTTGGAGAGATGCTCAAGATACAGAAAATTTCCTAGACTTGGGAATGAGCCGAAAGGTGAGATCCAGCAAGAGAAGCTCATGGAAGCCGAGGGGCTTGATCCTGAAAGTTCAAGTAAATAATTGAACGTGTGGTAGATCTGCAAAATTTTGAGGTGCAAATGGTATATGTATTCCTATGTATTGGAACATCGAGGATGGTGTTATTCCAAGGGGGAGGGGATTGTAACACCCCGATTTTGACCCCATTTGCATTAAAGGTACATGATGTATATATTGCAATTAATCATGGTGAGGAGCTAAAGGCAAAAGCCCCACCATCGATTTGGTTGTGTTATGTTTCAGCAATTGGGATCATTGCCGATGGTACATCGTTCCATCTGGCACATTATAGTTTTGGCATCATGTAAACATGCAAAATTAATCAGAAACCTACAACCAGCTGCGACGGTGCAACATTAATGAAAAGGGCATGATTTACTAAGGTTAAGGGGGGGGATTGTCTAACCCGTGGGAGCCATTGGGGAAAAGCCATGTGTCAACCACTCATTCAAGAACCCTGATGTTAGTTGAGGGTAGTTAATTGTTGGGTAGTGGTGGGTGGTATGTATGTCCACACGCACCCTATTCCAGCTGGATTGTTCCATTCACGTGCGGAAAATGAAAAGCAATGGGGAACGCTTCCACTCTCCCACTCTCTCCAGTTTTTCTCACCTTCACGCACCATTTGGGAAAAACTCTCCATTGTTTTGGGCATTCATTTTCTCATGGGAAATATTTCTCTGGACTGTCCATCTCACGCAGAGAAATTGGCTACTCTGCCTCACACACTGATTAGGGGTCTGGGTATGTTCTTCCTCCGGCGTGTGTAGAGAATCGATTTTCCCCTTTCCCCATGGTGGATCTGTGAAATGTTTCAGTGTTTTTTTGTTGGGAGTTCAGTTGTTTTCTTCCCATGATCGGTGGTTGCTGTGAATACCTATGTTGGATTGGCTGCGTTTTCCCTCACGTATATATTGGGAGTCTGTTTTCTTCCCCATTACGGTCTGTGTAAGTTTTCCCGTGGCTTCGTTGTGGATCGTGTGTTGTGATTTTCCTTAATTCATCGTGATTGTGGTCTTTTCCACATTTGAGATGTTGTAGGCTACTGATTGAATCGTTTTGGCCATGATAGGGCCAAGAATGATTCAGGTGTTGGTTTCTCATGCCCAAGCTATGAATTGCTTGTTTGGCTGCATGCATGTAGTGGTCGATATTTGGACTGTGGTGGTGATGAGGGTCTGATTTGCTTGACAAACCTGGTGGTTTGGGAACCACACAGACAAAGCTAGAGGGCTGGATTTCTTCTCCACAAACCCTGAATAACACTGGAAGGGAGGTCAGGGCCTGAGGGACTGTACAACAGAGAAAGGAATAATTTCCTTATGTTGGGTGTGTGGGTGTCCTAGAAGTCAGGGTAGTTCTGGTGTAGGTGTCCTTAGCTCTTCAATGAGCTCACTAGCTTAGCATTTATCCTTTCCCAACTCATAGCGTGATAAACCCAACTATTTTGGCTTGGCTGATCTGATGTTTTGTTATCCTTGGCTATGTGTAAGCCTGTTAGTTCCTTATACCTTGGGGAATCATGCCCAACTTGGGGGTGGCAGTGTTGCTAAGAGATTGATGAGCGCACTGGCCTATGTTTGGGTGGAACGTTGCAGCAACATAGATGGTTGTGGGACAGTTCTCATAAGATAAGTATTCTTGACTAATCTATTTTTCAATCATATTTACTGTTAATTAATCATGATGATGGACATGTTGAATGTTGAATTGTATGTTTTGCTTCCACTGAGTATATCTAGGATTATGCATCTTAGTATGTTGTATTTTTTATACAATTTTATTTCAATTTATATGCATGTTCATGTTCATGGGGCTAGTTGCCCGGATGTTTGATGGTGTATAGTAGCGTCCTCTTCGCCGGTTAGAGGGTCGGGGACATTACAATGTGATTGACGAACTAGAATATTCCAATCGGTCCTTGGAGGAAAAATGTAATTGAAACATTATGCTTGTAATAAAAAACATGAATGATGGGGACAACCATGTTGAATGAGGAAAATATGCATGCCAGAGTGGGGGACCTAAAGAGTCACTCTCAGGTAGGTTACACCAGGTGTGGGAATGCTAGTATGGCACTAGACCCACCCTAGGGAATCAAGGATGTACTGGCAATGGAAATTCCTGGGGAATTGGTTGTTAGCTACAAAATACCTAGGCAAAACAAAAACTATAAATAAGGAAGCATATGCTAGGAGGCCGGACATCGCTGAGTACGTTGGAACAAGGAATACTTGTTGTGTGAACACCCTTTGTGAGGAAAGTGATTTCTCACTAGAGAAATGGACTGAGTTTGAATTTCACCTCTCTCGACATTCATAGTTTAGTTTGGGGGTCATTGAGGATGGAGTGATCTGTGACTAATCTACGGTTGGGTGGAACGTGGCTGTTCCCTTTTCATTAAGGCTCATTTTACAACAGGTTCCATTGCTGAGTATTATTTCTACAAACCTATTGAGCTCAAGGTATGTTTGTTTATGTTAAATATGTGTCTTAATATCAATGAAGTGATGAAATAACATCTTAGATTTAATGACACTTATTAACTATTGTACTTATACGATGTTTGCAATTATTGCGCTTACGTAAGTATTATCTGGTTGTTCTTATTTTCTTCATTGTTATGCTCAAGAATGTAATATGCCTATGATGTCAGACCCTTTGTATGTAGTCTTTAGATAGTCTGATATGTTTTTTTAGGCAATTCCAACCTTAGTCGAACCGCTAATTTTAACCAACACGTCCTATGGTCCCTCTAATGCTCAACGAAGAGCAGACTTCAAGTCTATGTTAAAATGGATTACATTAAAACTTCATGCACATCTCTACAGTTAACTCCCCTGCTAGTTAGATCAGTGGAATCCTTGAGGACCGTCAGATCTAGATCGACAATGGACCCCAAATACCATAAGGTAGATTTTATAAGAATTTCATGCACACCAAGAGTTTATTAATCCGTGCTAGTTGAATCAGTCGAATAACTCATAGTTGTTGATGTTTCATCACCCAAACCCTAACTGTTTAATTATGCGGCCCTTTTAAAACCATTGAGCTCCATAAAATGACTTTCACACCTCCAATCTCCAAGCACGATATCCAATGGGGAGGGGACACATCATTTACACGCATTTCTTATCGCACCCAACAATAGCTTTGTTGTTCATGCTAGTTCTCCCAGCGAAATCATTGTCAACCGTTGATCTTCTCCAAGATCTACCTTTTTCGTTGATCATAAAGGTGTTTTATCCCTGATCACCTCTAGTTCTTAGCACTTATTTCAGGCGTTAGTTTCATTCAGTGGATTTGTTCTCGGTCATAGATCTATTGATCTCAGCCATGGATCTAATGAAGATACACGTCCTTTAAGCCTTCTATAATCTTCGTTGAATTGATCACTGCAAGGGTCAAATTTATCTGCAGTTCGAAGCTTTTCATTGCAGATCTATGAAATTTAGAGTTTATCTTTTAGCAGGCTTGTATCGTCGTTGATGAAAGTATGGTCTAGTGAACAGATGTGTACTCTTGTGATCTTGTCTTTTTTAGTTATGTAGTATATTACTAGTTATGACTGCTTGGAGTGTACTTACTCTGCCTTTAAATCCACTTCAATTGGTAGGTTTGATTTATTTTGGAGTTGGAAACTCCTTCTCTATTTGACTAACTTGTATTTGGTCATTTTGGATTGCGTAATGGTGCCACAACGACTATGCAAGAGTTATGTGTGTACTGTATGTTTTTCCTAAAGTTAACACCAAGTGTATTAGTTCACGTATAAAGGTTATAAGTATTCTCGAGTAATTATTAAACTCTACCTTTTGTGTGCTTATGACTACATTGAATGGGTTGGATGCTTGTTGAAGTTTCAAGTAGGGTGTACTGTTGTAAATGCCCCTACACTCTGCATCTATTTATGTCTTGTGCTTTACACTACATTGTCCTTTTTAGGAAAATTATTTAAGTGTGTTTTCCTATTCCCGAAGTCCACGGCAGAGGGTGGAAGTCGAAAAGTGGCATAACATAAAAGGCTAAGGAAGAAGGTTGGTGTGCCAATTTCTGAAGTCCGCGGTGGGAGGCAGAAAGTTGGGAATCAATATCAATGGTTGAGATTGACCTCGCAAATATCGATGGTGCAGAAGAAGTCAAGCGGAAGGCGAAAAGCAGAAAAGAACCGAAATTTCTAAGGAAAAGTTGGTTTTCTGACTTTCGAGTTCCACACCAGAGAGATGGAAGGCAGAAGGTGAAAATTGGTTAAATTAAGGTAAAAATTTGTTGTTTTTTTGAATTCTGAGTTCCACAATGGAAGGGAAGAAGGAGGAAAGAGGAAAAGAGTTGAAAGTCCTAAAGAAAGGTTGTGTTTCCGACTTTCAAGTTCCACAGTGAAGAGGTGGAAGGAGGAAGATGGAAAGTGGTTGATTAAAGGTTTCAATTTATTGGTTTTTCGATTTCTGAGTCCCACAGCGGAAGAAAGAAAGGCAGAAAGGTATAATCCTTGTGGAAGCCACAAGTTGGAAAGTTAGTTTCAGTGTGGAAACAAATTTCTGGTTGCAGTAGTGTTTTCACTTGCGAAAATTAGCTTTGTTATTGCTTAAAGATGAACTGTTATGAAAGGTTATAGCCAAAATTCATGTGAAAGGAGTTATGTTTGTAATTATTTTTTTAATTATGCATTTAGCAGGTTATTTGGGTATGTTACATATAAGTTTGAGAAGCTACAACTCAGTCCATCACCACCTACTTACTCCTCCATCGAACTACCAAGTGAAATGGAAGTCCCTTCACCTCCTAGGTCCCTCACTACATTAACATATTCACCATCATGATTTACATGTAGGACAACAGAGAGACAAGTGGTGGTCACCAAGGAACTATTCAAATTTGATCGAGCTTACTCTAAACTCGACCAAACTCCCTATGATCCAAGCACATAAAATAACATACATGGGTCCCCAAGATCACAAGATTACCTATCTCTAAACAATCATGGCATGAAAAAATCGCCTTCCTTCAATGAATGAAGGAATGGATGATCAAGAATTCCCTCATAGGATCTGCATTCCCTATAAGACAAAATGGTGTAATTATGTGCATTGTATCATGCCAAACTTTCCTTTGTCACTCACATTCCAGTCCGAGAAGCCTTATGCCCTCCTCCAGAAACTCAATAATGAAATAATGCCTAACATTCTAGAGAAATTTGAATCCCTTTATCATAATTCGAGTTTACCCCTAGAGATAGACTCCAAACCATTGAGAATCAAATCTAATTCACCGAGGCTTCTCTAGACAACTAATTGACCCATTGAATTTCTCAACAAAGTAACTTAAATATAATGATACTGAATCTAAACCATTGACAACCACACTCCCAAACACTGAATAACTTGAATTTTTCAACATTGAATCAAACTCACTATGACTGTGTTGAGGCCTAGAAATTCGCAGGCAACAACAGCAAGGGATTCTCCCCAGTCAATGTTCCCAACTAGCCCGTGACTGTTTGGTATAGGGAATCCGTCCGGTTTGCGGTCCGGCTACCGTAGGTCAAGTAACAAAAACAAAGGTTTTACCGGTTGTGGCCCGGTCCACCGTGTATTTTTTTATTTTTGACTTAATGTATGAGATGCACGTGCCTAATTAATAATGCAGGGTGATAAAGATACAAGGAGTAATCACAATGTGATGCGCAGGTTCTTACCTCTCATCTTAGCACTCACAAGCATCTAAATCACATATGCAGGAATGAAGTAAACTAACTATCTATCTATCTATCTATCCCCGGGGAGTCAGATTATAATTTATTTGTGAGTAATGTAAATTGTGCATGTATCATAAAGAGAAGTTACAGATAGATGATATTTCTTCCTACAACACATGAACGATAAAAGATATTTCAACAATCAGATAGCTAATTGTTTTATGAACAGGATACATCACTCATGGTGGTAATTCCACAAAATAAACCAGAAATAATTTAAACAAGAACATAGGCTCTAAGAGTTAGAACGATCTCACGATTAATGGACAAAAAGCTGGAAAAACAAAATAGTTCATCTTTCTGCCTTCCACAGCATAACATTTGAAAGTTCCACCAATCTTTCTCCAACAGGCAAACAATACTTCTTTATTGCAAAGAGAAATAGTTCTTCTTACAATATCACTTTTCATGTCTAACTGGGAAAATCCCTCCTTTTCCCTCTAAGTCTATTACATTTATACAAAAAGGGTCAAACTGTTGGGCTGCCCAAAAGTACCTTTTGGGCTTCCCAAATCTTCATCTCCCAACGTTTTACTTTTCTCAAATGTTTTTACAAAATCGTTACAAATTACAAAAATGACCAATCCTTCACGAGGAGGGTCCCACTTGGGTGTCTAGAAACTTCTTCCATGCTAGAGCTTCAAAGGCAATGCCTTCAAATGCACAAGGCTCCAAAAATTGAATGTTGATCTCAAACTTCACAGCCTGGTTCTTTATAGCCTCAATTCTACCTGTACTCAACCGAAGCTGATCCTCCAAAACTTGCACACTGATGGTTGAATGATCTACTTCTTTCTTTAAGATCTGATCATCCAGGGCTTTAATATGTTGTACTTTCACTTCCTCTTCTTGATATCTCTTCTGCAACATCTCCACAAATGCGTTGTGGTCCGGGAAAGCATCAAGCCTCTGCTCAGCTTCTATTTGGCCCTAGTTGTAGGTAATAAGGAGCCATTTGAAAAAATCTGTGCATGCTCCTTTCATCTTTTTAACAGATTTTTTGAAATCCTCTGCGGTATTTATAGCAAATTCTAGTAAGTCATAATCCCTCTTGAGGGCCTCTTGATCATTTGCTGGCAGTTCTGCTGGAGTTTCTTCATTGTTTTCCAGCCTTTCCATTCTTGTAGTCAGGACTTCAAGGACGTCCTGAGATCTATCAACAAAGTAAGAGGAGGTTTCCAGGATTTCCTCTAATCAGCCATCTACCTGCAGCACTTTGCATCTCTCCTCTTCTATAGCAGTCTACAGCTGTAGCATCTTAGCCTTTTGGGCCAAGACATGCTCTTTGAACAGTTGGAGGTTGACCTACTGCTCCTTTGCTTCCTCCAAAGCAGTGGTTAAAGAAGTGACCTGCTCTTGAAGATTCATTTCCTGTTCTTGGGCATGCATCTCACTAGCCTCCAAGATGATCTTTTGCTGCTCTAAACCTTCTAATTTTCCCAATAGCTGTTCCTTTTCCATCTTTAGCTCTTGATATTCTTTCTACACTTTTTCCAGGCATTCTTGTGCAGTTTCACTAGCTTGTTTCTCTGCTTGGAGGAGCTGCAGTTCATCCTTTGAAGATCTCATTTATTTTTTCATGTCTTCATATTTCCTTTTTAGCCTATTGCTTTCCTCTCTCTCTTTCCTCAATGTGTCTTTCAAGTGAGCAGAGGACTTCTTGGATTGCTCCAAGTCTGTCATAATCTTGTCCACATTATCTTCGGAAGCATGAATCAGTGCTGCTCCGTCTCTAATGAAGAATCTAGGGTCTTGGTCCATTCCAAACACAACAGGCATATCCATTATCATTTTTCCAGGAAGACCCCCTGTTTCAACCTTCCTTTCCGTTCTCTTCACTATCCTCTTTGTCGCCCTGTCATAGAAAAAAGTGTTAAAATCAGGTATTTCTTCCCCTTTCTTCTGTTCAAAGGGGAACAGCTTGAGTGTGGGGACCATGGGTGTGCTGGCCGCAGGTACTTATGGTTCCTGAAGCTCAGCTATGTCAGAGGCTGACTGTTTTGTCTGTGTCAGATTTAGCTTCTCTGCTTCTTGTTTTTGTAGCTCTTCACCAAGCTTCCTTTTATTTTCTTCTTCTTCATTTCTTCTGTCTTCCTCTGCTTTTCTAGCTGCCTCTTGCGTAGCTTTTATTTTCTCTTCTTGTTCTCCCTGTAGCCACCCTGCAGCTTCTTGTGCAAGCCTTTGGGATTCCTCATTTCTTCTCTTGGCTTCTTCCTCAGCTTTTGCTTTTTCATCTCCCTTCCCACCTTTGGTGATGATCTTTTTCTTGAACCTTCTCCTCAAGGCTATCATGTTCAGTGCACTTCGGAAGACAGATTCTTCTCTATCCCAATGGTGGGTGTACTCAAATTGGACGTTGTTTTCTTTGCAATGATTGGCCACTTTTCTACGGGAATCATTTCTGTGGAAGGGCATCTCGCCAAAATGAAACCTTTCCAACTCTACTACGAATTCATCTGATTTCTTCACCCTGGTGAATCTGTAACTTCCTAACTTGAAGGGAAAAGGAGGATAGGAAGCCTTCTTATGCTCAAACAAGAAGCTCCCTATGCCATCCAAGAAGACTTGCCTAACTGCCTCCTTGTGGATGATGTAATCAGTGGCGTATTTGGGCAGCAGGGAAGGAGCTCTTGAACCTCCAAAAATTCTAAAGTAGAGGCCATCTTCGGTCAAATAATAATCTGTATACTCCTCCATTACTTGCAGTGCCTCCTCTGACATACAATCACACTCCTTCAGGAAAATGAGTGTGTATAAGGGCATGATGAAGTGTTCACAGACTTCTTGGTAATGGCTGTGATACTTGTGTGCCCACAGTGGTTTATAAGCGGAATAGACAGGCATTCTTTCCCTATCCCAGATGCACCTGAGGCTGGGGAAAGGATGATGGCACAATATACAGTCTACAAGTATGGAACTCATATAGAATTCAGACCTTTTTTTGGATACTCCACCCAAGGCTAAGGCCAAGCAGGTAGAGAGACTGCTTGATACAATGTTGGCCTAGTTGAAAATTGTCCCCTGGGTTGCAACATAAAAAATGATTGGCATCCATTCTAACTTGAAGAATTTGCCATGAGCTCTTCCAAAAATCCTATTAAGCATTAAATCTATGAACCTGTATGGGGCCCTTAAGCTTACTGTATCATACTCTCCCGTAGCCCTGGTTCTGAAATGTTTTCCTGATAGAAGCATTCTTTTAAGGGTTTCTACAAAGTCCATTCTAATGTTATTCAACCAATCATCAGGCAGAAATATTTGCGCTTCTGGCAGGTGGTAGGCCAGAGCTACATATCCTGGGCTATATGCAGCATAGCCCTGTTTTTCAGCATTCTCCAAGATCATCGTTGTTACATCTGCTCGGGGTAGAATTCAACCAATTACTTTAGAGCATGGGAATAGATCTGGTCTAGTGGCAATCTTCATCAGTGAAGATCTCTCGAAATTGGCATAAATTCCTTCTTCCTCCAAGCCCATATCAGGAACTTCTCTGCGTGTGATCAATCTGTAAATATCTCCCCATTGCTACTCTGGCTCCACACCCAATATACACTTGGTGTCTTCATATATGTATTCCATTTTGATAATAACTTTCACTTCAGGCTCCTCCTCGACCACAGGAGCCTTCTTATTTTGCCTCTTTGACAGTGTGAACTCTTCCTACCATAAAATTGTAACATTAAGCCATTTTCGACTGAGTGACAAACTTGGAGACAACAATGTGCAGTGTGTCATTTATTCTATGTTTAACATGATGAAATTAGCTAACTGAGACAAATACGTGCAAATCTAACACTGCTGTATGATACCAAAACAATTCTATCAACCAAAATTCGAGGTGGAAAATAAATCGACATTAGCATGAAACAAAATTCAGCTCTCTGCGGGAACCATGGTTGTCACACTGCGCGGGAAGGGCAAGGGGAAAACTATGCAATCCTTTTCAACGGCGTTATCTCTATCAAAACTACCCGTGCAGTCTATGGTCAACAAAATTGTATGTGGTGCAATATCCCCTCCACCGGCTTGGGTTCAAAACCGACTGTGAATCGAACGGCATGAACAGCGTGTCAAAGTTCGGCTTTGGTTTCTAAAGAGTACGAGCCACAAGAAAGGAAGGCAATCATTCTGCAAACCACAGGAGGGCCAAGAAAACCCTCCCCCACCAAAAATCATCACACAGGGTAGCTTGGTGCAGAAGGCGTAATGGTCGTCTGCACCAAGCCCTCATTCACTATTCGCAGGGTCATAGACAAAGGGCCGCGGTGAAACAGCTACTCTGCGGGTCAAAATTCCCCCCCGTGGATATTTACACTACAAACCCTCAATATATAGGCGTAAAGCTAACGGGACAAGGGAAAACGACCATAGAATGACCCTAACCATAGAAAAATCAACAAAACACTTCGAACGGAACGAGGAAAGGAAAATACGAGCCTACCTAGCAAAGCAACGTGAACAGCGGGAAAAAAAATGGTCGAACTCCCACAGTTGAGCCACCTGGATGCGGGTATCGACAATGGGGTCCTTGCAAACGCGAGATTCCGACAGTGCATTGGAGCGAATGATCACGACAGTTGAAAATAGAATAGAAAAATAAACACGACCCCATATATATATATAACCATAAGCGGCGGGTGGGAAATCAATTCGGACGGAGGAAGAATAACTGATCGGGGGTCGAAAGCATAACTCCTTTCACCATGTCGAGTGTCTAAATCACTAAGCCATCCATGGAGACATAATGCACTGGAGCCTTAAGACATCGGAGCAGAAAGCGGAACGGGAGCTGCAACGGCGAAGATACAAAAGGACAAGTCATCCCGCCATAGGCAAAGTCTTTATCGGAGGAGAAACCATTAACTAATCGGAAGGGTTATCGCTTTAGGTAGCCGCAACGGCGAAGGAACAAAGGACATCATGACCCGCTACATAAGGTCTGAATCGGAAGAGAAACGACTAAGAGATTGGCAAGGTTAGTGCTTCTTTCATCCACAATGGTGGAAACGTAAAGGACGCGACCTTCCGCAACGTCGGGGTTTAAAACGACTCAACGGCCGGAAGGATAGAGCTTTCCGTAGCCGCAACAGCGGAAACCCCATAACTCAAGGATCGACGAAAATAACAAAGTAGGGCCGCAAAACCAAAATGTAATCGGGAGAGATCGCAATTTTCCGTCCGCAATAGCGGAGAAAGTATTAATAAACTGCGCCGATGTAAAGCCCAAAAATAGCCGATGTGAAACAAACGTATCGGAAGAAAATTTGAAGTCGAGACTCGTTATTTCTCCACAACGATGGGAGCACCAACCAAATAAACTTCCGATTCAAGCAAGTTGAGAATGTATCCAAAGGAAACAATCAAATTTGAACAAACAGTGGATTGTTTCAAGCATTAGAGGAAAATCTAAAACGAGTGGTAGATCAATCCAAGCATTTGAAAATCATTCTGAAAAAATCATTAGATCAAATCAATGAATAAAATCAAACTAATCCAAGCAAAAGGAGGGTCCCGAAATTTTTTGGACTTTTGGGAATTTGTTGTAGCTGCAACAGACTGACTTGAATTCACCCATAGTTACCTCCATGCATGGGAGACAAATCAAATTCACAAGGACAAATTCCAATTCGCCTTTGATCACTCCCATGCACTTAGGATAAATTGATTTGACTCAAACATTCCCAAATTAATTAAATAGGACTCAAATTCATATTATTAACTAAGGATTGGTGATTCTTATTGGTAATAACTCCCGATTCATTATTATTCCAATGCAAATGCCTATATTTATACAAATCACATGGCGGTTGGGTTTCACCTTCCGCTCAACCTGTTTGGCTTCCTACTATTTTTTTATTTATTTATTTACATTATATAACCCTAACAGATTATATTCTAACAATCCCCCTCTTAATGCTAAGGGGTGTTCGTAAGTTCGAGCATGTTTATGAACCTTTCAAACTTTTCTCGTCCAAGCTCTTTGGTGAAGATGTCTGCAACTTGATCATTTGGGGAACAATGTCGAAGATGGACTGTCTTAGATTCTACATGATGTCGAATCAAATGATACTTTGTGTTGATGTGTTTGGTTCGATCATGGAATCTTAGCTAGCTTGATTGCAGAAGTATTGTTGACCAACAATGGAGTGGAGTTCTCTTGTTTTTCTTGCAAATCTTCAAGTATCTTCCTGAGCCATACTATTTCTTTCATTGCTTCAGCTGCAGCCACATATTCTGCTTCTATTGTTGAATCTGCTGGAACAAACTTTTTGCGTGATCTCCATGAAACAGCTGCTGATCCAAGACTCATAGTGTATCCAGAAGTTGATACTCCTGTCTCCTTATCGCCATCAAAATCTGAGTCTGAGTACCCAATAAGTTTGAAGTCATCCACTTTAGAGTACTTGAGTCCAACGTTTTGAGTCCCCTTCAATTATCTTAGAACCCTCTTTGCAGCTGACCAGTGTCCTTCACAAGGTTTATGCATGAACCTTGAAAGTATGCCAACAACATAAGAAATATCTGGTCTAGTTGTTGTAAGGTAGATAAGACTTCCTACAAGTTGTCGATACTTGGTCGCATCTTCAAATTATTTTCCTTCGCTTGATGTGAGCTTCATTTTCTGTTCCATTGGAGTAGATATAGGATTGCAATCTGTCATGCAAAATTTGTTTAGTAGTTCTCCAACATATTTTTTCTGAGATAGGAATATGTACTTAGGATGTTGAGTGACTTGAATTCCTAACTAATAGTGGAGATGTCCCATATCTGTCATTTCAAAGATCTTTTTCAAATATTTTTTTATGGATGATATATAGCTCTCATTGTTCCCTGTAATCAAAAGATCATCTACATACACCACAAGATACACAACAGATCTT
>LPNX010370805.1:42819-67646 GCA_001517045.1 Pseudotsuga menziesii | reverse complement strand
TTATTAGTTTCAAGAAAAATGACATCTCTGGAAATAACAAATTTCTTATTTACCTCATCATACAAACGGTATGCCTTGGAGTATTCTTCATACCCCAGGAAAATGCACTTTCTGCTTCGAGCACCAAGCTTGTTTCTTTGCTCCTCCGGAATCAAAGGCATAACAGGTGGAACCAAAAACTCTGAGATGCCTGACTGAAGGGAGATGGCCAAACCACATTTAATGTGGAGTCTTGTTATCAAGTTCATTTGATGGACTTCTATTTCTCAAATATGCTGCACATTTTACTGCATCACCCCAAAACATTAGTTTTACATTCTTGAAAAACATCATAGAGCGAACCATATTCATTATGGTTCTATTCATTCTTTCTGGTACACCATTTTGTTGAGGATTGTAGGGAACTGTAGTCTGATGTGCAATTCCATGTTGGCAAAGATAAGCTTCAAAAGCATTTGAAGTGTATTATTTTCCATTATCAGTACGAAGTGTACCAATTTTTTATTCTGCTTGTTTTTCAATCAATGCATGAAAGTCTTTGAATGTTTGAAATGCTTCTGATTTTGTCTTTAAACAGTATGTCCAGCAAATTCATGAGTAGTCATCAACAAATATCATAAAGTACTTATTCCCATTTGCTGAAGGTGTTGGCATTGGGCCACATAAATCAGAATGCACTAGTTCTAATTTCCTAATTGCTCTGAAATTAGATTCATGGAATGGAAGCTTACTATGTTTCCCTAATATACATGCATCACATTTATTCTTCTCTTTAGGAATGGTGGGCAAGCCAAATACACCATTCTTTCTCAACAAATGAAGACTGTTATAATTTAGATGACCAAATCTTGCATGCCACAATGAACTAGATGACATATTACCTTCTCCATGCTGAGAGAGGTAGGCATAGTTCTGAAATCTTGTGGATGAACCCTTGAGCTTCAGCAGCTTTCCATCTTCGTATCCAGTCATGATGACTTGGTTGTTAGAGGACTTTCTTATTTCAATGATTCCATCAAACATGTGGATGGAATGGCCTTGCTATCGAATCTCCACCAAGGACAGCAGGCTTCTCTACAACTCTGGAAGATAGAGAACATTCTTCAACAAGAAATCAGGGAATCCAGGCATCTTCAATCGAATGGCGCCCATTCCTTTTGGTTTAATACTTGACTTATCTGTAAAGTACACTATGCCATCTATTGTTTCATTCAGTTCTTCAAAACAGTCTTTTCTAAATGTCATGTGTGATGTTGCACCAGTATCAAGCAGCCAACAATCTTTATAAGATGAAAGAGAAGTCATTTCATTAAATCCAAGATTACAATGTGCAACAATACAAGAATCAGAAGATTTACTAGCATCTTGGTCATATTTCTTTTGGTTATGCTTGTCTTTGATGCAGTCCCACGAAGCCCAACATTGATCTGATATGTGCCCAGTCTTTCCACAACGCTTGCACTTTGATCTTTTTCTGGAGTTGATTCTGCCCCCTCTGCCTCTCTTGCTGCAATCTCCCTTGGAAGGGTCTTTGGATTGGTCTTTGCCAGCTAGGGCAGCACCAATACTAGATGCCAAAGAGTGCATCTCTAATCTGGAAACTAGAACTTGCAGAATGATTTAGAAAAAATATGGGATGCAAGTTTAGATTCCTGCTCCTTTACATATTACAATATGATTTTGCAGCCTATCAGCCCTATCAAAACAATCTTGCAGCTGCTCTATATTTAATTTCTATATCATTTCAATATATAAATTCTGTGCACTATTCTACACAATGCAGGTCTGAGTCTCTGCACTTTTTACAATATAGTCTATGCTACAATTAACCAACAATCTTCTCATGTAGTGGTTACAGCTTTATTTTCAAAGCACAGTTAGTCTTCAGCAAAAGATAAGTTTTATACATAGCATATATTATTTCTCCAACGCAGTCACAACTCTTCAGCATACATTATTCTTCAGCATAAACTCAGTCTCCACGGTGTTCAATTAAAAAAATTAGGGTTTCCACCCTAGAGAGAATGCACCAGTCTTCAGCAAGAAAATTAGGGTTTACAACACATCATTCTTCAACTCAGCTTCAACATATCAGAAAGTCGTAGGTCTGATAGGTCATGGTTCTTCTACTTTCCAGATCCAATAATGAACAGAGATTTATATTCACTCTTACAACTTTCAAGTCATTTGCTTACGAACAAATCTATACTACCGCAATTTTGATGTTCTTATTAGCACAAAACTTGACATTCAAACACGCAGTCTTCAAGTATAACTGATATATCAGTCAAGCAGCAAGTATTATATATCAGTGCATATATGCACACCATATCAATGCAGTCTTCACTAATAATAGCCTCCACGCTGGTCTTCACTCTCAACGCAATCTCTCTGTCATGAGATCACGGTTCCAACACAGCCTTCACGCAGGCAGACGTACCAGGGTTCAGTCTTCAGTCTACATGCAGGTGCTCAGGCTTCACGCCAGGCAGCTTCACAGGTTCAATCTTTAATACACTGGTAGGTATTTATTCTTCCAACGCATGCAGCAATGGTTCAAACAGCCCAAAATGCCAGCAACATGTATCATCACCAGTCCATTCACAAGGCTGTATGTGTTTCAACTATCACCCATCATCTAGTTGACGAACTGATACCTCCCCGCTGGTCGCGGCTCCACGCTTCTCAGGCTCTCCACGCAGTCTATCAACACTTCAACACATTCTTCAGTCTATCAATCTCCAACGCAGGCAGTATCTCCACGCATATTTCAGTATATCAATCTGCTTGACAAGGCTTTCACAGCCTCCTAGAGAAGGGGCAATGTAAAGAATTTTTAATGAATCAATAAAACGGGACGTAGCCTCTTAGTCTCCAGCAATCTCAAACTCACCACACCACCAAATCCGCTCATATGTTGCTTGGCAATGTGATGCTCTTGATGACTTTCAAGGCCAGGATAATGCACACAAGAAACCTTTGGATGTGCCTCTAAAGTGCAGGCAATCCTTAAAGCTGGTGTACACGAAGGTGCAGAAATTTAGGGTTTCTTCACAGTAATACGAGAGGGGAGAAACGCACTCCTGGAAGGTAGACTCCAACACAAAAGGAAATCGACCACAGATGGAGAAGGTCTCGACACTCATTCTCAGGAGATATACTCAACGCATTTACAGCGACAGTGGGGGGGTCGCAGTTCAATAGGTTGCAGCACAAAGCTTCAAGAGGTCGCAGTTCAAGGCTTCAACATGAAAGAATTAGGGTTAGGTATTGTGCTATACCAATAATGCATGCATGCAAAGACTGGATTTCTCATGCCACTGGTAGACTAATGGAGCAGTCTGGTAATGGACTGGACTAGCAGGCAGAATGGCAGCCAGGAGTTATGGCAGACAGCCTTGCTCTGATACCACTTGTTGGTAATAACTCTCGATTCATTATTATTCCAATGCAAATGCCTATATTTATACAAATCACATGGCGGTTGGGTTTCACCTTCCGCTCAGCCTGTTTGGCTTCCTACTATTTATTTATTTATTTATTTACATTATATAACCCTAACAGATTATATTCTAACAATTCTAAACATTAATTAACTTAGGACAACTCCCAATTAACCAGTCTGAATCTTGTTGACTGACAATTAATCTAGTTCAATAGAGTGAGGGGTGCATGGTTGCATGTGCATGTGCATGGTTGAATAAAAAAAATTATGTATATAGTTTAGGACCACCAAGGTCCAATAACATAAAAACTAGGAATACTAGAGTACAGTTAGGGAGAGCCACAACTCCTAACCCCTGCCCCTTCACATCTGAAATTCGAAGACCCCCCAACAACATTATTGTCCATGTTGTTCCATTATTCTAGTTATAGTTAATAATAATAATAATAATAATAGAATAATAACACAATAATATCCATGGTTCATGGTCCAGGAACCTAGTGCCACCATGAATGCAAATAACCAAAATCGCAGGTGTTTAGTGCTTACCTTAGGAGGACTGTTGGCCTGCACAGACTATTGTAAGTCAATGGATGATTGATCGAGTTTGTAGGACTAGGAGAAGGGGAGGTGCATTCAAACAAATTCAAATCCATGCTTTAACTGCATGAGGTAAGCGTGTTGGATCACTGATAGAGACAACATGGGGACCCACGTTAATTGCACTGGGTTTTCCATCAACAAGCAAGGGAGTCAAATGTCATCCATAGGATTAAAGGGACTTGACAGAGGTAGCAAACAAAGTGATAAATTTGTTGAGTCCCTTTAGGAGTAAGTGTATGCAACTTCACATTATATATAAGTTCATGCAGTATGATGGTACAGTGGCAATTCAAGATGAATCTCCACCAAGACTTTGTTTATGGCTCTCTAAGACTTTGTTTATGGATCTCGAATATCTGCCAGATTTTTTTCATTGGTAAAGAGGCTCCCTTTATGACATATATCAACGAGACAACTTCCTTTACCCTATGTTCATAGGTGGCTACCAATAAGTACCCCATAGCACAACATTGAATGTTGTGGTGGGTGCTTTGGTGGTCATTGCATCTCAAGCTACATTGTGGGGCGCTTAGTGTTTTCCTTTGAAATTTATGTTCTCCAACCCATTCCTCAGTTGCTTCAAATTCATATCAATTTTTTGGAACATGATTCCCATCTAGACCTTGGTTAATACTCTTTGCATAAGGTTCCAAGTGTTTAGTGTAAGTTGTTCCATGTGAAAAGGGTTCCTAGTACCTAGTTTAGGGTATTTGTCCACATTTAACCACCTTTAACTAGTATTTTATCCACAAAGCCATGTGTGACCCATATATCAATTCATTTCCGACATATTAGGAGTTATTGCACCCTATTTGTATGTTTCTAGGAGATAAGGGAACAATTCCCCTTTTTAAGGAGACTAGGTGTGCTATCTTGAGGATTTGGTCAATATTGTGCATTAATGACCACTAAGAGCATATTAGCACCACTAATATTCCCTCATGATGATTAATTTCACACTTGTTAACTATCCTAACCACTTCATGTTCGATCTAGTTTCATTTCACCTCATTATGGCCACTACTTGGAGTCACACTTAGCACAATGCCATAGATTGGGGGGGATTACTCAATATAAGCCTCATTATTGTGAGATAATCAAATCACCACTAAAAATATCTATTTTTTCTCTTTATATAATCTATATATTGTGGAAATTTATCCCAAGCTTAGAACAATTGAACTCACAAAATTGCTTGAAAATATGCAAAAAACACTCAAGAAGGAGACTAAATATGTGATAATCCACAAACTGTTGATGATATTAATTTACACCAGCCATCATTAAATATATGTAGCCTTCTCATAAAATATATAATCCAAGGGTTCGAAAGCATTAGGTTTCTATTGGAACCAATACAAAAGTAGGCTTACTAAAGTAGTCAAAATACCCCATAGGTGCATAAAGCACTTTCCAAATCAATCAAGATGCTCACAAATTTTCTGAATGAGTATGCACAGAACATAAGTGATGGAAATTTGAATTTATCATACATTTATATGTGATTTATATGAGGAAAATAAGGGAGGTTATTTGGTGCAAAAAACAAGGTAGTCTACCTTAAAACTAGCTTTAGCTTTTTCCTTAAAATTGTAGAAAAAGTTGGAAACTCCTAAAAAAGAAGAACTATGCACTTTCCAATACTGGAAGACTGTAGAGTTATCAAAATCGTATTCAATACCTTCTAAATCATTTTAGGAGGAATTTTTGGCAAGTTTGACCTCAAAAATGGGTTTGGGTGTAAACTAGCTAATGTAGGACCTAGGAAATTAATCAAAAAGAATAATTATTTTATCCTAAGTCTTCGGATGGGTTTTGACTATTCCAACACCCCCTCTTAATCCTGAATTTATGTATAGTATTAGAAAAAATTATCATAGATATAGGTCCTAGAAACAAGGCTTATTTACCCTTTACATACTACTTGTCCATACAAAACAAGGAAAGAGGAAAAACCACAAGGGGAAAATCCTCCCTTAAACATGGACATGAACAAAAATGTATGAAATATGTTCTTCAATTTTTCTTCACCACATGATTAGATATCCCAAGCAGTGACTTTAGAATGCTGAAGTTCCTCTCATAAAACATCTTGGTGAAGATGTATGCAACTTTCTCAGATGATGCGCAATATTGCAGATCAATGACCCCTCCATGCACAAGTTCTATGATGGAGTGCATATGGATCTTGATGTGTTTGGTTCACTTCCTTAATAATGGATCAATTGATATTCCAATGGTACTCTATTTGTCACAATATATTACTGTAGAAGTCTCTAACTCTATCCCAAACTCTCCAAGTATTCCCTGCAACCACAAACATTGAATAGTTGCATTCACATCTCCTATGTACTCTACCTTTGTAGATGAAAGTGAAATTGCAATTTGTTTATTACTTGACCGGCTGATTGGTCCATCTACAATAATAAAAACATATCTAGAATTTGACTTTATATTAGTGTTATCACCTTACCATTCATAGTCAGTAAAACCAACTAACTCTAGCCTAGATTGTGCAACATAGTGAATCCCATGATTTTTTGTCCCTTGTACAAAGTTTAGGATTATTATTGATACCCTCCAATGGATGTCATGAGGTTGATCCATGTATCTAGAAGCCACACTCACTGCATAATATATATTAGGTAAAGTATGAGTCAAATAAAGAAGGAAACCAACTAGTTGCCTATACATGGTGTTGTTTTCCAATGGAGATGACTGCACTTCTTCAAGCTTAACTCCCGAAAGGAATGGAGTCTTTATTGGATTGCAATCCTTCATTCTGAACTTATTCAGAAAATATGAATCATACTTGGACTGATCTACCTTGATTCCAAGTTTTGATTGAGAAATATCAAGCCCCAAAAACTGGCTTAACAATCCCAAATCAGTCATAGAGAAGGCATGGTTCATTGCATCCTTCAAGGAGGCAATTTATTTCTTGGAACTTCTTGTGATCAGAAGGTCATCCACATACAATTAAATGATTATTAAGGAACCATGAATCATATTAAAATATGCATTATGATCATACTTGCATCTACAATAGTTCAGTGATAGAAAAAATCCATCGATCTTGGCATACCAAGCTCTAGGAGCTTGTTTTAGCCCATACAATGATTTATTCAACCTGCACACAAGAGATTGACTAGTCACAAAACGTTCTAGCTGCTGCATATATATTTATTCTTTCATATCACCATATACTAAATAAATATTTACATCCATGTGATGTACTTCCCACTGCCCGGAAGATGCAATGGCCAAAACTAGTCTTATGGAGTCCATCTTTGCAATTGGTGCAAAGGTCTCGTTGTAGTAAATGCCTTGGAATTGATAGAAGCCCTTGGCCACTAACTATGCCTTATACTTTAGAGGAGAACCATCAATATAAAATTTAGTTTTGAAAACCCACTTACACTTGACTAGCTTCCTCCCTAGGGGGAGAATGACTAGATCACATGTATCATTCTTTTGGAGAGAATTAAATTCCTCCTTCATGATTGTTTTCCATGTTGGGTCTTCACATGTATCTTCATATGTCAATGGGATAGAGTCAATAATTATAAAACACTTGTCAGCAAAGAAAGGGTCCTTGACAGAAAGGGCACTCTCGAATTGAGATCTAGTCCTCCTAGAATCACTAGGATTCCCAGCTAGTTCCCCAGCTGCTTGGATGGTATTTGCTGCCTACTTTGGCCTCATGGGGCTGTTTGGATATGCAATTAAATCATCATTATTAGAAGCAGGAAATACAATAGGATTCACCTATGTGTTATGCACCACTTCATCACATATTTCATTCTCCTCCAAAATAAGCACAATCCTAACCTTCTAGGGAACAAAATTTCCATCTCCATCCAATCTATCCTACATCCTTAAACTAGTAGCCATCTCATAGAGTAAAAAAGAAATCCACCAAAATAACAAGAGTCTCACTCTTGCCACCACCTACAAGTCACATTTAGATAAGGTTTTTCCAACAAACAAGTTGTTAAAAATTAGCAATAACCCTTTCTCAACAACTCAACAATATTGTTGCACCCACAATTAGTTGTAATCACAAAGCCACTGCTTTGGTACCATGCAGAAATTTGGACAAAAATCAGAATTTTTTCAAACACTTAGTTTAACCCATATTTCATACTTAAAACTTGTCATTGATAAAAATACTTCTCACGCATTTAAATCAACAACCCAACAAGATGAAACAGTGAAACTAAGTCTGTAGAAACGAAAAAAAACACATAAAAAACAACATACTGAGAAACCCATAAAACAACAGAAATTTTGGTCAAGATGACCCTGGAAAACCCCCCCATGGGGAACACTAGTCCAGTAGAATTTTATTGCAACATTTTCAGGAAAAACTGACAATTTACAACAACAATTAATGATGGTACCAATTCCTCGCTTTTCATTATGGCATTTCTATTTCCGTGCCTATCTGACAGTGCATCCTGTACAAACTCCACAACAACAACCCACCTCGAAAATTGTTCCCAGCTCCTCGAAAAATGTTCCCAATCAATCTGTCACTGTGCGACCCCTTTAAATTCGTGCACAACAGTTCGTACAATGTACGACCTCCTCCAAATTCATGCCCATCAAGTGCATTATGGACTGTACGATACAGTATGACCCAACTGAAAGAAAATGTCTTGGAATTTGTTCCCATATCCTTGGGATTCATGCCCACTAGAGAAAAAAATCTCATTGGGATTTGTGCCCACTTGAGAGAAATACAACTCCCTCTCCCTCTGAAAATTAACCTAGCCAAAATGCTCACTATTGGAAATGCTTTCCTTGTCTTGCACACTACCCTAGGCTCTCTCTTATAACTTGAGAATGACTTTTCACTTTTCCTTTTCAAGATCAATGGTTGAGAAACTTTCCCTCCAAAAGCAGTAACTTTTAATTTTAATAAAGTCACCATTTACTTTATGAAATAAGTGCATTTTATCTCATAAAGTCACTTTATAAAATGAAAGCAAGGGAATACTTTATAAAAATTCTAATTAAATCAGAGTCACTTTAAAACTTTATAAAACACCATGACAAGTAAAGTAACCTAGCTAGTGCATGGTCACTTCCACATACAAGATAAAAACATGCTGAGTGCCTCTAGAGCTAAATCACTAACAACTTATAATGAATTCCATGATAAATTCAAATAGAATTGTAGATTATAAAGTTCAACAATTTCTCGCGGTATGCTTCCATTAAAACTATTGCGAGATAAGTCAAGCAATTCCAAAATTGAACAGTTTCCTAAGTTTGGAGGTATGCTTCCTGATAATTGGTTGTGATGAAGGAGGAAATCTCTTAGTTGTTTAAGGGGTGCAAAGGAATTTGGAATCTTTATAGAGAGCTTGTTTTTTCTAATGTCCAATAAAGTGAATAGTTTTTAATTGTTCAAATTCATTAGGTATATTTCCTTCTAATTTGTTATTTCCTAAATCCAATCTTTCTAATTTTGTAAGGTTTCTTAAATAAGCAATGCTACAATTTAAAAGATTTCTAGATAAATTTAGATAGGTTAGCTTGTTGAGGTTTCCTATATGTGGAGGGATGTTTCCTTCTATCATGGTGTTTTCTAATGTCAAGTAGGACAAATTGGTATAAAGTTTCTCTATGGCAAGGGGAAAGACACCAAATAGTTTATTGTCTCTCAAGTTTGGTTTTCTTAGGTGTGAAATTTTTGTAAGGGTCATAAGAAAAGACATGGTTGTATCACTGCCACTATGAATATGATTAGACTACAAGTTTAACAATTCAAGGAGGAATAACTTACCTAACTCTATTGGAACACTTCCACTTAAGTTGTTGTAGGATAGATTGAAATCTCTAAGTTTTAAGCAATTTCCAATGGAATTTGGTATGTTTCCACTAAGTTGATTTCCCCATAAAATCAACAGAATCAAGCTAACCATATTTGACAAGGAAGTGGAAATGATTCCATTGAGTTTGTTTATGGAAATTTTCAAGTAAGACAAAGTCGAGATATTTGACAAAGAAGTGGGAATGGTCCCTGATAATTCATTGGCATAGAGGTAAAGCATTTGGAAACTAGTGAGAAGGCCCAATTCTTGTGGAATAATCCCAATGAGTTTGTTTGTGGAAATTTACAAGTCAGACAAAGTGGACATAATTGACAAAGAAGTGGGAATGGTCCCTGATAAATCATTGTCAAAGAAGTAAGCTCTTGGAGACTAGTGAGCAGGCCCAATTCTTGTTGATTACTCCAAGTGAGATTGTTTGTGGAAATTTCCAATTCAGTCAAAGTGGAGGTACTTGAAAAAGAGGAAGGAATGGTTCCTGATAATTCATTGGCATAGAGGTAAAGCATTTGGATACTAGTGAGCAATCCCAATTCTTTTGGAATACTCCCAGTGAGTTTGTTTATGGGAATTGCCAAGGTAGTCAAAGTGGACATATTTGACAAAGAAGTGGGAATGGTCCTTGATAATTCATTGTCAAAGAGGTAAAGCTTTTGGAGACTAATGAGTAGGCCCAATTATTATGGAATACTCCAAGTGAGTGTGTTTATGGAAATTTCCAAGTCAATCAAAGTGGATATATTTGACAAAGAAGTGGGGATGGTACCTGACAATTCACAATGAAAATAATGAGAAAATCTATTTTTTACAATTTCAAGAAATATTTGAAAAAACAATCTCATGCCTTGCATGCGCCCTGACAATTCACAATAACATCAATGAGAAAATTGATTTGGTAATTTATAAAATAAGTAAATCTAAGAGGTTTCAAAAGGAAAATGACATTAGTGAACAAATTGATTTTGCAATTTCTAAAATAGTTAAAGCTAAAGAAAATGATTGGTACATGTGAGGATATTTGCTCCTTAGAAAAGCAATTGCAGATGTGTGAGGGAACCGAACTCATGGGGAATACCTCCAGCCAAATTGTTGTAGGAGAGCATTAAAGAAGCCAAATTTTTACAATTGTTGAGACCGCTTGGGATTTTTTTTTCCAATTGATTGATGGCTAACTAGATCGTGCACAAATGAAAGAGGCATCCCAATTGATGTGGGATGTGACCATGAATTCTATTGTTCGAAATATCAAGTAGGTGGAGAAAGGACATATTTCCAAGGTAAGGAGAGATGGTGATGCCCAGTTCCGTGGACCTGAGGTCAAACTTGATTAGCCTCCATAAGACCAATCATTGACAAATATAATACATTCCATGGACTGGAATGTGACGATATAGTAGAAGTCCAAAATACACATTGTGTAGTATATCAAATAGATGAACTGGGTATCCACAATGGAGCTCTTCAGTATTTATTCATTGTGTAGTATATCAAATAGATGAACTGGGTATCCACAATGGAGCTCTTTAGTATTTATTCCTTGTGTTAAGGCGACTGAAACTAGGAATTGTAGGATAGAAACTCAAGCACATGAGGAGTACCTTAATATGAAAGGATTTTACAAGGACTTCACTACCATGAAATTTCATTTGAGTTATAAAAATGCTGATTAGTAGGATTATTATCAAAGGACCATGTGAATCCCTTAGGAGACATCATACTTCAATTTATGTTCTAGGTTTGATCAAAATAATGAAGCGTCAACTAAATGGAATACTAATGTTGGTAAGGTATCATTGTTTTATCGAGGGATAATTGCATTAGTAAAATAAAACAATTCCATTTGCATCTAGACCTCGATCTCTTAAATTGTATTTAGTATAAATAAAACAATTCTATTAGACCTTGATCTATTAAATTGTATTCAGTATAAAAATTTGCATTGAAATGGAAAACAACACTTCCCTCAATGTAGTTGATTTCGAGTACTTCTACAAGCCCACACATATTCATTCAACTTGGTGGTGATCTATAAGCTATAGGTAGAGAAAATATAGCAATTATGTTTCTTTTATGTGGGAATCCCATTATTTGTGTTCTCCAATTATAGTGTTGAGACTAAATCCTATAATATGCCTTATGTTCAAGGGTAATGCTCCTAAAAGAAACATTAGATTACGTATCAGCAAGAGCAGATTGTTCACATGTCAATAGATCATCAAGAGAATCTTGTTCACCTATTAATAGAAAGTACTGAGAAGATTGTTCACATGTTAATAGAAAATAGTAGCATGTATCCATTAATAGAGATTATTGGAAAGTATCCATAGAAAATACAAAGACTAGCTAAAATCTTGATTATTTGTTTTCTAGTTTTGAACAAATGTTGAATGTTGTGCTCGAGTCTTTGCTTTGAGGTCTAGAAGGCTACATTTTAGGGTATCCATAAAATCTCTCACACACGAACATTTATGCAACATCAACTTTTATTATTTTTGCATATCTTCCAGAAAAGGAAAAATATTTGGAAGAAGGAAATCCAATATGAATGTTACTAGATGGGCCATAGAATTTAACATTGTTAATGTATGAAAATTACTAAGGGTTTGCAATCATATATTTATTTTCCATGTCAACTAATTTCATCTACTCTTAGTTAAAATTCAATTTTATTTCACATTAAAAAATCAAATGTTTATTAATATATTAAAAAGTATCAAGACATGACACTAAACTTTTGCCAACAATGTAAACAAATTAATTATACTCATCCTGGTTCATAGAATTAATTTATTAGTCAGTTCATTAAGGTGGAAGTTATGGCTAGATTTTAAATGATAATCAGATCATCTATAAGGGGAAAATGACTTCAATTTATTTTTAGACAATTTATTTCATTGATAAGAATATTGAAATCATGGATAGATAATAAGTCAAATTAACTATATATTTGTAATCCATTTATTTCATGGATAACAATATTGACATCATGCATGAATAAAAATCAAACCAACTATAGATTTGTAATCCATTTAATTTATGAGCAATAATAGTGACATCATATGGATAATAAATCAAACCAACTACATATTTGTAATCCACTAATAATAGTGACATCATCTATGGATAATAAATCAAACCAACTATATATTTGTAATCCACTTAATATACTCTTGTAAAAGAGATTAATTTCCATCGACAATAAATACAAATAGATAATGCATACTAATAGAAATTTGTTTGAACAACTACAGTACAAAAAATATTGCCATTGTAATAATCATGACAATACTAAAAAAAATTGTTCTTGACTTGACAAAATAAAATGTAGAAAACATTTGGTCATTTGATGCAAGTGCATCAATGTTTGTTGTCTTTGAATTGCTAAGAAGATTGGATATACTTTTCTTTAGTCCTCTAGAAGTAACTGAATTTGCTATCAAAACCTCTCTGATGCTCTCCAGCACTGCTACTAAAACTATCATAGTTGTTCTTTCTTCTCGTGAATGTTTAGAACAAAGCAAATCAACATGTAGCAAAGAAACTAAGCATTTATATACATTTTTTTCTTCAAATTCATATCCATCCACCTCACTAGAAATACCAATGTCAATGACCTCTTTTACTCTATTTGGAAATGTTGAGTTCACCCAGTTGTGCAAGTTTAGGTCTCCAACAAACATGTCACTTGTTGGTTGTTTTCTAGTAAGAATTTCCAACAAGTTGGCCTCATCAAATCCATTGGTCGCTGTGTGAAGTTCCTAATATGAGATCCTTTGGTGCTTTGAATTTTGGAAGATAATTGTTGAGAAGCCAATGTTTTATGCATGCATATTTGATATCCATAGGAATCTTAGGAGTAGAAAACATAGTTTAAAAGCAATAGATCTACTTATTTCCATTAGTGCTCTTTTTAGAATTGTAAGATGGCCTCTTGGTGTTAGACATGCAGATAATTGGAATACTTGTGGTCCAAAAATATTAGGATTTCCATTAAAATACATGGCATTTGATTGATTTGGAAACAAACCTCCCTTTGGAATCTCCCCGGTGAGGTTGTTAAAAGACAAATTCAAAAATTGAATCATTTTCAACTTATTGAGATTAGCTGGTATCATACCTGACAAGGAGTTGGAAGAGAGATCTAGGATTATAATGCTTTTTAACTTTTCAAGTGAATTTGGAATGGGGAATTGAAAGGAATTTTGAGATAAATTCAATGAAAATAGTTCAACACAACTTTCAAGTGTAGAGGGAATGGCTCCAGTCAACTGATTAGGAGAAATGTCTATAGCTTGAGCCATTGTCATTTTACCAATATCCATGGGAAAGGAACCTTCTAATGAATTCCATGATAAATTCAAATAGAAATGTAGATTATAAAGTTCAACAATTTCTCACGGCATTCTTCTTGTAAAACTATTGTGAGACAAGTCAAGCAATTCCAAATTTGTACAATTTCCTAAGTTGGGAGGTATGCTTCCTGATAACTGGTTATAATGAAGGAGGAGATCTCTTAGTTGTTTAAGGGGTGCAAGGGAATTGGGAATATTTCCAACGAGCTTGTTTTTTCTAATGTCCAAGAGACCGAGTCATTGTAATTGTTCAAATTCATTAGGTATATTTCCTTCTAATTTTTTGTTTCCTAAATCCAATATTTCTAAGTTTATAAGGTTTCTTAAAGAAGGAATGCTACCATTTAAAATATTTCTAGACAAATTTACATAGGTTAGGCTACTGATATTGCCTATATGTGGAGGAATGTTTCCTTCTATTGTGTTGTTTTCTAATGTCAAGTAAGACAAATTGGTATAAAGTTTCCCTATGGAAAGTGGCAAGACACAAACTAGTTTTGTGTCTCTAAAGTTTAGTTCTTTTAGGTGTGAACAATTTGTAAGGGTCGTAAGAAAAGGCATGGTTGCATCATTGCCACTATGAAGCTGATTAGAATGTAATTTTAATAATTCAAGGAGGAATAGCTTACCCAACTCTATTGTCACACTACCACTTAAGTTGTTGGAGGATAAATTGAAAACACCAAGTTTTGAGCAATTTCCAATGGAATTTGGTATGTTTCCACTAAGCTAATTTCCCCATAAACACAAATGACTTAAGCTAACCATATTTGACAAGGAAGTGGGAATGATTCCATTAAGTTTTTTTGTGGAAATTACCAAGTCAGTCAAAGTGGAGATATTTGACAAAGAAGTGGGAATGGTTTCTGACAACTGTATTCATATGGAGGTAAAGGATTTGGAGACTACTGAGTAGGCTTGTGGAATTCTCCTAGTGATTTTGTTTGTGGAAATTTCCAAGTCAGTCAAAGTGGAGATATTTTTCAAAGAAGTGGGAATGGTCCCTAATAATTTATTGGCATAGAGGTAATTCTTTTGGAGACTAGTGAGCAGTCCCAATTCTTATGGAATACTCCTAGTGAGTTTGTTTGTGGAAATTTCCAAGTCATTCAAGGTGGATATGTTTGAAAAATAAGTGGGAATGGTCCTTGATAATTCTTTGGCATATAAGTAAAGCATTCAAATACTAGTTTGTAGGCCCCGATCTTATGGAATAGTCTCAGTGAGTTTATTTGTCAAAATTTCCAAGTCAATCAAAGTGGAGATATTTGACAAAGAAGTGGGAATGGTCCTTGATAATTCATTGGAATAGAGATAAAGCTTTTCAAGACTAGTGAGCAGGCCCAATTCTTGTGGAGTACTCCCAGTGAGATTGTTTGTGGAAATTTCTGAGTTAGTCAAAGTGGAGATATTTGACAAAGAATTGGGAATTGTCCTTGATAATTCATTGGAATAGAGGTAAACCATTTGGAGACTAGTGAGTAGGCCCAATTCTTGTGGAATACTCCCAGTGAGTTTTTTTGTGGAAATTTCCAAGGCAGTCAAAGTGGACATATTTGATAAAGAAGTGGGAATGGTCCCTGATAATTCATTGTCAAAGAGGTAAATATTTTGGAGACTAGTGAGTGTTGGAGACATTTACCACCATACATACTCATTTTGGTCAAACTGGCCTAGTTAAACCACTATCCTAAGAATTATTGACATTAATTGACATCAGTGGAGCATTAAATGACATCATCCAGTCACACCCACACCTACCTCTAGTCAAGGAGGCTAACTTAGCCTTCTCCTACATTCGGGGAGGCTAACTGGAGCACTCCGAAGGTTATCTGAGTGATATTAATGCACCTAATTGCTAAATGATGGTTACAATCAATTAAACAGGGTAGTGAAGGAACCTCCTTTCATTTAATTGATTATTTAATGATTAATTAATGAACTGGAGTCAACAGGGGTGCCTCCACCAACTTCTGATGTTCAGTTCAACTTCAGTTAACCTCATTGGGGTTCATTGGAGTCATTGAAGCTCTAGCACTTGATGGTTGGCATGCTATGACATGTGTCTGATCTCTTTTAGTTGAGACTCAGTCATTTATTGCACTTCGACTTCAGTTAGGGCTCAGTTGAGTCAATTAGGGTTCTGATCAGTGGTTAACTGGAGTGTTGACTATGGCTTACATTCAATTAAGATAGACTCACTCATTCAATTCGAATGACCTCCTTGAGGATTTGAATTTCTCATTAATTCATGCTTATAGCATGACATTGTATTGTATTATCATTCTTTTCATTTGATTATACAGAGCAGCTACTCATTTTGTAGATCGATTACACCATTTCATGAGTTATTTGTTGATTAATATTTGATGAGACTGATGTTTAGTCCCTAGATCAATGTGCAAGATTAATATGGTATTATAGCTCATGGTGGGATGAAGCTCTATCAATCAAAAACAAGATTTTTGACAGATTTTTGCATGAAAACTGAGCAATAGCTGAAAAATACAGCACTGCACCAGAAGCCAAGGCTTACCACTTAATACCCCAAGTAAAGAACTTGTTGATCAAGCTTGCTTGATTGACTATGCTAGGTGTGATGAAAGCCTAAGATGTGCAAGATGAATGACCTTACATTTCCCTTTCTATTGTAATTTTTCAGGTTTTCTACAGGTGAAGCATTCACTCCAGCAGATCTAGATGGCCTCCTCAGTAGATCTTTTGACTCCATACAATTTCCACTCATGGAAAGGTGATATGCAGATTCAGCTGTGCTCCATAGGAGTTTTTAGAGTCACCATGGACACTGAAGATGAGCCTAGTTTTTCCATAGAAAAATCAAGATTCTTGAACAAGAAGGATGAAGCCTTCGGTTTCTTGTGCCTCTCTATTTCCTAGGATCTTCTTTTCCATCTTGCGGGATTGAAGAATCCAAAATAAATATGAGACAAATTGGAAACTCTATATGTAAATCATGATTACTTGAGAGTTTACCAGCTCAAAAATCAATTAATGTCTCTCCATCCCTCCAATTTCGAGACTCTGAATGACTTTTTCACAAAATTCAAATACATTGTTTTACTCTTAAGGCAGTGCAAAGTGGAGAAGGATGATGATCAGATCATCCTAGCCATACTCTCCAAACCTAGGGCTGATTATTTATTTTTTGTTTCTACATTCTGTGTGGGGAAGCTCACAACCCCTAGATGGAAGATGCCTACACTCAATGCCTTCATTGAGTCCCTAACAAGTGAACATGACAAGCCTGTCCATATGGGGATCATCAGATATTCCCATGATCAAGCCCTCCATGTCTCGGGGCCCAAATATATGAAGGGTAAAGGAAATCAGCAAAAGAATCCAAAAACTAAATTCAAATCTCCTAAGCCTAGAGTTGAAACAAGCAGGATGATGAGTCTTCCAGCTCAAGGAAGAACAAAGGAAAAGGGCACCATGGAAAGGAAAAATTCAAGTGTTCTTATTACAGGAAGGGATTCCACCCTAAACATGCCTGCATGAAGAAGAAGCTTCATGAAGCAACCTCTCTCCTTGAGAGAAATCACATCAATATTCCAGAGAGCTTTTGGAGGAGAGATTAGTAAGATCAAGAACCATAGCATGAAAAAGGTCATGCCCTCATGGCAAGCACTTCGAAGTCCAAAGTACTCTTGATTGATTCTAGAGATATGAACCACATGATAGCTGAAAGAGAATCCTTTTCATCCTGGGAGACCGGAAAATCCATCCCCATCCACATGGGAGATGACTCCACCATCATTTCAGAAGGACAAGGTACTGTTGATCTTGAAAATGGATTTTTTTCAAATGTTTTGTATGTACCGTCTCTGGCATCAAATATCCTTAGTGTCTATCAGATGACACATACAGGAGTTCCTAAGAGATTTTATTTCATCCCAATTGATGTTGAGATAACAGAAATTGCATCCAGGAAACTCATTGCTAAAGGCCTTGCAAACCATCATGCAAAAGCCTATGAGTTCGCTCACTTTGTTGCGGATGCAAAGCCCACCGCTCTGCTAACTCATGGAAATAAGTTTAGTAGGTTGTGGCATGAGAGGTTTGGCCATCTTAATTTCAAATATTTGTAGCAATTAAAGAAAAACTACATGGTTGAAGGCCTCCCAGTCATCAAGGAAACCACGGGAATTTTCAAGGGTTGTGTGATTGGAAAACACCCTGAGCACATGTTCGATTGGAGGAAGGAAAACCGAGCTACATGCATATTGGGGATAATAAATTATAATATCAGTAGTCCAATTCCTATCACATACATGAATGGATCGAGGTATCTTCTTACTTTTATTGATGATTTTTCAAGGTACACATGGGTCTTCTTTCTCAAAAAGAACTCTGAAGTATGTGAAATTTGTTTTGAATTGAACGCATTGATCGAGAATGCCTCTAGGCTTAAGATCAAGATCTTGAGATCTGATAATGGAGGAAATTATGTCAGTAATTATTTGCTGCACATATTCTCCCAAAGTGGTATTCAGTTCCAACATTCAATTCCCTACACTCCCCTGCAGAACGGAGTAGCGGAAAGGAAGAATCGATCTCTCAAGGAGATGACCACCTGTATGTTGGAATCAAAGAAGCTTGGTACAAATTTGTGGGATGAAGCCATACATGTTGTAGCATACATTTAGAATAGGATTCCACACTCATCCATGAAATTAAAGACCCCTTTCAAAGCATACTTTGGACACAAGCCGGATGTGTCGAACCTACGGGTGTTTGGGTCCACTGCATGGGCCTAGATTCCACTTGATAAAAGAAGGGCTTTACAACCGCAAAGCATAGAATGTCTATTTATTGGGTATCCTAATGAATATAAAGGTTTCAAGCTATTGGATATCAAAACCAAATAGATCATCATCGAGAGAAGTGTCAAGTTCGATGAGCCTCTTCAGGAGGTGGAGCTAGTGAAGGAGAAGACTGCTAAATTTCCTTCCTATTCTACTGAATATTTGGATGATGAAATTGCGGGTGATGACCCTGATTTTGATCCTATGGTTTCTGATATCACTGTGCAAAAATCATCAGATTCTGAATCAGAACCTAAAGTGCAAAATCATCTTCCTACATGGGCCCGATAGACACTCTTCTCCGCAGGAGATAACATTGGAAATCCAGATGATCCAAGGAGAACCCGGTCTGATTTCCAAAGAGCAGGTATTGCGCTCTCTTGTCCTGATAATTTGATGTCCGAAACTTGCTATTTTATGATTAGTTAAGATCCAAAATCCTACTATCATGCTCAGAATAATACGACATGGCAAGTTGCCATGGATGAAGAGATGAATTCTTTCAGAAAAACACTACTTGGGAGCTAGTTTCTCTTCCTCCGAGAAGGAAATTGGTTCAATGCAAGTAGGTGTTTCAGACCAAGGTTGATGCTGATGGAAGCACCTGAAAATATAAGGCAATTCTGGTGGAAAAAGGTTTCTCTCAGGTCCAAGGTGTGGACTACCATGAGACCTTTGCACCGGTTGCAAAAATGGACTCCATCCGCCTTGTTTTGGTAATTTCAACATCCAAGCACTGGGAAGTGCATCACATGGATGTTAAGTCATCATTTCTGCATGGATATATTCATGAGGAGATATACATGAAGCATACTAAGGGATACATCACTGATCCATCTTTGGTTTGCAAGATAAAGAAGTCACTATACGGGTTAAAACAGGCCCCAAGAGAGTGGTATTCCAAGATGGATGTCTTCCTTCTCTCGCAAAACTTTCAAAGGTGTATATCAGATCCAAATGTGTATTTACATTAGTCTGATGGTCATCTAATTATCATTTTTTTATATGTTGATGACTTACTGATCACAGGTAGCACAGTTGCCTCCATTTCAGCTATCAAAACTACTCTCCACAATGCCTTTGAAATGAGTGATTTGGGGCTCCTAAAACAATTTTTGGGGCTCGAAATTGAGCAAAATTCTGATGCAATTATGGTCACTCAGTAAAAATACATTTCAGACCTGTTAGTAAAGTTTAACATGGCTGATTGTAGGCCTAAACCATTTCCTTTCCTTTCAGGGATTAGCCTTGAAGAAGGAAAAAGCACACCTCCCATGGATTAAACTATCTATCGACAGCTGATTGGTAGCTTGTTGTACTTGACACATTCCCGGCATGATATTTGTTGTGCCATGAATGTTGTATCAAGATATGCAGCAGCCTCATGATATTCATTGGAAGGCATACAATAGGATCCTCTAGTATATTCAGGGAACCAGGACCTACGACATTCACTATGTTGCAAATTCCGAGCTAGAGCTGGTTTGATACACATATTCTGATTGGGCGGGTGATTCTATTGATCAGAATTCTAATTTTGAATATGTATTCATGTTTGGTGGTGGCCCCATTTTCTGTTCAAGAAAAAAGAAGGCTACCATAGCACTATCTTCAGTAGAGGCTGAGTATCGAGGAGCGGTGAATGCTTACATCCAAGCAGTTTGGTTGCAAGGCATTCTTTCAGAGTTTGATCTTGGTAGTACTTTTTCCACTGTTCTCTTTTGTGACAATCAAAGTGCTATTAAGATTTCCACAGATCCAATTACCAGGAAGAGGACCAAGCATGTAGAGATCCACATGCACTACATCAGGGAGCTATTGCATGACAGGACCATCATTCTGCAATACTACCCGACTGATGAGCAGATTGCAGACCACCAAGAGATTTTTAGAAAAGAAGTTCACTTACCTCCATTCACTATTGGGGGTGAGTTCATCAGGGTGATTCAGACTGTTTTCAATGTTCCACTTGAGGGGGGATTTTTCCCATGGGGTTTTCCCTCTTTTCCTCACTTAGTTTGTTTTGAGCATTGTTTCAGTTTCAGCATTGTACAGGGTGACCTATGGCCTTAGTTTTTGGGGCCCTAGAATTTTTATGCCTTTTTTTTTCTAACTCCTCCTGAGTATAGCTTAAGGGGGGGTGTTGGAGACATTTACCACCATACACACTCATTTTGGTCAAATTGGCCTAGTTAAACCACTATCCTAAGTATTATTGACATTAATTGATATCAGTGGAGCATTAAATGACATCATCCAGTCACACCAACGCCTACCTTCAGTCAAGGAGGCTAACTTAGCCTTCTCCTACATTCAGGGAGGCTAACTGGAGCACTCTGGGGGTGATCTGAGTGATATTAATTTACCTAATTGATAAATGATGGTTACAATCAGTTAAAAAGGGTATTGAAGGTTCCTCCTTTCATTTAATTAATTATTTGATGATTAATTAATGAACTGGAGTCAACAGGGGCGCCTCCACCAACTTTTGATGTTCATTTCAACTTCAGTTAACCTCATCGGGGTTCATTGGAGTCATTGAATTGCTAGCACTTGATGGTTGGCTTGCTATGACATGTGTCTAATCTCTTTCAGTTGAGACTCAGTCATTTATTGCACAGCGACTTTAGTTAGGGCTCAATTGAGTCAATTAGGGTTCTGATCAGTGGTTAACTGGAGTGTTGACTATGGCTTACATTCAGTTAAGCTAGACTCACTCATTCAATTCGAATGACCTCCTTAAGGATTTGAATTGCTCATTCATTCATGCTTGTAGCATGACATTGTATTATATTATCATTCTTTTCATTTGATTATACAAAGCGGCTACTCATTCTGCAGACCGATTACACCATTTCATGAGTTATTTGTTGATTAATATTTGATGAGACTGATGTTTAGTCCCTAGATCAATGTGCAAGATTAATATGGTATCAGAGCTCATGGTGGGATGAAGCTCTATCTCTCAAAAACAAGCTTTTTGACAGATTTCTACATGAAAATTGAGCAATAGCTCAAAAATACAGCACTGCACCAGAAGCCAAGGCTTACCACTTAATACCCCAAGTAAAGAACTTGTTGATCAAGCTTTCTTGATTGATTATGCTGGTTGTGATGAAAGCCTAAAATGTGTAGGCTGACCGAACTTACATTGCCCTTTTTGTTGTGATTTTCAGGTTTTCTACAGGTGAAGCATTCGCTCCAGCAGATCCAGATGGCCTCCTCAGTAGATATTTTGACTACATACAATTTCCACTCATGGAAAGGTGATATGCAGATTCAGCTGTGCTCCAGAGGAGTTTTTAGAGTCACCATGGACACTGAAGATGAGCCTGTTTTTTCCATAGAAAAATCAAGATTCTTGAACAACGATGAAGCCTTCGGTTTCTTGTGCCTCTCTATTTCCTGGGATCTTCTTTTCCATCTTGCGGGATTGAAGAATCCAAAATAAATATGGGAAAAATTGGAAACTCTATATGGAAAGCATGATTTCTTGAGAGTTTACCAACTCGAAAATGAATTAATGTCTCTCCGGCCCTCCAATTTCGAGACTCTAAATGACTTTTTCACAAAGTTCAAGCACATTTTTTTACTCTTAAAGCAGTGTAAAGTGGAGAAGGATGATGATCAGCTCATCCTCACCATACTCTCCAAACTTAGGGCTGATTATTCAGTTTGTGTTACTATATTCCGTGCGGGGAAGCTCACAACCCCTAGATGGAAGATTCCTACACTCAATGCCTTCATTGAGTCCCTAACAAGTGAACATGACAAACTTGTCCAAATGGGGATCATCAGATCTTCCCGTGATCAAGCCCTCCATGTCTTGGGGCCCGAAGATCTGAAGGGTAAAGGAAAGCAGCAAAAGAATCCAAAAACTAAATTCGAAGCTCCTAAGCCTAGAGTTGAAAACCAGCAGCATGATGAGTCTCTTGGCTCAAGGAAGAACAAAGGAAAAGGGCACCATGGCAAGGAAAAAGTCAAGTGTTCTTATTTCAGGAAGGGCTTCCACCTTGAACATGCCTACATGAAGAAGAATATTCATGAAGCAACCTCTCTCCTTGAGAGAAATAACATCAATCTTCTGGAGAGCTTTCGGAGGAGAGATCAGCAAGATCTGGAACCACAACATGAAAAAGGTCATGCCCTCATGGCAAGCACTTCGAAGTCCAAAGCACTCTTGATTGATTCTGGAGCTTCAAACCACATGATGGATGAAAGAGACTCCTTTTCATCCTGGGAGATCGGCAAATCCATCCCCATCCACATGGGAGATAACTCCACCATCATTTCAGAAGGACAAGGTACTATTGATCTTGAAAATGGCTTTTTTTCAAATGTTTTGTATGTACCGTCTCTGGGATCAAATCTCCTTAGTGTCTATCAGATGACACATATAGGAGTTCCTAAGAGAGTTTATTTCATCCCAAATGATGTTGAGATAGTAGAAATTGCATCTAGGAAACTCATTGCTAAAGGCCTTGCAAACCATCATGCAAAAGCCTATGAGTTCTCTCATTTTGTTGCGGATGCAAAGCCCACCGCTTTGCTAACTCATGGAAATGAGGTTAGTAGGTTGTGGCATGAGAGGTTTGGCCATCTTAATTTCAAATATTTGTAGCAATTATGGAAAAACTCCATGGTTGAAGGCCTCCCGGTCATCAAGGCAACCACAGGAATTTGCAAGGGCTGTGTGATTGGAAAACACCCTGAGCACAAGTTCGATTGGGGAAAGGAAAACCAGCCTACATGCATATTAGGGCTAATACATTCTCATTAGAGGAAATTTCAACTCAAAATGGGCCTTTTAACTTTACCTCAAATTCCATGTCATCATGTGTTAGCCAATGAAATTGCTTTAAATTTGAAATACCGTATAGGTCTTAAGCACTTTTTTAATATAAATTTGGGGATAGGTATCATAAAAAAAACTACTTTTTTGTTTGTATTTTCAACATATCTCCCCGTGTTTTTACTCAAATTTCGATCGAGAGAGCGCATTGGATGCGAAATTAAATTTGGCATCCAACGAGTACCCACTCGGCATACTTTTGATGGACCCCGCTACCCAAAAAACAAGAAATACCTGAAAAAACATGATGATGACATGATCATCACGTTTTTTTTAGGTATTTGTTGTTTTTGGGGTAGCGTGGTCCGTCAAAAGTATGCCAAGTGGGTACTCGTTGGATGCAAAATTTAATTCCGCATCCAACTAGCTCTCGCGTGTCACGTCCCCGTCCCTCAACCGGCGAAGAGGACGCGACGAGCACATCAAATACAACCGGGCAACAGCCTCATGAACATAAACAGAATTCAAATGCTGAAATCAAGCATACACAGATGCATTTATCTTTAATCATACAGCGGAAGCACACACACTCAGTCCATCACCCAGCATTCATCAAGTTCATTATAGTTCATTTAACACCAATATAAATTACAGAGATGCAGTAAACAGCGGCACTTATCTATTGATGAAGAATTTCACCCGCAACCAGCTACGTCACTGCAACGTTCCACCCAACCATAGGCCAGCTTGCTCATCAATCTCTCAGCAACGCTGCCACCCCCTAGCTGGGCATGATTCCTCCGGAATAAGGGTCAATTGCAGGCTTAGACATAGCCAAGGGGACACATAACAACCAAACCAACACTGCTGGGTTTCACAGGCTTTCAACAGACAAGCCAAACCAGCACAGTCCAAGGTTCAACTACTGCATACCAGCAGCCATACAATCCCTTCACAGCTCTGTGAAAC
>LPNX010370805.1:0-39236 GCA_001517045.1 Pseudotsuga menziesii | reverse complement strand
AAGGGGGGGTGTTGGAGACATTTACCACCATACACACTCATTTTGGTCAAATTGGCCTAGTTAAACCACTATCCTAAGTATTATTGACATTAATTGACACCAGTGGAGCATTAAATGACATCATCCAGTCACACCCATGCCTACATTCAGTCAAGGAGTCTAACTTAGCCTTCTCCTACATTCGGGGAGGCTAAATGGAGCACTCTGGGGGTTATCTGAGTGATATTAATGCACCTAATTGTTAACTGATGGTTACAATCAGTTAAACATGGCAGTGAAGGTGCCTCCTTTCATTTAATTGATTATTTAATGATTAATTAATGAACGGGAGTCAACAGGGGTGCCTCCACCAACTTCTGATGTTCAATTCAACTTCAGTTAACCTCATCAAGGTTCATTGGAGTCATTGAAGCACTAGCACTTGATGGTTGGCTTGCTATGACATGTGTTTGATCTCTTTTAGTTGAGGCTCAGTCATTTATTTCACTCCAACTTCAGTTAGGGCTCAATTGAGTCAATTAAGGTTTTGATCAGTGGTTAACTGGAGTGTTGACTATGGCTTACATTCAGTTAAGCTAGACTCACTCATTCAATTCGAATGACCTCCTTGAGGATTCAAATTTCTCATTCATTCATGCATGTAGCATGACATTGTATTGTATTATCATTCTTTTCATCTGATTAAACTGAGCGGCTACTCATTTTGTAGACCGATTACACCATTTCATGATTTATTTGTTGATTAATCTTTGACAAGACTAATGTTTAGTCTCTAGATCAATGTGCAAGATTAATAGTGAGCAGGCCAAATTCTTGTGGAATACTCCCAGTGAGTTTGTTTATGGAGATTTCCAAGTCAATCAAAGTGGAGATATTTGACAAAGAAGTGGGAATGGTCCCAAACAATTCACAATGACATTAATGAGAAAATGGATTTTACAATTTCAAAAAATATTTGAGAAAATCAATTTTACAATTTCTAAAATAAGTAAAGCTAAGAGGTTTCAGAAGTAAAGCTAAGAGGGTTCAGAAGGAAAATGGCATTGGTGAGCAAAGAAAATTCCAAATGACATTAGAGAAAAAAATGATTTTGCAATTTCTAAAATAATTAAAGCTAAAGAAAACGATTGGTACCTATGAGGATATTTGTTCCTAAGAAAAGCAACTCCAGATGTGTGAGGGAACCCCAACTCATGGGAAATACTTCTAGCCAAATTGTTGTAGGAAAGTGCCAAGTAAGCCAAATTTGTGCAATTGCAAAGATAACTAGGGATGTTCCCATCCAATTGATTGTGGTGAAACCAAATTCAAACGAAAGAGGAATCCCAATTGTTGTGGGATATGACCATGAAGTCTATTGTTCCAAAGATCGAGAGAGTGGAGAAACGTCAAATTTCCAATGTAAGGAGAGATGGTGCCACCCAATTCCATGAGACTAAGGTGGATGGAAACAACTTTATCCATGTGACGGTGACTATAGGTGACAACAATCCAATTGTAGAAGGGGAGTGTGGGAGTTTAGTTGGACATGTAAGCATGAGGATTATAGGTGATACCATTCTTGAATGCAAAGAGCGATTGTCGATCGTCATGAGATAAGTGCGTACAGGAGGGGAAATGAAGAGGAAAAAGAGGAAAAGAAAAAGAACAAAGAGGATATTTGTTTTCATCCCTCTTTAGGAAAAAAGAGGGTTGGTTTCCTTTGCAATTCTCAATCGCATGATCCTAGGCGGTTCCTTCCTTTGAGAATGAAAATGGTTAATGGTGGAATAATCTATGGTGAAGCATCTATCGTTGTTCCTAAATAAGAGTATGTTCATTGTCCAGCAGTGAGTTATACATGATGATTGCAGTATCTTACTTGAGAGTGTGGTAATATCTATGGTATATGTGCAATATCGAACTTCCTTGGCCTCCACAAGACTAATTGGAGCCTCAGTCACTGATAAATAAAATACATTCCATCAATTGGAATATATCGATATAGTAGAAGTCAAAAAGCCACTTTGTGCAGTATATCAAATAGATGAATCGGGTATCCACAATGGACCTCTTTAGTAGTTATTCCCAATGTTAAGGTGACTAGAAATTGAAACTATTAATTGTAGGCTAGAAACTCAAGCACGTGGGGAGTACCTTAATATGAAAGTATTTGACAAGGACTTCACTATAATGTACTTTGATTTTATTTAACAAAATGTTGATTCCTAAGATTATCATCAAAGCACCATGTAAATCCCTTAGGAGACATAATACAACGATCTTATGTTCTAGATTTAGTCAAAATAATGAAGCATCAGGTAAATTGAATCCTAATGTTGGGAAGATGACATTCTTTTAATGAGGTATAATTGCATTACTAAAATAAAACAATTCCATTTGCATGCAGACCTTCATAAAAAAATTCCATTTGCATGAAGACCTTGATTTCTTAGATTGTGTTCGGTATAAATAAAACAATTTCATTTACATGTAGACCTTGATCTCTTAAATTGTATTCAGTATAGAAATTCACATGGATATGGAAAATAACTATGCCCTCGATGTAGTTGATTTTCGAGTACTTATAGCCCACACATGTTCTTCCATTCAGTCAACTTGGCGGTGATCTATAAGCTGTAGGCATAGAAAATATTGGAGTTTTGTTGCTTTTATGTGGCAAGCCCAATATTTTTTTTTCTCCAACCATAGTGTTGAGACTAAATCCTACAATATGACTTATGTTCAAGGGTAATGCTCCTACAAAAACATTAGATTGCATATCATCAAGAGAAGATTGTTCACATTTTAATAGATCATCAAGAGCATATTGTTCACTTGTTAAGAGAAAGTAGTAGAAAGTATCCATTAATAGAGATTACTGGCAAGTATCCATTAATAGAGATTATTGGCAAGTATCCATAGCAAATACAAAGACTATCTAGAAGCTTGATTATTTTCTTTTTGGTTTTGGGTAAATGTTGAATATTGTATTCAACCTTTGCTTTGAGGTGATCTGGAAGGCTCCATTTTAGGGTCTCCTTTAAGTCTCTCTCACAAACATACAGTTATGTAACATTAACTTTTATTATTTTTGTATATCTTCAAGAAAAGGAAACAAATTTGGAAGAAGGAACTCCAATAGGAATTATACTAGTTGATCCATAAGATTTAACATTGTTAATGTCTGAAAATTACTTTGGATTCGCAATACATATTTATGTTCCATGTCTGTTCATTTCATCTACTCTTAGTTAAAATTCAATTCCCCTTCACCTTAAACAATAAAGTGTTTCCTAATATATTAAAAAGTATCAAGAAATGAAACTAAACTTTATCTAACAATGTAAACGAATTAATTAGACTCATCCTGGTTCATAGAACTAATTTATTAGTCAGTTGATTAAGGTTGAAGTTATGAATGGATTTTAAATGATAATTAGTTCATCAAAATGACTGTAATTTACTTTTAGACAGTTCATTTCATTGATAAGAATATTGATGTCATGGATAGATAATAAATCAAACTAACTATATATTTGTAATGTTATTTCATGGATAACATATTGACATCATGTATGGATAATAAATCAAACCAACTATACATTTGTAATCCATTTATTTTGTGGACAATAATATTGACATCATCAATGGACAATAAATCAAACCAACCATTTATTTTATGGACAAGAATATCGACATTATCAATGAACAATAAATCAAACCAACTATAGATTTGTAATACACTTAATATAGCATTGTAAAAGAGATTAATTTCCATTGCTAGTCATTACAAATTTATAATGCATACTAATATAAATTTGTTTGAACAACTAAAGTACAAAAAATACTGTCATTGTAAGAATAATGACAACACTAAAAAAAATTGTTGTTGATTGGACAAACTAAATTGTAGAAAAAATTTGGTCATTTGATTGGCAAGTGCATCAATTCTTGTTGTATTTGAATTGCTAAGCAGACTGGATATGCTTCACTTTAGTCCTCTAGAAGTAACTGAATTTGCTATCAAAACCCCTCTGATGCTCTCCAACACTGCTACTACAACTTTCATAGTTGGTCTTTCTTCTCGTAAATGTTTCGAACAAAGCAAACCAACATGTAGCAAATAAACTAGGAATTTGCATACATCGTTTTCTTCAAAATCATCTCCATCCACCTCAGTAAAAAGACAAATGTCAATAACCTCTTTTAATCTATTTGGAAATGTAGAGTTCACCCAGTTGCGCAAGTTTAGGTCTCCAACAAACATGTCACTTGTTGGTTGTTTTCTAGTAAGAATTTCCAATAATAGAATGCCATAGCTGTAAACATCTCCTTGAGTAGAAACTATCTCACTCAATCCGTACTCTACAATATATTCAACCTTCATTAGATTATGCTCAACCAATGTATACAATAAGTTAATGAGAAAAGAGAAGTGAAAGTGATGATTAAAAGGAACCATACCTGGGGCAATGTATCCCATGGATCCTCTCAAAGCAAGTGTAGAAGTTAGTGAAATAGTAGACTCGTTTTCATCAATTACTCTTGCAATACAAAAATATGTTGCATGGGTTGACTTTTATTTATCTAAAAATACATTGCTAGGTTTTATATCACAATGCACTACTTGCACAAAAGAATCATGATGAAGATACTCCATGGCATGGGCCACATCTATGGCAATGTCTAATCGAGCTTTCAATCCTAATTCACACACATATTCACCATTGTTGTCGTCTCTTTCATTATACAAATGCTTCTCTAAGCTTCCATTATACATAAACTCAAACACTAAATCTTTGAAATGGAGGTTGGAACATGAGGTTATGATTTTCACCATATTTCAATGTCGAAGCTTTTTCAAGACACTGCATTTTGCTTTAAAACTCTTCTCGCCCTGCTCATTTCACAATTGGAGAACCTTCACAGCAACAATTGTTCCATATTTCAAAACTCATTTATATACTAACCCAAAACTACATGCTCCCAACAAGTTATCCTCATCAAATCCATTGGTCGCTATGTGAAGTTCTTGATATGAGATCCTTTGGTGCTTTGAATTTTGGAAGATAACTGTTGAGAAGCCAATGTTTTGTGCATGCATATTTGCTCTCCATAGGAACCTTAAGAGTAGACAACATAGTATAAAAGAAGTAGATCCACTTATTTCCATTAGTACTCTTTTTAGAATTGTAAGATGGCCTCTTGGTGTTGGACATGCAGGTAACTAGAATACTTGTGGTCCACAAAGATTAGGATTTCCATTAAAATACATGACATTTGATTGATTTGAAAAAAAACTCCTTTTGGAATCTCCCCTATGAGGTTGTTAAAAGACAGATTCAAAAATTGAAGCATTTTCAACTTATTGAGATTAGTTGGTATCATACCTAACAAGGAGTTGGAAGAGAGATCTAGGCCTATAAGACTTTGTAACTTTTCAAGTGAATTTGGAATGGGGCCTTGAAAGGAATTTTGAGATAAATTCAATGAAAATAGTTCAACACAACTTCCAAGTGTAGATGGAATGGCTCCAGTCAACTGATTAACAAAAATTATATAGCTTGAGCCATTGTGATTTTACCAATCTCCATGGGCAAGGAACCTTCCAATGAATTTCATGATAAATTCAAATAGAAATGTAGATTATAAAGTTCAACAATTTCTCGCAGTATTCTTCCAGTAAAACTATTGTGAGACAAGTCAAGCAATTCCAAATTTGTACAATTTCCTAAGTTGGGAGGTATGCTTCTTGATAATTGATTATCCTAAAGGAGGAGATTTCTTAGTTGTTTAAGGGGTGCAAGGGAATTGGGAAACTTTCCAAATAGATTGTTTTTGCTAATGTCCAAGAGGTCGAGTCGTCGTAATTGTTCAAAGTCATTAGATATATTTCCTTGTAATTTGTTGTTTCCTAAATCCAATCTTTCTAAGTTTGTAAGGTTTTTTAAAGAAGGAATGCTACCATTTAAAATATTTCTAGATAAATTTAGATAGGTTAGGATGCTGAGATTGCCTATATGTGGAGGAATGTTTCCTTCTATCATGTTGTTTGCTAATGTCAAGTAAGACAAATTGGTAGAAAGTTTCCCTATGGCAAGGGGCAAGACACCAACTAGTTTATTCTTTCTCAAGTTTAGTTCTTTTAGGTGTGAACAATTTGTGAGGGCCGTAAGAAAAGGCATGGTTGTACCATTTCCACTATGAAGTTGATTAGAATGCAAGTATAATAATTCAAGGAGGAATAGCTTACCCAGCTCTATTGGCACACTACCACTTAAGTTGTTGTAGGCTAAATTGAAATGTTTGAGTTTTGAGCAATTTCCAATGGAATTTGGTATGTTTCCACTAAGTTGATTTCCCCATAAACTAAAGAGACTCAAGTTAACCATATTTGACAAGTGGGAATGCTTCCATTGAGTTTGTTTCTGTCAATTAACAAGTGAGTCAAAGTGGAGATATTTGACAAAGAAGTGGGAATGGTCCTTGATAATTCATTGGCATGGAGGTAAAGTATTTGGAGACTAGTGAGCAAGCCCAATTCTTGTGGAATACTCCCAATGAGTTTGTTTGTGGAAATTTCCAAGTGAGACAAAGTGGAGATATTTGATAAAGAAGTGGGAATGGTTATTGATAATTCATTGTCAAAGAGGTAAAGGATTTGGAGACTAGTGAGCAGGCCCAATTCTTGTTGAATACTCCTAGTGAGTTTGTTTGTGGAAATTGACAAATGAGTCAAAGTGGAGATATTTGACAAAGAACTGGGAATGGTTCCTGATAACTCATTCTCATTAAGGTTAAGGTTCTAGAGACTAGTGAGCAGGCCCAATTCTTGTGGAATACTCCCAGTGAGCTTGTTTGTAGAAATTTCCAACTCAGACAAAGTGGAGATATTTGCCAAAAGAAGTGGCAATGGTCCCTGGCAATTCACAATAACATTAATGAGAAAATCAATTTTACAACTTCAAAAAACATTTGAAAACAAAAATGCGTTGCATGCCCTTGACAATTCACAATAACAGTACTGCCCTTGACAATTCACAATAACAGTACTTACAAAGTTGAATTTGCAATTTCTAAAATAAGCAAAGCTAAGAGGTTTCATAAGGAAACTGACATTAGTGAGAAATGGCAAATTCAAAATGGCATTAGCGAAAATTTCGATTTTGCAATTTCTAAAATAATTAAAGCTAAAGAAAAATCGTAGGAATATTTCCAGTCAGATTGTTGAAGGATAGCGTCAAGGAAGCCAACTTTGTGCGATTGCCACAAAAGACCCCTTCAACTTCTTGTTCCGTTGGTTGTAATAATTGGTCCGCTCTTGGTGGAGCCCTCCAACTACATATTCTTTTTATTTTATGGGTTGTAATGAATGCTCCGCTTTTGATGGACCATATTTCTTTATTTTGAGATTTGATTTGGGGGAGCCCTTCAAGTTGTTGATGTGGAGACGTTGGTTTGTTTGTAATAATTAAAAGCACTTGGAAATTGGAATACACGTAGGCCATAACTTGGTGGATCTCTTCAAGTCAGTGAACAAAACATTAAGTTAGTTGTGATCAAAGGGAATGTAACCAAAGGGAATGTTCATCTACACAAAAGACTTGGCCATAAATTAGTGGAGCTCTTCAAGTCAGTAAACAAGACATTAAGTCATTAAGTCAGTTGTGATCGCAAGGTTTAGTGTGAAAAGTGAATTTCGGAAAAAGAAAATTAAAAAAAATTATGTTCTTTTAACTTTAATTCATAATAAATGGTCCCCTCTTTGTCGAGCCCTTCAACAAGATAGTCTTTATTTTACTAGCATTTTCACCAAGAGGTGCAAAAAAATGTCGAGAAGGTAAAAATATTCTATCTTTTTGCAAGTGAACCTTTGTTTTTTACCTTGGGAGAGTGCATATTAATACTGGGTTTTTGAAATGTTAGGTTAAGACATTCATAATTGAGTTTTTTGAATGCTTAATATTAAAACTCTTATTAACAATGTTAGTTGGTTAAGATCTGTTTATTTATATAGTTGTGCTTAATTTATGGTTAATCTATTTGAAAAAAGTTCTTGCTTATAAGAGCAATCTTAATAGTCTATGGTCAAACTACGGGTCCTCTTACATTGTTAATAATTCAATTACATTTCAGGATCATTTAGACTCTCGTTCCAAATCCATGAAAGCAAATTTTAAAGCAATTCTGTGAACCAAATGTTAGTGACTCTCAATGAATATGTTTAAGAAATTATTTCAAGCTCGGTTTGTTTAAATAGCGTGTTTTTGTTAGTACTTAAGAGAAGAATGGTAATTATTTCAAGTTTTATTTGTTTCATTTAGTCCATTATTTCAAGTTTTATCAGTGGCGGGTTTAACCCCCTTTTAATGTTCTATGAATTAGTTGAAAATGATTACAACTCTTGGCATTTGTTTTTATTTTTTTTAAGACTATCATTAGTCGTGTAGTTATTAGGGAGGTGTTTGTTCATGAAATATGTTACAAGAAGGGGTTATAAAACTTTAAAACTTACCAATGTGTCTGTTCTAGAACTACCAATGTGTAAGTACAATAGATCCGATGTCATTATGATACAGGAGCCCAAATTTTACATACAAAGATTACTTGGTAAGACTCTTTGTAAATCTTAAAGGGTTTTATTAAGATTTTATTTGATTATTGGGATACTTCAACTTACTCAATTTCCAAAAATTTATGTTTGATTTATTTGTTTTGAATGCAGAATGATGAATTTTTCTTTGGATTGTTGTAACATCCCACAACCCACAAATCCGCAACTTGCGGATTGCGGCAAACCTTTCATTTGATATTTCATTTTTTCAAACCCGCATCCTGCAAATGCGGGGTGTGGGAGTTCGTATTATTTTTCATTTGGTTTGTGTCTTCCTGCAACGCACAGACCGCAAAATGCGAGATGCGGGATGCGGAGCTAATTGAATCAAATTTGTATTATTTTGCATTCCTGCATCCCGCAACCCGCAAGTTGTGGAATGTAGGTTGCAGAACAATTAATAAACTTGCAATTTTTTTTTTCATCCCTCATCTCGCAAAGCTGATCCTGATGTATTTTGTATTGGTGGTAAATTGCAAGATGGCACGTGTAAAAAATATATATACGCTCGTCTTTTAAAATTTATTTACCACTTTTTAGCTATTGCGAATTACTGCGGTATGTGAATTTTATCTTCATGAATTATTGCTCTGTGTTAATTTTACCATGCAATTTTATCATAGTCTAATTCGATTACAAGTTAGTATTTTGGTCATTTCTTCTTTAAATTTATTACTATAGTCAATGCTAAATTAGTTTTAATTTTCACTTCACGTTGTTTTTTCTTTTAAACACAGTTTTTCCAATTTGCAACAATGGCAAGATCTACTCGCTGCAAAAACTAGAAAAGGATATGTTCACCAAGGATCCGAACTTTGGTATTTTCTCAGATACCAGTGGCAGAATCACTGAAACTTACCAAATTGAATGGTCTAGGGTTTATGAAATTTTTGACAATGACAAATTTTTTTATATTCAAGACAACCAGTTGGCCTACGAAAGAATCAAGGATTCTAGACTTCATTCTCTTGCTGCTAGACCTGCTATCCTCCCGTACAATGACGTGGTCAAATGGATAGTAGAACATGCGGACCCGAAATCCCATTGTTTGAACGATAGTAGATGGTTAGAGATAGCCAATTTTAGTCTCAAGGTATTTACGAAGGCTTATGCCCTTAAACCAATAAGACAACCCCTTACTACAGATTTTGCACAAACCTCCAAAAGTAGGCTCAATTTCAAAGAAATGTTAAAATCGTGGATGCACCAACCTAGTAAATTCTCGAAGAGGTCTGAAGAGCTTTACCCTATTACCTGGTTCAAAGAACCTTATTCCTTATTCGTAGCAATGTTATGCAGAATGTACGGCCTTCCTAATTGTTCTGTGTTCAAGACTGAATGGGCTCCAGTAGCTCATCATGTTTTAGCAACTAGCGATTCTTTCCCAATGGCATCCATGTTGTCACTAGAACTCAAAATTTATATTCAAGAGTACCAGAAGGCCACTGCTAGAAAGAAACTCAATTTCTTCTTTTCAACCTTCATTTATGATATATTGTGCGTTGAGTTCGAATATCCTAATTTGGGATGGAAGTGGAGTTTTTTGGCTCCCCCGGTGCCCATTTATTATTCAGAACTATGGGATACTAACTATGCACCCAGGTTCTATGATATATGTCAATACTTCCTTGGCACCATCTATTTTTTAATATTCAAGAAGCAAGCTCCTGCATTTTCATCTGAAGCCACAGGTTTGATTGGTACAATGGGTGACTGGTATGTTGGCGAGAATTTTTCGTACATAAAAATTTGGGGGAGCAACACTGTTCATATGCTTCCCAGAATTGTCCCTAATAGGTTGGTTCTAAAAGAAGTGGCTTTCCAAATTGTCAATGATGGGGTTTACAGGAATGATTGTCCCTAAGAAAAAACCTTGGCCTAAATTCCCTTTGCACCTTGGATCGCCGGTTATTCCAACTTCAACCTAGGATGCAGTATTAGGTGAATAGATACAGTCTTTAAAGCTTGGTTTTGCCACCAAGAGAAAACACGATCCCAAGGGATGCCTCAATGCCCACTTTAAGCAGTATCATATCAAAATTAATTATGTGCATGAGGAAATTCCCGACGATTCTATTTATCATGGTGTTAGTACATTTTCTGAAGTGTTGGGGAGAGCCAAAAGCAAGGATGAGGAAGCCCACATCTTGCAGCATCAAAGGAACTGAAAGAGAGGATTCAATGTTACAGGGTGTTGTAGATTGACGTCTTGGAGAAAGTAAGAAAGGACAGAGAACAAAAGGAAGTTGAAGCAACGAAGAATTCATTAGTGGCAAGTTTTGCGGAAGGGGACAAGGTAAAAGGTCTAATGGAAGACCTGCCAGAGGTACCAGTTAGGGAGCAAGTCAAAGCCTTAATAATTACATCAACACAATCAAAAGAGAAGTTGGCAATAATGACCTCTGTGCTGAATACTTAGGTAGTTTCAGCTCCTCTGACTGTTACTCATATCCCGATGATTGATGCAGTCCGTAAGCCAAGTGATACTGAAGAAATAGTCAAAGAAAAACCATTCAAAAGATTGAAGGTGAAAGATTCTTCCTCCACATGTCCTATTATCGATTTGGTTGATTCAGATTTAGAAGAAGAGGTGATAGCCTCTGCACCTGTCACTGAAGAGGTGGATCAATATTTGCAATCATTAACATATTTGTTGGATGGTGATGGTAAGAAATATTCTATACCTATTTCTACAGTTTAACAATCTTCATCTGTGTTTATGTGTTCGTATGCAGCATTGCTTCTTTCATCCATCCATACTTTATCTACGTTGCCTGCAGGAGGATGCATATCGCTTGCACTATCTGAATTGTATTAGGATATGATATCTACACCTGAATATGTCACATCTGATATTGTGCAAATCCCCATTTCACTACCTGCTATTTCAGAAGCACCAATTTTCAAGATTCCATTACAGCTATCGTCAGTTACTCTATCAAGATTGTCTCGTAGTGAAAATCCTTTGGGGTCTTTTTCACCACTTTCATCTGTCAATCTCCAGTTTCCATCTTCTGAATCTTCAACCCCACTCTCGTCTTCAATTGTTCAAATAGATTCTGTTCAAAACATTTCAGAAGCACCAATTGTGAATATTCCCCTAGATGTATCAGCAGTTACTCGATCAACATTATCTGGTACTGAAAATTTGTTGGTGTCTTTGTCACCACTTTCAGCTCTCAATCTCCACTTGTCATCTTTGAAATCTTCAACCGGACTGCTTTCTTCTATTCCTGAAATATTCCCTGTTCAAAGCAATTTGCAAGCACCAATTTTCAAGATTCCTGTAGATGTACCCTTAGTTACTTTGTCAACATCATCTAGTACTGAAGAGGATTTACTGTCTTCGTCACCACTTGCAGCTGTCAATCTGCATTTTCCATCTTTTGAATATTCAACGATACTCTTGTCTTCCATATCTGAAATAAGCCATGTTGAAAACATATGTCCTTTGAGTACTCACATTACCATGACCATGCCCTCTCCTATCATTACTCAAACATCCACTTTAGTGTCCACAGTGATTAGCACATCTGGATCCATTGATCCAATAGATGAATTTGATGAAGAGATTGTTGTCTCTCTTGTGGAATATTATTATAGAAAACCTAATAAATTAGTGATCAGAAAGGGAAAAAAGAGGGGTAGGGATAAAACTGGAATGGAAGTATCTGTTTCTGAGCAAATACTTTGGACTCAGCAGTCCGATGACTCACAGGTAGATGCAACAGATACAACTGCTGCTTTGGGTGCATTCACAAGTGCTAATATCCATGATGTTAGCAATTTAAACAAGGAGTTTGATAGGAAGAAAGAAGAGATAACCTAGTTGAAGGAAGAACTTGAGAAGAGTAAAAGGGAACATGAGGCTCATGTTGCTGATCTTATGAAGACATATGAGGATAAGTACAATGAACTACAGGTCAAAAGTGCCTTTCTTTAGGTTGAGCTGCAAAATGAGAAGATCTCAAATGTTGCTTTTAGACAGAGGATGGATTCACTTGAAAAGCAATGTGAAGATGCAACTACAAGTGCAACTTCCTCTTTGTTCTCCAGGCTTTCACAAGAAGAATCTAAGCAGTTAGCTATCAAGAGAAATGAGGACCATTATGAGTTAATAACTGAGTTTTTTCATAGTTTAAATGATATTTATGAAACATATATTGCTTTTGTTCAAATGGCCGTTGTACATGAATATCATGTGGAAAAGAGGGAGAAATATTCAAAGGCTTTGGATGATATTGTAGATTGGCAATGGTACAGGAAGGACAAACCAGAAAACATTATCATCATTAGAAGCTTTCAGCTAAAGAAAGTCAGAGAAGTACTCCGTGCTTGGCTTGATCTTAATGAGATGGTCGATGAGACTATAAAAAAGGCACAAGCTGTGTGTGCAAGAAGATGGTATGTTGTTGACAGTATCATGGAGGGTTTGTTTTTTCCCACAGTAAATCTTATTGAAAATTCCTATCCTCCAAAATTGATGATCGAGCAAGTTGAACGGTGGAGAGATGAAGCAAGTAAGAAAATCCAAGGGCTCAATCATATAACGATTGAGGATGTCGATCACTTAATCAGAAAACCATTGGCTATTGAGGGCAAGGCCCACATTTACATCCGCATCTGGTATAAGTTAGCTAAAAATGAAATGGAGAATTATAGATGTGATGTTCAACTTGGTTTTGAATTAGCTAACTATCCCAACATTGAGGAATTGCTTGGAATTTGGAGCAAATGACAGGATTTCCTTGGATATTAGTTTTATTTAGATTTTTCAATCAAAATTTGATGGAAATCTACTTTTTGTAATAATTATTTAAAGGGTGGGTTCACATGTAATAGCGACTTTTTGGAAGGCAAAAATCTGGACAAGAGTTTGGAAATACCTCTGTTTAATTGAGGTTTTGTAATTTTGTGCAAATCTATTTAATACAGTAATCATATTTTTTCATGTCTCTTTTTGTTTATTTGATTAAGTTTCCTTAATGAATAATGAGTTTTCTTGTTTCAGATGATTCAATATTACTGTTAGTATTTTGTTATCAAGTAGTACATTTATTCACAGCGTTTCCTTAATGAATAATGAGTTTTCTTGTTTCAGATGATTCAATATTACTGTTAGTATTTTGTGATCAAGTAGTACATTTATTCACAGCCTTGTTAGTGACTCATGTACTGATAAGCTTTTAATATAGCTTATTTTATTAAAATCTGTATCTATTTCTGCAAATGATTACACAGTAAATTCGATAATACATATGTTAATTTGTTAATTTATACAAATCCATCCGAGTCTTTTATTCAATTTAATTTTTTATTCTAAATGTTTTAAATGACATGTTCTCACGGGCTTTTGTCCCTTGCTTTCAACTATGTATGGATGGAAGATGGAAGGTCATATTCATCGGTGACATAGACTGTCTTTAAAATATCATTACAATTATCAGTAAAACTGTTGTAATAAAACCATTTCATTTTTTTAATCATTCTAAATAATGTGATTGATTTATTTTTTTAAGCTTATGAAATTCCCACATGCTCATGTATAAAATCATTATAATTTTTTCGAAGTATTCTAGATAATGAGATTGATTTTTTTTTTTTAAGGTTTTATGAAATTTCTACATATTTATATCTAATTTTTTTATTATTCAAGTTTAGTTTTTATTTAATTACTTTTAATTAATATATATATATACCTCATCATGAAATAATATAAAGTATACCTAGCATCGTAGTTTTCTAAGTTTACAAGTAACATAGATTCATGTTAATCGATCTCACGCATCTTAGAATCTGTTGAGAATTAAAAGAGATATACATACTGAACTGCAAGCCTCTTGATCTAGTGAACATAAATTTGGGTGCATTTTATTTTCTTTGGTTGCTCTTTTGATTTGATAATAGACATGGGACATTAAATTTTCATGTTATACATGTTACTTGGATATTATAAAGCAATTGACAGGGGTAACTTGGTGCAATGATTTAAATAGAATGGCCTCTAGCACGACTATGTGAGGTCTTGTTGTAAGTACAACAGATCCCATGTCATTATGACACAGGAGCCCAAATTTTGAATGCAGAATGATGAATGTTTGTTTGGATTGTTTTAACATCCCACAACCCGCAAATCCGCAACTTGTGGACCAGGGGAAACATTTCATTTGATATTTCATTTTTCAAACCCGCATCCCGCATCCCGCAAATGCAGGTGCAGGAGATTTTTTATGTGTTAATTTTAATCGTTAATCAAAACTATCATATTTATAATTCACAAAAAATAATAGAGACTGTCAGATGAGGGTAAAAAGAAAAAGAATGGTCAATATCAACTTTGCGGGATGCGAGATCAAAACAAAATTTGAAATTTTATTAATTGTTTCGCAACCCGCATTCCGCAACTTGCGGGTTGCGGGATGCAGGAATGAAAAATAGCACAAAGTTTATTCAATTAGCTCTACATCGTGGATTCCGCATTTTGCGGGATGCAGGTTGTGGGAAAACACAAACAAAATGAAAATAATATGAATTCTGCAACCCGCTTTCCACACATTGCAGGATGCAGAGCTAATTGAATAAAGTTTGTGTTATTTTGCGTTCCCACATCCCGCAACCCGTAAGTTGCGGAATGTGGGTTGTAGAACAATTAAAACACTTGCAAATTTTGTTTTGATATCGTATCCTGCAAAGCTAATCTTGACCGTTTATTTTATTTTTACTCTCATCTGATGGTCTCTATTATTTCTCAGCAATTATAAATATGATAGTTTTGATTTACGATTTTTAACTGTTTTTACTGTTGTAATTCGCTCTGCTATGCGATTTTTACCTTCAAATTTTACTTGGTGACTCCAACAGTGATTACTGCAGTTTCAGGTTGGTTACCAGGTTGTTGTCTCACATTTTGAATTGATTACTGTGCTTACTATATAATTCAGTTTTTAACTTTTGGTATAAATATTCAAAAAATGACACATTGTGACATCCAAAACCCCCAGAATCACCAGGAGTAAAAAACTCCAGAAGGATATGTTAACCAGAGACTTGAACTTTGGTGTTTTTTTTTATACCAGTAGCCATGTCAGTGAAACTTATCATTTAGACTGGGCCAGGGTTTACTCAATTTTCGATAACAATGACCTATCAAATTTCCAGAATAACCAAACAGTTTATGAGAGAATTAGAGACTCTGGATTGCATATGATCACTGCCAGACCACCTATCCTACCTTATAACGATGTTGTGCGATGGATTATTGACCACGCCAATGTGAAAGATCGTTATTTCAATACAAGTACCGAGTCTCAGCTAGCCATTTTCTGCTCATAAACTTTTGTCAGTATTTATGCTCTTAAACCTTATACCCAGCTTCTAGATGCAGATTTTGTTAACACTGCCAAATCCAAATTCAATTTCAACCAAATGCTTAAATCCTGGATAACTAAACCCCATAAATTTTGCAAGAGCAAAGACCAATTATTCCTTGTCGAGTGGTGCAAAGAACCTTATTCCATGTTAGTCGCGATGTTGTGTAGGCTTTATGGCCTTCCCAACTGTTCATTCTTCAAACAGGAATGGGCTCCAATCGCTCATCACATTATTACCACAGGTGAATCTTTCCCTTGGGCCTCAATTTTGTCACTGGAACTTAAAAAATTGCTATTCAAGAGTTCCAGAAAGAGACTGCTAAGAAAAATCCCAACTTTTATCTCACTTCCTTCATTGTGGACGTTTTCTGTGCTAATTTTCGTTACCCTAGTTTGGGATGGAGTTGGGAATTGCTGGCCCCGCATGTACATATTTATCATTCCGAGCTTTGGGATGGCAACTATGTGGTTAGGTTTTACGACATATGTGAAAATTTCCTTGGCCAAGTATATTTTATGATTTTCAACAAAGAAGCCCCTGCTTTCTCGCCAGAAGCAAAATCTCTCATAGCCGCAATGGGAGACGGGTATGTGGGTGAATATTTCATGTACATCAAATTTTATAGCAGTAACGCAGCTCACATGTTTCCTAAATTCATTCGAGATAGGTTGGTCTTAGAAGAGATCTCATTTCAAACAGTTACAAAAGGAATCTACAAGAAATGTGTTGCACCAAAGACAAAAGTTTGGCCTGGGTTTCTTATTACACTTGGATCCTTGAGCATTCCCTCTTCTACTTGGGAATTGGAGCTAAGTGACCATATCATGTCACTTAAACTTGGTTTTGCATGCAAAATACAGCATGATCCTCAAGGCATTGTTGATTTACACCTAAAGCAAAATCATTTTAAAGCCGGTTATGTTCATGAGGATACTCCTGATGATTTTATTTATTAGGGAGTGGATACATTTTCTGAAGTTTTAGCAAGGGAAAAAATCAAAGAAGAGCAAAGCCATATTCTGCAGTACCAAAAAGAGATCAAGGATAGGGTAAAACATTTCAGGTCTATGGAATTGGAGATCTTGGAAAGGTTGACAAAAGACAAAGAAGAAAAGGAAGCTCAAGCTGCAGCAAAAGAGGCTATGTCATCTAAAACTGCATATGTAGAAACTAGATTGGGCTTGGATAAAGGGAAATCCCCCATGACAGAAATTCCCCAGACATCCATGGAATAGTAGGCTAAAGACTATTTGCAAACTTCAAACCAGATAAAACAGACACTGAACAGGTTGACTTCAGCATTAGATACGCAAGAAGTTGCAACATCTTAGGTAGCTGAAACTTCCCAGGTAGCTACTATGGTTGGAAAGACTCAACCTGAAAAGACTCGGGTTGAGGAAAAACCTGTTAAAAAGATAAAGATCTCTATTCTTGTTCCTACTATTGACCTAAATCATTTAGAGGAAGAGGAGGGAAGAAGTTCTCCTGTGCCTGTTACTGTTGAGACAGGTAATGATTTCCAAAATCTCACCAATGGTAGTAATGGTAATCTTTCATCCTCTCTTCCTCCATCTCAACCTTCAAGTCACTTTGCTCCATCTTCTTCTGCAATACTTCTTTCATCTATAATAGCATTATCCTCATTATCTGATGGTTCTTATGTAACACCTTTCATGAATAATCTTTGTAAGGATGCTACGTGTCTACCTAAATCTATGATACCTATTTCTATAGATATACCTATTCCTATATCTATCCTACCTACTTTGATAAAGGGTGACTTGTCTGCCAAATGGCAAGTTCGAATTCTACTTCAGTTTCTACTACAACTATTAAAGAGTTCGAAGATTAGAAAGATTTTTGGAGTTAGGGATATTGACAATCGAGATGGGATCTTTTCCTATTTTTTAGCAAATATTTATGATTGTCTATTTTTAGTAAATTTGATTCAGTTTTTTCAGAATCTAGAATAAATATTGTAAAGGATATAAAGCCTATGACTACTATAGAAGAAAAGGTTCGACTTTGGAGACTTTTTCATACGTGTACTCTCATACTTCTCATTTTCATGCCAATAATATAAGCTTCTTTTGCCATTTATGTTCAGATTTCATTTTCTACCTTTCTATACTTGCACTTGAATGTTCATTTCATGTTTGTACTATTTTTCTAATGCCAGATAGTTGTCATCCTATCTTTGTATTGATGAATTGAATAGCAAGTATCATTTACTTATTGTGATTATCCATTCATATATGCTTTGCTTATGAGTCTGCTAGCATGATAAGAATTCTGCATACATCCACCTTTGATCAACTCTCTGAATAACAATGGTTTAAAGCCTTATCTATCTGAGTGTGTTTATGCATGTTTTGAATGAGTGAGTTGTGATTAAGTCATCCAACTTGCTCCATATTACCCATCATTAAGAAAATATTAAAGTTACCAGGCATCTTCGAGTTGCAACCTAGAATATTTTTCTAGAGAGTTAACAAGGTCATGACACGATCCCACTTAAATATTTAAAACAAAGTTTTGATGTGGAGCGCACGAGGCAAAGAACTCGTGTTAAGGAAAACGTGAAAATAATATAATAATATTTCTTTTTCATGAAGCATACATGCCAACTGGAGTGGAAAAGAGATTCCACGTAGCATGCTAGGTCGAAAAGTGAAAAAAGAAAAACAAATGAATTCAACCCTCTGGGCTCAGGAAAAGAGATTCGAAAACCCACCAACAAGAGAAAGAAAGCAAATCCTACTGCATTCTAGTTGGTAAATGTAAGGCATATTCCAAGAGTTTTGAACACGAGACCTACTGTACCCGCTACTATTACTATTTATTCCATGGCTAGACAAGTATCTAGGGAACGTTTACGTGTCCTTTTCGACGAACTTTCCAATGTTTAATCTTCTAGTTGTTGCATTTCTTATATTTTGATAGCCAAAGTATTCAAACAAGCACAAAATAACTTTGGTCAAATCTGTTGTCGCTACAATTTGGAAATTACTGGGTTATGTTCGAGTTGCTTTCTAATCTAGGGATTTTATAATTAAAAACATGAAAGAAGAAATCCATAACATTTGGTAGTACTAGGGCTAGGCGTCTGTGATTCAATATCAATTCAATTTCAAAGTTTAGAATGTGTTGGTTTTAAGTTAACCAGCTTAAAAACTCATGAAAATTGTACCCATGTAGTCTATTTTCCTAATGGGTAGGATATTCCATCATTTCACAGAGCTTAGCACACCATGAATACGCTTTCTTTGAGGTGATTTGTAGTTTTCTCATCAATTTTGTGTAGTTACATCAATCCACTCTAAATTTGTAGTGGCGATATTTATGATTTTGCAGTGGGTTTATTATCCTTCATTCTCCACGAACATAGTAACTAATTACATCTATGTATTTTCAACAAATTTATAGGTTTGAAGTAGATCTGTTAATGAAATTCATGATGGGTTTGCCTTGGGAGAAATCATGTCCAAGGGAAATTTCAACAGGTAGATATGAGTTTGGATGGGGAGCCTCACCAAATGCATCCATAAGTAAAGGACCCACCAAGAACAAGTACGCCACCACCATCATCAGTCTCGCCCTGATAGACATTATTGTAGTTCTAGGAAGCACTTTACTGGTAATAAGTTACTACAAGATGAATCTATTTCAGTTTTTTTGCCGCTTTCTGAATCTATTTATAAATATTTTATTAATATGTCCAGACAAAGGCATATTTGCACCCAAATAAAATAGGGTAAAGAATTATGGAGAAAAATTATAATAGTAGGGGTAGTTAATCAAAAGACGAGAAATACATGAGGAAAAAAAGTGTTGAAGGAAAGAGCTGAAGACTTAATAGGTGGATGGGTATTTCAATTTTTAACCCAATCAAGTGGAATGCATGAATAGTATCTTATTGACACATGCATAATAGCTCGCACATTACAGAGGTAAATATATGATGCCAGGAAGACATAAAATCAAGATGAATAATGATGGAGCTTAGGTGAGTGCCTAATTTCACTTGAGAGATCACCACAACGTAGCAAAGTAAGACACCGCCAAAGGGAAATCTGCTAAGGATAATGAGGCGATCCATATGGGTGCTGCCCTGACCACATTCTTGTAAATCAGAGCACATTTACCTATCCTTTCAACTACCTTTCCAACATTTAATATTCCAAGTGTTGTTTTTTCTTATATTTTGACAACCAAAGTATCCAAACAAGCACAAAATAAATTATGGCAAATCTATGTTATCACTACAATTTGGAAATTACTGGTTTAGGTTCGAGTTGCTTTCTAATCTATGGATTTTATAATAAAAAATATGAAAGAATAAATCCATAACATTTGGAAGTCCCAGGGCTAGGCATCTGTGATTCAATATCAGTTCGATTTCGAAGTTCACAACATTTGGTAGTCCCGGGTCTAAGCGTCTGTGATTCAATATCAGTTCGATTTCGAAGTTCACAACATTTGGCAGTCCCAGGGCTAGGCATCTGTGATTAAACATCAGTTTGATTTTGAATTTTAGAATGTGTTGGTTTTACGTTAACCAGCTCAAAAATTCATGAAAATTGCACCCATGGAGTATATTTTCCTAATGGGTAGTCTATTCCATCATTTTGCAGAGCTTAGCACACCTTGAATACGCTTTCTCTGAGGTGATTTGCAGTTTCTCATCAATTTTGTGTAGTTACATCAATTCACTCTGAATTTGTAGTGGCGTTATTTAGGATTTTGTAGTGGGTTTATTATCCTTCATTCTCCATGAACATAGTAACTAATTGCTTCTATGTATTTTCAACAAATTTATAGGTTTCAAGTAGATCTGTTAAAGAAATTTTCCATGACTTTGCCTCCGGAGCAATCTTGTCCAAGGGAAATTTTAGTAGGTAGATATGAGTTTCGATGGGGAGCCTCATCAGATGCAGCCATAAGTAAATGACCCACCAAGCACAACTATCCAGCACCACTATCATTCCTGCCCTGCTATCCATTGTTGTAGTTCTAGGAAGCGCTTTACCGGTGGTAAGTTACTACAATATTTTTGCAAGTATTGCAAAGTGGGATGATGGTGGTAGTGTATTTATGGATCATGTGGTATGTTTCTCTGGAGCAGAGGCCACGAGAATGACCATTAGAGGACAATGAAGCAACAGGGGCTCTCAAAGGCTGACCTCCACTGGTTTCCCACCATTGAATATTGTCGTAAAGAAGGATCTATGCCAAATACAAATATGTTACTGATTGAACGAGCTTGTGGGAAAAGACCAATCAGAACACGTGGGAGAAATCCATTCGAACACGTGGAATCTAGCCATTTGAAGACCAGTGGAAATAGGTGGAAGCAAATATTTGGGTAGAGGGACGACGATTGCTACAGTGATTTTGGAACCCACTTCATGAGAGAAAATTCCTAACGGTGTAAATATTTCCATGGGCATAAATGTTGTCCATAAACGTGTATATAGACTAATTAAATTTTTTTGTTTTTGTTAGAAAAGTGTTTTTAAAATACCTATTACTTATCAATCACATATTGCTTGTTTTTGGGTTGTATTGAATGCTTTTTTTATATTTTTATTAAAATTTAAGGAATATTGTTAAGTATATTTGGAAGTGGTGTATTTTTTATATATAGTATTAGAAGAACAGAAATGTAAATAGAATGAGACTGTACTTATTGAGATTACAAATTGTTTAATGAAAATTAAATAACAGTAAATCAGAATTAAACCATTCAAGATAACCTACAAGCGCTCAAGTTAGATGAAAAACCAACTTATAAGCTATAAAACTCTTACTACTGAAACATTTGTAGAAATAGATAAAGACAGTTCATAAAAGAAATTTCATGAAGTTTTATCAATGTATTAATAATTAACAGAGATAAATCAGAGTTAAATAAACACATTAACCAATTGCAAATGAACCACGGTACTATCTGATCATTTGGAATGAGAAAACTAAAACCATGTCAAAGAAATTTGATAGATCAAGTTACAAGAGATAAGAATTGCAACACTATATTATATTCAGAATTCTCTATAACAAATTACATTAAAGACCTTTAGAAAAAGCTGAAGTGTTGTTCAATCCCTTGTATCAGTCTCCCTTCCAAAAGTCAAAAGTTCAAGAGCCCTTGATACATCGGAGATCATTTACTTAAATAATTATTACAAATAATAGAATTCCCCCTAAAGGGGATCCAAAAACTAAATAAGGCTAATATCCTAGGAAATCTTTCCAGACTCTCCAAATTCATAGTAGCTCCTCGATATCAGGATAAGTGGCTGATTCTATGCCTAATTGGGAATTACATTTATAATCCTCGACCTCATTCTTATCCAACTTATGCCAAAATCAGCTGTAGACATGGATCTTTCTTTGCACTATGAATGGTTGTTTGATTAACTGCTCCACATCGTGTATGCTGATGTGGTCTATTTCCTTGATCTTCTCCTCATGGTCATCCCTTCATTTCTCAACTTGCTCGATCATCAGACCAGGTGGACTTTCCTTTTCAATAAGCACCATGGTAGGAAAGGATAAGTTAGTCGTGATATTATCAACTGCATACCATCTTCTGCCACAGATAGCCTGAGCTTTCTTTATAGCTTCAGCTATTGTATCATCCAAGTCTTCCCAAGCTCTCAGAATAGTTTTGGCTCTTTTAAACTAAAAAGGACTGATAAGAGTGATATTATCAGGACTCTCCTTCATGTACCTCTGCCAATCAGTTACTTCATCATAATCTTTTGAGGCCTGTTGTCTTTTCTCAATTAGGTCCTCCAAAACCACAGACATCTTGGAAAACATTGTATGAGTCTCAAATATATCAGCTAGAGTTCCAAACAACTCACATACAAAATCAAAATGTTCCATGTTAGTTCTAATAGCAAGCTCCTTAAACTCTTCTTGTGAAAACTTGGAAACTGAAGATGAAGCTGCACTTGCAGTTGCATATTCATTTTTCCTCTCTAATACTGCAACCTTTTGAACGAGAGTGGCATTAGCATTTTTTTCTCTCTATAACTCTACACTGAGAGTAACATTCTTCAATTGAAGTTCATCCTGTTTTTCCTCATGTTGTTTCTTGAGCTGCTCTAGTGCTTCTTTCAAACTGATAATTTCCGCCTTTTGTTTATCAAACTCTCTGTTTAAAGAGTTGATAGCATCCATATTGGCACTTGTGAAGGCTTCTAGAACAGAAGCTGCATCTGTAGCATAGGCTTGTGGATCACTTGATTGTGGTGTCCATAAAACTTCATTCACCATTGACATATCAATATCATTCTAATCTCTGCCCCTCTTCTTGCCTCGTCTCACCACTGATTTCTCAGCTTTACTATATCAATATTCACCTAAAGACACCACAAAATATTCATTGAACTTGTCTCTAACCTCATCAATAGGAGGTATGCTAAGGCCTGTTGATATCAAAGATGAAGTCTAAGTTGTGGTTTGAGAAGGTATAGCCATAGTGATATGAGAGGTAGTAGGGGAGGAAGTAACATTCTGAACAAGAGTCACTTCAGGGGCTGAAGAAATGTCCTGAATAGAAGATTCCACAGAAGGAATTTGCACAGTAGTAGCCTTAAGAAATGATGTTGGTGATACTATTGCAATTTTCTCAGACATAGGGGATGAAACTGAGTTAATTCAAGGAATATGCAATGGTATTTTAAAAAATGGAGGGACAACAAATGAAGGAATAGGGATATCCATAGGAACAAGTATGATTGATTCGGGTAATACAGTGGCATTTTGATAGAGCTCAGTCATAAAAGGAGTCACAACAGAACCATTAGAAAATGATGATAAAGCCATTATTGATGAAAGAAGTATTGCAGAAGAAGAGGGAACATACTGACAAACAGGTTGATATTGAGGAAGAGAGGATGAAGGATTGCCATTGCTACCATTGGTCAGATTTCGGAAATCATTACCAGTCTCAACAGTAACAGGAACAGGAGAACTTCTTCCCTCCTCTTCCTCTGAATTAGTCAGGTCAATAGTAGGAATAGTTCTGGAAATCTCTGTCTTCTTTAAAGGATTGTCCTCAACCTGAGTTTGTTCAGGTAGAATCTTTTCAATCACATTGGTTATCACCTGGGCAATTTCAGGTGACTGAGATGTTGTAACTTCTTGTTATCTAAGGCTGAAGTCATTCTGCTCAATTTCTACTTTATTTGTTATAAAGTCTACAAATAATCCTTAACTTGTTGTTCCACAGATGTCTGGGGAATTTCTCCCATGGGAGCTTTCCCTTTGTCCAAGTCTGAGCTGGTTCCCACATATGTAGTTTTGGATGCCAAAGCTTCCTTTGTTGTAGATCAAGCTTCTCTTTCTTCCCTGTCTTTTTCCATCCTTTCCAGGATGTCCAACTCCATAGACCTATAATGCTTTACCCTATCCCTAATCTCCTTTTAATACTGCAAGATATGGATTTTCTCTTCTTTGCTCTTAGCCCTTGCCAATATTTATGAAAATGTATCTACTCCCTGATAAATGAAATCATACGGATTTTCCTCATGAACATAACTTGTTTTGAAATGATTCTACCTTAGGTGTAAATCAATAATCCCTTTAGGATCGTGCTGTCTTTTGCTTGCAAAACCAAGTTTAAGTGACATGATGTGGTCACTTAGCTCCAATTCCCAAGTAGAAGTGGGTACACTCAAGGATCCAAGGGTAATGGGAAACCTGGGCCAAGTCATGAAGGTGTCATGAAGATGGAGCAGAGTCATCGCCGTGACTTGTATTGTTGACAAACACCCCCAACTTCCAAGTTTGGGCATGGAGTACCGGAAATGGAGGAGGAGGTGTAAATAGAGTACATGGCATAGATGTCTTGAAAAGAAGAAACATGACATGGGAGACACGCAGACCAGAAGTCAATTCATCCTACTTCTTATGTTCTTCTACTTTAATAAGAATTCAAGTCATCCCACAGGATAAGTAAGACTTATATTGACTCGAAGGAGGAGTGTAATTATTGACAAAGACCTGAAAGTTTCGGTGTGCTAAAGATTGAGTGTAATTATGGAGTGGTGCAAACGATGTAAAATCCTATACATGGCAGACACTGAGACACACACAGCAGAAGTCAAGTCATCCCACTTCTACTTTAATAAGAATACCCTTCACCCTTCAACTTCTTTAATTACATTTCTTTAACATTTGATTATCACTTTTTATTACTTCAACAATTCTATTGGACCTTGATCTATTAAATTGTATTCAGTATAAAAATTCACATTGAAATGGAAAAAAAATCTTCCCTCAATGTAGTTGATTTCAAGTACTTCTACAAGCCCACACATATTCATTCAACTTGGTGGTGATCTATAAGCTATAGGAAGAGAAATATAGCAGTTATATTGGTTTTATGTGGGAATCCCAATATTTGTGTTCTCCAATCATAGTGTTGATACTAAATCCTATAATATGCCTTACTTTTAATGGTAATGCTCCTAAAAGAAACATTAGATTGCATATCATCATCAAGAGCAGATTGTTCACATGTTAATAGAAAGTAGTAGCAAGTATCAATAGCAAATACAAAGACTAGCTAGAATCTTGATTATTTGTTTCCTGGTTTTGAACAAATGTTGAATGTTGTGCTCAAGTCTTTCCTTTGAGGTCTAGAAGGATCCATTTTAGGGTATCCATCAAATCTCTCACACACGGGCATTTATGCAACATCAACTTTTATTATTTTTGCATATCTTCCAGAAAAGGAAAAATATTTGGAAGAAGGAAATCCAATATGAATGTTACTAGATTAGCCATAGAATTTAACATTGTTAATGTCTGAAAATTATTAAGGATTTGCAATACATATTTATTTTCCCTGTCAGCTGATTTCATCTACTCTTAGTTAAAATTCAATTTCCTTTCACATTAAAAAATAAAATGTATCTTAATATATTAAAAAGTATCAAGACATGACACTAAAAATTTTCCAACAATGTAAACAAATTAATTATACTCATCCCGCTTCATAGAATCAATTTATTAGTCAGTTCATTAAGGTGGAAGTTATGGTTGGATTTTAAATGATAATCAGTTCATCTATAAGGGAAATGACTGCAATTTATTTTTAGACAATTTATTTCATGGATAAGAATATTGAAATCATGGATAGATAATAAATCAAATTAACTATATATTTGTAATCCATTTATTTCATGTATAACAATATTGACATCATGGATGAATAAAAATTAAACCAACTATAGATTTGTAATCCATTTAATTTATGGGCAATAATAGTGACATCATATATGGATAATAAATCAAACCAACTATATATTTGTAATACACTAATCATAGTGACATCATCTATGAATAATAAATCAAACCAACTGTATATTTGTAATCCACTTAATATATTCTTGTAAAAGAGCTTAATTTCCATCGTTAATAAATACAAATAGATAATGCATACTAATAGAAATTTGTTTGAACAACTATAGTACAAAAAATATTTCCATTGTAAGAATAATGACAATACTAAAAAAAAAATTGTTTTTGACTTGACAAACTAAAATGTAGAAAACATTTGTCATTTGAAGCAAGTGCATCAATGTTTGTTGTATTTGAATTGCTAAGCAGATTGGATATGCTTTGCTTTTATCCTCTAGAAGCAAATGAATTTGCTATCAAAACCTCTCTAATGCTCTCCAACACTACTACTACAACTATCATTGTTGGTCTTTCTTCTCGTGAATGTTTCAAACAAATCAAACCAACATGTAGAAAGAAACTAAGCATTTATATACTTTTTTTCTTCAAATTCATATCCATCCACCTCACTAGAAATACCAATGTCAATTACCTCTTTTACTCTATATGGAAACACTGAGTTCACCCAGTTGTGCAAGTTTAGGTCTCTAACAAACATGTCAATTCTTGGTTGTTTTCTAGTAATAATTTCCAATAATATAATTCCATAGTTGTAAACATCTCCTTGAGTAGAAACTATCTCACTCAATCCATATTCTGCAATAGATGCAATGTTCATTATATTATGCTCAGCCAATGTATACAATAAGTTAATGAGAAAAGATTAGTGAAAGTGAAGATTAAGAAAACCATACCTGGGGCAATGTATCTCATGGATCCTCTCTAAGAAAGTGAAGAATTTAGTGAAATAGTAGACTTTTTTTCACCAATTACTCTTGCAATACCAAAATCTGTTGCATTTGCTGACATGTCTTTATCTAAAAGTACATTGCTAGGTTTTATGTCAGAATGCACTACTTGCACAAAAGAATCATGATGAAAATACTCCATGGCATGGGCCACATATAGGGCAATGTCCAATCGAGCTTTCAATCCTAATTCACACACATCTTCACCATTGTCATCATCTCTATCATGATACAAATGCTTCTCTAAGCTTTCATTAGACATAAACTCAAACACTAAACCTTTGAAATAGAGGTTGGAACATGAGGTTATGATTTTCACTAGATTTTGATGTCGAAGCTTATGTAATACACTGCATTCTTACTTAAAACTCTTCTCACCCTGGGAATTTTTCAATTGGATAACCTTCATAGCAACACGTGTGCCATATTTCAAAACTCCTTTATATACTAACCCAACACTACTTGTTCCCAACAAGTTGGCCTCATCAAATCCATCTGTCATTGTGTGAAGTTCCTAATATGAGATCTTTTGGTGCTTTGAATTTTGGAAGATAATTGTTGAGAAGCCAATGTTGTGTGCATGCATATTTGATCTCCGTAGGAATCTTAGGAGTAGACAACATAGTATAAAAAATATATATCCACTTATTTCCATTAGTGCTCTTTTTAGAATTGTAAGATGGCCTCTTGGTGTTGGACATGCAGATAATTGGAATACTTGTGGTCCACAAAGAGTAGGATTTCCATTAAAATACATGAAATTTGATTGATTTGTTAAAAAACATCCCTTTGGAATCTCCCTAGTGAGGTTGTTAAAAGACAAATTCAAAAATTGAAGCATTTTCAACTTATTGAGATTAGCTGGTATCATACCTGACAAAGAGTTGGAAGAGATATCTAGGCTTATAAGACCTTTTAACTTTTCAACTGAATTTGGAATGGGGCATTGAAAGGAATATTAAGATAAATTCAATGAAAATAGTTCAACACAACTTCCAAGTGTAGATGGAATGGCTCCAGTCAACTGATTAGGAGAAATGTCCATAGCTTGAGCCATTGTGATTTTACTAATATCAATGGGAAAGGAACCTTCTAATGAATTCCATGATAAATTCAAATAGAAATGTAGATTATAAACTTCAACAATTTCTCGCGGTATTCTTCCAGTAAAACTATTGTGAGACAAGTCAAGCAATTCCAAATTTGTACAATTTCCTAAGTTGGGAGGTATGCTTCCTGATAATTGGTTATGATGAAGGAGGAGATATATTAGTTGTTTAAGGGGTGCAATGGAATTGGGAATATTTCCAGTGAGCTTGTTTTTGCTAATGTCCAAGAGACCGAGTCATCATAATTTTTCAAATTCATTAGGTATATTTCCTTCTAATTTTTTGTTTCCTAAATCCAATCTTTCTAAGTTTATAAGGTTTCTTAAAGAAGGAATGCTACCATTTAAAAATTTTCTAGACAAATTTAGATAGGTTAGGTTGCTGAGATTGCCTATATGTGGAGGAATGTTTCCTTCTATCATGTGTTTTTCTAATGTCAAGTACGACAAATTGGTATAAAGTTTCCCTATGGAAAGTGGCAAGACACAAACTAGTTTAGTATCTCTCAAGTTTAGTTCTTTTAGGTGAGAATAATTTGTGAGGGCCGCAAGAAAAGGCATGGTTGCATCATTGCCACTATTAAGCTGATTAGAATGTAATTTTAATAATTCAAGGAGGAATAGCTTACCCAACTCTATTGTCACACTACCACTTAAGTTGTTGGAGGCTAAATTGAAAACTCTGAGTTTTGAGCAATTTCCAATGGAATTTGTATGTTTCCATTAAGTTAATTTCCCCATAAACTCAACTGACTTAAGTTAACCATATTTGAGAAGGAAGTGGGAATGCTTCCATTAAGTTTGTTTGTGGAAATCACCAAGTCAGTCAAAGTGGAGATATTTGACAAAGAAGTGGGAATGGTTTCTGATAACTCATTCGTAGGGAGGTAAAGGAATTGGAAACTAGTGAGCAGGACCAATTCTTGTGGAATACTCCTAGTGAGTTTGTTAGTGGAAATTTCCAAGTCAGCCAAAGTGGAGATATTTTTCAAAGAAGTGGGAATGGTCCCTAATAATTTATTGGCATAGAGGTAATTCTTTTGGAGACTATTGAGCAATCCCAATTCTTATGGAATACTCCTAGTGAGTTTGTTTGTGGAAATTTCCAAGTCATTCAAGGTGGATATGTTTGAAAAATAAGTGGAAATGGTCCCTGATAATTCTTTGGCATATAAGTAAAACATTCAAATACTAGTGAGTAGGCCCAACACTTATGGAATACTCTCAGTGAGTTTATTTGTAGAAATTTCCAAGTCAATCAAAGTGGAGATATTTGACAAAGAAGTGGGAACAGTCCCTGATACTTCATTAGCATATTTCAAGACTAATGAGCAGGCCCAATTCTTGTGGAGTACTCCCAGTGATATTGTTTGTGGAAATTTCCGAGTCAGTCAAAGTGGAGATATTTGACAAAGAAGTGGGAATTCTCCCTGATAATTCATTGGCATAGAGGTAAACCATTTGGAGACTAGTGAGTAGGCCCAATTCTTGTGGAATACTCCCAGTGAGTTTGTTTGTGGAAATTGCCAATTCAGTCAAAGTGGACATATTTGACAAAGAAGTGGGAATGGTCCCTGATAATTCATTGTCAAAAAGGTAAAGATTTTGGATACTAGTGAGCAGGCCAAATTCTTGTGGAATACTCCCAATGAGTTTGTTTATGGAAATTTCCAAGTCAGTCAAAGTGGAGATATTTGACAAAGAAGTGGGAATGGTCCCAAACAATTCACAATGACATTAATGAGAAAATTGATTTTACAATTTCAAAAAATATTTGAGAAAATCAATGTTACAATTTCCAAAATAAGTAAAGCTAAGAGGTTTCAGAAGTAAATATAAGAGGTTTCAAAAGGAAAATAACATTGGTGAGCAATGACATTGGAGAAAAAAAATGATTTTGCAATTTCTAAAATAATTAAAGCTAAAGAAAACGATTGGTAGGCTGTGAGGACATTTGCTCCTAAGAAAAGCAACTGCAGATGTGTGAGGGAACCCAACTCATAGGAAATACTTCTAGCCAAATTGTTGTAGGAAAGTGCCAAGTAAGCGAAATTTGTGCAATTGCAAAGATAACTGGGGATGTTCCCTTCCAATTGATTGTGGTGAAACCAAATTCAAACAAAAGAGGAGTCCCAATAGTTGTGGGATATGACCATGAATTCTATTGTTCCAAAGATCGAGCGAGTGGAGAAAAGTCAAATTTCCAAGGTAAGGAGAGATGGTGCCACCCTATTCCATGAGACTAAGGTGGATGGAAACAACTTTATCCATGTGACGGTGACTATAGGTGACGACAATCTAGTTGCAGAAGGGGAGTGCAGGAGTTTAGTGGAACATGGAAGCATGAGGATTATAGGTGATATCATTCTTGAATGCCAAGAGTGATTATCGATTGTCATGAGATGAGTGTGTACAGGAGGTGAAATGAAGAGGAAAAGGAGGAAATAAAGAGGAAAAGAAAAAGAACAAAGAGGACATTTTTTTTCATCCCTCTTTAGGCAAAAAGAGGGTTGGTTTCCTTTTCACTTCTCAATTGTATGATCCTGGGAGGTTCCTTCCTCCGAGAATGAAAATGGTCAATGGTGGAATAATCTATCGTTAAGCATCTATCATTGTTCCTAACTAAGAGTATGCCTATTGTCCAGCAGTGAGTTATACATGAGGATTGCAGTATCTTACTTAAGAGTGTGGTAATATCTATGGTATATGTGCAATATCGAACTTCCTTAGCCTCCACAAGACTAATTGGAGCCTCAATCACTGATAAATTGAATACATTCCATGTACAAGAATATGTCAATATAGTAGAATTCCAAAATCCACTTTGTGCAGTATATCAAATAGATGAATCGGGTATCCACAATGGAGCTCTTTAGTAGTTATTCCCAATGTTAAGGCGACTAGCAATTGAAACTGGTAATTGTAGGCTAGAAACTCAAGAAGATGGGGAGTACCTTAATATGAAAGGATTTGACAAGGACTTCACTATAATGTACTTTCATTTTACTTAAAAAAATGTTGATTCCTAAGATTATTATCAAAGGACCATGTAAATACCTTAGGAGACATAATACTGTGATCTTATGTTCTAGATTTAGTCAAAATAATGAAGCATCAGGTAAATTGAATCCTAATGTTGGGAAGATGTCATTCTTTTAATGAGGTATAAATACATTAGTAAAATAAAACAATTCCATTTGCATGCAGACCTTCATAAAACAATTCCATTTGCATGAAGACCTTGATTGCTTAGATTGTGTTTAGTATAAATAAAACAATTTCATTTACATGTAGACCTTAGTCTCTTAAATTGTATTCAGTATAGAAATTCACATGGAGATGGAACATAACTATGCCCTCGATGTAGTTGATTTTCGAGTACTTATAGCCCATACATGTTATTCCATTCAGTCAACTTGGTGGTGATCTATAAGCTGTAGGAAGAGAAAAGATTGTAGTTTTGTTGCTTTTATGTGGGAATCCCAATATTTTTTTTCTCCAATCATAGTGTTGAGACTAAATCCTACAATATGCCTTACGTGCAAGGGAAATGCTCCTACAAAAACATTAGAGTGCATATCATCAAGAGCAGATTGTTCACATGTTAATAGATCATCAAGAGCATATTGTTCACTTGTTAAGAGAAAGTATCCATTAATATATATTATTGGCAAGTATCCATAGCAAATACAAAGACTATCTAGAAGCTTGATTATTTTTTTTCTCGTTTTGGGTAAATGTTGAATATTGTATTCAACCTTTTCTTTGAGGTGATCTAGAAGGATCCATTTTAGGGTCTCCTTTAAGTCTCTCTCACAGACATACATTTATGCAACATTAACTTTTATTATTTTTGTATATCTTCAAGAAAAGGAAACAAATTTGGAAGAAGGAAATCCAATAGGAATGATACTAGTTGAGCCATAAGATTTAACATTGTTAATGTCTGAAAATTACTCTGGATTAGCAATACATATGTATCTTCCATGTGAGTTCATTTCATCTACTCTTAGTTAAAATTCAATTTCCCTTCACATTAAAAAATAAAGTGTTTCCTAATATATTAAAAAGTATCAAGAAATGACACTAAACTTTAGTTAACAATGTAAATGAATTAATTAGACTCATCCTGGTTCATAGAATTAATTTATTAGTCAGTTGATTAAGGTGGAAGTTATGAATGAATTTTAAATGATAATTATTTCATCAAAATGACTGCAATTTACTTTTAGACAGTTTATTTCATGGATAAGAATATTGATGTCATGGATAGATAATAAATCAAACTAACTATATATTTGTAATGTTATTTCATGGATAACAATATTGACATCATGTATGGATAATAAATCAAACCAAATATAGATTTGTGATCCAGTTATTTTGTCGACAAGAATATTGACATCATCGATGGACAATAAATCAAACCAACCATTTATTTTATGGACAAGAATATCGACATCATCTATGGACAATAAATCAAACCAACTATAGATTTGTAATACACTTAATATAGTGTTGTAAAAGAGCTTAATTTCCATTGCTAGTCATTACAAATTTATAATGCATACTAATATAAATTTGTTTGAACAAATAAAGTACAAAAAACACTGTCATTGTAAGAATAATGACAATACTAAAGAAAATTGTTGTTGATTGGACAAACTAAATTGTAGAAAAACTTTGGTCATTTGATGCAAGTGCATAAATTCTTGTTGTATTTGAATTGCTAAGTAGATTGGATATGCTTCGCTTTAGTCCTATAGAAGTAACTGAATTTGCTATCAAAAACTCTCTGATGCTCTCCAACACTGCTACTACAACTTTCATAGTTGGTCTTTCTTCTCGTAAATGTTTCGAACAAAGCAAGCCAACATGTAGAAAAGAAACTAGGCATTTGTATACATCATTTTCTTCAAAATCATCTCAATCCACCTCAGTAAAAAGACCAATGTCAATAACCTCTTTTACTCTATTTGGAAATGTAGAGTTCACCCAATTGTGCAAGTTTAGGTCTCCAACAAACATGTCACTTGTTGGTTGTTTTCTAGTAATAATTTCCAATAATAGAATGCCATAGCTATAAAAATCTCCTTGAGTAGAAACTATCTCACTCAATCCATATTCTGCAATATATGCAACCTTCATTAGATTATGCTCAACCAATGTATATAATAAGTTAATGAGAAAAGACAAGTGAAAGTAATGATTAAAAAGAACCATACCTGGGGAAATGTATCCCATGGATGCTCTCAAAGAAAGTGTAGAAGTTAGTGAAATAGTAGGCTCGTTTTCACCAATTACTCTTGCAATACCAAAATCTGTTACATGCGCTGGCATATCTTTATCTAAAAGTACATTGCTAGGTTTTATATCACAATGCACTACTTGCACAAAAGAATCATGATGAATATACTCCATGGCATGGGCCACATCTATGGCAATGTCTAATCGAGATTTCAATCCTAATTCACACACATATTCACCATTGTTGTCGTATCTTTCATGATACAAATGCTTCTCTAAGCTTCCATTAGACATAAACTCAAACACTAAAGCTTTGAAATGGAGGTTGGAACATGAGGTTATGATTTTCACCAGATTTCGATGTCGAAGATTTTACAAGACATTGCATTATGCTTTAAAACTCTTCTCGTCATGCTCATTTTGCAATTGGAGAACCTTCACAGCAACAACTGTTCCATCTTTCAAAACTCCTTTATATACTAACCCAAAACTTCCTATTCCCAACAAGTTGTCCTCATCAAATCCATTGGTCACTATGTGAAGTTCTTGATATGAGATCCTTTGGTGCTTTGAATTTTGGAAGATAACTGTTGATAAGCCAATGTTTTGTGCATGCATATTTGCCCTCCATAGGAACCTTAAGAGTAGACAACATAGTATAAAAGAAATAGATCCACTTATTTCCATTAGTACTCTTTTTAGAATTGTAAGATGGCCTCTTGGTGTTGGACATGCAGGTAACTGGAATACTTATGGTCCAAAAAGATTAGGATTTCCATTAAAATACATGACATTTGATTGATTTGAAAAAAAAAACTCCTTTTAACACATATTTCATTAAATTTGTAATTATTTAGTGGATCTAGAATTTAGAACTTCCGCTAAATTGAGTTCTTTGAAAATGAAAAAAGTCATAGCCTTTGAATCTTTACATAATTTCTATTAATATTATTTATAGTTTGTATTAAATGTTAAGTTGATTAAACTATTTTATAACATAATACCAACATTGTATTTGTTATTACAACAATTATAAATATTGTCATAGTAATTATTTTTGTCTTTGTTGAGTATGTTGTTTTATTTTTGGAACTTGGCACCACTTATAATCAAAACAAGAAAATATTTTATGACTTTAAAGTCTAAGTTTTACCCTTGTAACGATTAAAATAAATTATGAATTAAAGTAGCAACATAATTTATTATTATTATTGTTGGTAGTGGTAGTGTATTAAAAACTAAGTTGATGAATGTTTACTTTATGAATAATAGATTAAAGTGAGAAATTTCTTACCTATAAATTTATTTAATGATATCGGACAATAGTAAATCATCTCTTGTTTATTAATATTAATTATTTTAACAATCAAAATCAATTATGAACTAGAAAAGCATTAGTGCAATACAGTTTGACTTTTTTCATATACAATAGGAAAGGGGGAAAACCAAGTGAATTAATTATTGCAAGTGTTCATTATTTATTTATGAAGTATTTGAGCAATGTGTTTAATTGAAAAGAGCATATTTATATTAAAAATATAGATATCTTACAATATTTATATTATCGTTAGATTTTAAATCATCTATTAATTTATGTTAGGGCACGGAGGAATCGAACCACCATTGTCCTGCTTGTAATGCAGGTGCTCTTCCATTGAGCTAGCACCCTTTACAACATGAGGGGAGAGGGATTGTGTTAACACCTAAATTACACCTTTCTAATCCTCTGTGACAAATCAAAATGATGAAAATCTTAGACTTTGATTCTTTCAAAATGATGAAATTCTTAAACTTTGATTCCTTACATAATTTCCATTAATATTATCTATAGTTTGTATCAAATGGTAAGTCGATTAAGTTTATGTAATGACATTAATAGTGTATATGTTACTATGATTAAGCAATTGAATTGTAATTTGATATGGTAATTAGTACATTGTTGGTGTTGAGTTCCTATACTAGTAGAAGGTTGGAAATATTTTAGAATGACCTATTTAATAACTATTTAATGACATAATATAAATGTGTTTGTTACTATAACAATTTTAATTCTCGACATAGCAAGCAATATTGTATGTGTTGATTATCATGTTGTAATATATTAGAAGGTTGGCAACATTTTATAAGTGACAAGAAAAACTATTATATATTAAGTGTTACTATGCTAAGTTTATTATTTTAACGATAAAAAACAATTATGCATTAGAATAGAAATATAATTTATATTTTCTAATAAAAGTTAAGTTGATCAATGGTTCTATCATGAAAAATAGATTACAGAAGATTTTTTTACATATTATTATTAAAGTTATTTAATGACATTAATAATCATTGTGTGTTGCTATTATTATCTTGGAATTTCATTTAATTAAAATTATGTTAACTAATGTGTCTAGGTTGAAATCTTTTTTGAGTATGATGTTTTATTTTTGGAAGATGACACCACTTGATAGAGGACAAGAGAAAATATTTTTATGACTTAGAGTAAAATAGGTTTTATCTTAGTAATGATTAAAATAAGTTATGAAATAGAATAGAGACATAATTTATTATTATTGTTGGTGGTGGTGGTGGTGTATTAAAAACTAACTTAATTAATGTTGATTTTATGAATAACATATTTATGCGAGAAATTTTACCTATAAATGTATTTAATGATATACTTTGATTATCATTAATATTTATATTTAAGTATTAAAACAAAAGTCACCAATATTTGACTAGTGAATTATTAATAATTTGTGTAAGAAATTTCTTACATAATATAAAGTTACTTAACAACATATTAATATTGTGTTGTGACTATTATTAACTTATGTAGTATTGAAATTAAATGTTAATACTTGCCTATTGATTTTCGGGATTAAGCTATGTGAAAGCTTTTCAAACCATAATTAATTTTACATTGTTCCCCCCGACGATCATGCATGGAGTGCCCACTTGAAATGTTGGTTTGAAAAACTCACTAACAACTTAATCCAGAAAATCATTCATAATGATGACAAACTGTGAAATCCCACACTCTAAAAATGTTACTACTTTGTCTTTGTTGAGTATAAGATATTGCACTAGTACAAAGTTCGCACCACTTTAAAGTCTACATAAGAAAATATAATATTAATTAGAATGCAACAGAGTAGAACAATTAAATTTATATCAATTATAATAACAACTAATAGGGAGAAGTCACTTCAAACCTTATTGCAAGTGCCTTACATTTATTCATAGAGAAAGTCTAGAAGATGTTTTAAGGTTCATTATTGAATATGATTATGCACATTTGAATACGTGACATGTTGAGTTTATGTAAAAAACAAATTGAAAAGTTAAAAATTGAATGGTGTTATATAATTCACATAAAGTACCATCACATGAATTAACATAGAAGTTGAACCAAAATTTTCATATTAGCAAATAATATAAAACTCCTCAAAAAAGGTTTGGAGAGAATATTTGATATACAACCAACATTGAAAAGTATTTTTTATTGTATATTAATAACTCATTCAAAGAGAAAATTACATTCATGAATCATTTCCACCTAATCTCCTTTTATTTAGTCAAGCAAATCAATTACAACTTGTACACCACATTTATTTATTGTGGTCTTTCTGCAATCTTCTTTCTTTTGCATCCATGCCCAAACTATGGTATTAACTGGAATAGATCCAAGTCATGTGTCATCAAGGTTTGGTACCCAAATCATCTCAAGATTTACATAAAGAGTCTCACTTTCATCATTCTGGAAGATATATGAGGAGGTGTTTTCCATCCAAATCATCTCTCCTTCATCCTCAGTTCATGATCTAAATAGTAACATCTTTTCTTTCTCGACTTCAATCTTAGGATTGAATATTGGCTTTAGCTTGTTGCACTTGGGTCCAACATATACCAGTTCATCCGTCACATTATCAAAATCTCCATCTATAATACGTATATTACATGCAGTGCATTAAATCTCACATGGATTAAATTGTCTTTGTGATGCAATGTATTTGATGATAATGTCTAACAAGAATTAAAGCTAACATGATGTTACTACTTAATGATTGATTTTTTGGATTAAGTTATGTGAAATATTTTCAGTCCACAATGAGTTTTTCATGGTTCCCATAACAAGCATGGGTGGAGTGTCCACTCAAAACGTTGGTCTAAAAAACACACACAGTTTAACCCAAAAAATCAATCACAATGATTACAAACTGATAAAACATGCACACTCAAAATGTTAGTACTGTATTTATTGAGTATAAGTTAATATACAAGTACAAAGTTGGCACCACTTTAAAGTCTACACGAGAAAATATAATTATGAATTTGAATGCAACATAGTAGTACAATTAAATTTATATCAACTATAATAACGAATAATAGGGAAAACTCACTTCAAACGTTATTGCAAGTGCCTTACATTTATTCACAAAGAAAGCCTATAAGATGTTTTAAGGTGCATTCGCATAAAGTATCATCACCTGAATTAACATTGAAGTTGAACCAAAATTTTCATATATGTAGCAAATAATATAAAATTCCTCAAAAGGTCGCTTGAAGAGAATATTTGATATACTACAAACATTGACAACTTTTTCTTCATGTATATTAATTAGTCATTCAAAAAGCAAAATTACATTTATGAATCATCTCCACCTAATCTCCTTATATTTTCTCAAGCAGATCAAGTACGGCTTGAGGATGAAGATTTCCACAATTAATCTTAATGACAAAGAGAGTTTATGGAATTTAATTGTGTGTATTGAAACGTCCCTACGTTTCGAGTGGATACTCCACCAATAATCAGGGGAACAAAATGAAAAGCTCAAAGTGGTATTGAAGAGAGTGAGCAAAAGCTAATAAGAAATAAGGTAAGGGTTGTGTACATACATTAATGAATATAATTATGCACATTTGATTAGTGAGATGTTGTGTTAATCTAAAAGACAAATTGAAAAGTTAAAATTTGAATGGTGTTATCTAATTCGCATAAAGTATCATCACATGAATTAACATTGAACTTGATGTGAAATTTTCATATATGCGGTAAATAATATAAAATTCTTCAAAAAGTCATTTGAAGAGTATTTATTATACTACAAACATTGAAAAATGTTTCTTCATGTATACTAAAAGTCATTCAAAAAGAAAAATTACATTCATGAATCATCTCCACCTAATCTTCTTATATCTGCTCATGCATATCAAGTACAACTTGTAGACCACATTTATTTATCTTGGTCTTCCTACAATCTTCTTTCTTTGGCCACCCATGCCCAAACTATGGTATTAATTGGAATAGATCCAAGTTCTGTGTCATCGGGATTTGGTACCCAATATTGTTCTAAAATGTTTCCCTTGTATTTCCCTGAGCTAGGTTGCCACCAATTAATATTTACATGAAGGGTCTCATTGTCATCGTCCTAGAATATATCTTAGGTGGATTTTTCCATCCAAATCATCTCTCCTTCATCCTCATTTCTTGATCTAACAAGCAAAATCTTTCCTTCTCAACATCAATTCTAGGATCGAATGTTGGCTTTGGCTAGTTGCACCTGGGTCCAACATATACCGGTTCATCTGTCACATTATCAAAATCCACATCCATAATACTTGATATTGCATGGAGTGTATTACCATCGACGTTAACATTTTTGCTTGTCTTGGGTGAAAAATCATCAGAAGAAGAATCACTTTCATCCAAGGGTGTATGGTCATTGTAGATTCCATCTAATGCATCAAGAACTCTTTTCCAATA
>LPNX010370741.1:0-36657 GCA_001517045.1 Pseudotsuga menziesii | reverse complement strand
AGCATGCAAAGTATTTGTCTCAATTTTCAATACAGTTTATATATACTCTTACTTTGTGTATGTCAAGGTTCAAGTCAGAGGATGAGCGAACTCCTATATATGTCATCATTGATGAGGCTTTCCCACCTTTACTTAACATTTACAACTGCCTTGTTCAAATTCCGAGCCCTACGATAGAGATAGCAAAGCTGATCAAGCTCATCTACAAAATCTTCTGGTCATCCATTTATGTATGCAAGCTGTTACTTTCAACACCCAGAAAGCATCTTCTGTATTTATATCTGAATATAGCTTATCTGATTTGGATGTTGAATTAAGGTTGATGGCATTGCTGTGCAGCTAGAGGTCCCCAAGCAACTGTTTGATCCCAATGTATTTAATGCTTGGATGGTCCTATTTTTAGCTATGCTGGAAAGGCCAGTTCCTCCCGAGGGACAACCAAATGACCCAGAGCAACGGAAGTCTTGGGAATGGTGGAAAGTAAAGAAGTGGACTGTGCATATCATGAACCGCTTATACACTTGGTGAGTTAAGGGAAGACAATTAGGATTGTGTTTCTGTATACAATAAGTTACATGGATTTAAAGGTGTTATTGGACATATAGATGTGAGTTCACAGCTTTTGGTAATTGACAGAAAGCCTTCTTATGATTCCGAACTTGATTCACAGGATTTGTGGTAGCTGTAATTCATTTAGATGATCTAAGGGCACTTTTGATGAAAGTTCTGCATTAGATAATGGCATCAGCATCACAACAAGGATTTACTGAAAAAGTTTATTTGTATTATTATATTTTGGTCACAATCTATAGGTCTCTGATAAAAATGTAATCATCAGCTGTAAATAGATGCCTCAAATTTTCTTAATCATGATGCCAAATTATGCTATATCACTATGGTTATTGTGTCGTAGATTTGGAGATCCAAAGCTTTTAAAACCAGAGAACAAGCCTTTTGCTCAGATGTTTCAAAAGCATTATGCAGGGAAGATTTTAGAGTGTCATTTGAATCTGTTGAATGCCATTCGACAGGGTGGCTACCTTCCAGACAGGGTGACCAATCTTGTCCTTCAATATTTGAGTAGCAGGTAGGTCTTTCAATTATTTTCATCTTAATAAATGGTCTCTTATTGGAAGCTTGTTACTATCCAAGTTGAGACACAGGTAGGATATGTTGTCTAGAAAATGTACTTGTGTTCAGGATCTGCTTCTTGTTTTTGTCAACACCAAATGCTTTTCTGATGGAGTTTTGACTGCTTTTATTTACCAGGATTCCTTTGTTTTGGCTCAACTGGGTTTTCCAGATATGCGATTGCCAATACTGTATACAAGTCATGGCTTGAAAGAATATCATGCTCGGAGATAACCTGGCCACGGCTTGATCTTTGCAGGTATAGTCCGCCCGTCGCAGGTATAGCATCCCCGTCACTATTCTTGGGGTTTGCATTTAAAAAAAAAAAAATTATACAAAGCGTGGATACAGCGACGACCAGGTGTGGATACAGCGATGGCAAGGCGTGGATACAGAGACGGCAAGGCATGGCTATAGCGACATCTTATTCCTGGGTTTGCATTTAAAAAAAAAAACCTTGTACAGAGCGTGGATACAGCGACGGCCAGGCGTGGATACAGAGACGGCCAGGCGTGGATATAGCGACGACTTAGACATCTAATGAAATATAGAACATTGTCGCTCTTGCAACGCAAATTAGGGGTCGTCTCTATTGCGACAGAATTGTTTCCACGGAAAAAAAAAACACTTAGACGGGGCAATATCCACGATTTTCCTTGGATATTGCCATGTTTTGCAGTGGCAAAATTGATCACTTGTACTAGTGCCTCTTTAATGGGTTTGATATATGATTTACCTTCTATATTATTTAGGGTTAGGTTGTGGTTAAAATTTTCCTCTAACTCTTTAATCCTACCCTTTAACTTAATATTTTCCACTGTATCTGCCTCTCCTTGTTCAAGTGTTTTTTGAATTTCCATTGCATGAAGTCTAGTCTCCATTATCTGTACCTTGTTCTCCAATTTTTTTTTATCTTATCGTCTAATTGTTTTTGGATATCTTCTTGAAAAAATGTGAATTTATTATGGAGCATGGATTTTAACTCTATCTGGAGTTTAACTTATCTTTCTTCCCTACGTTTCTCTAAGGATTCTAACTGTTTGTTTAAAAAAAAATTAATAGAATTTTATTTTTTTTAAATAAAAATTTAATTTATAATAAAAATTACAAATGTTTTAATAAAAATTACAATTTTTTTAATTAACAATTTATTGTAATATTTTTTTTTAATACACTATGTTATTTTATATAATTTTTTTAAATATTTTTAGTTAATATATAGTTTATTTATTTTTTTCATTTTAATTAGCGTTGTTTTTTACTTTATTAATTTTATTTGAAGTTTTACATTTTTTGAATTTGTTATTCTTTTTTTCAAATGTTAATACAAAATTACAAAAAAAAAATTATTAATTTGTTTTATTTTTAAAAATGAGTCTTTTTATGTAATTAAAAAAAAAATAAGTGGACTAGTTTCCAAAAATTTGTGATTTTATTCTAAAAAAAAATGGTTTCCTGTTGGTAACACTATTTTCAATTTGGAGGTAAAAATAACCACTAAATGGAGCCTATAAAAAATGAGAACTATTTAGAGTTCTCGTTAGGTTGTATAATGTATTCCAAGCACACCCCTAGAGGTGTTGGAGGAGCGAAGACAAACAACAACAGAAGATATGACAAAGATAAAAGAGGCAGAAGCGTTATGTACTAATGCACTCGACCAAGTCCCTTAGGCAAGGGAAGCGCTAATAGATGATGAAGAACTAGAAAAATTTGGAGAGGAGTTGCACACAGTTAAGGAAAATGTAAGACAAATGAAGAGTGCGATGAAAAAGTTGGCCTTAGCATAAAAAAATGGCCAAGGTGACAGAAATGAAGAAATTGCAGCAACAATTTATAGGATTGTGCACGCAACAACATGAAAAAAATGAAAAGGTTGTGGAGTTGGCTGAGGTAGAAAGGATTGCAGGAATTATTCAGCTTGTACATCAAAAGGTACACCAAGAAGCATAATCAGTAGAAAACGTAAGACCAGAACATGTTAGTTCTGAATTTTTGGAGAAGTTGAAGAAAACATAGGAAGATGTGTGACAAGAGGCAAGGAAAGTAGTGAAAATCTTGCAATATTTTCAAACCAAAGTCAGCACAAGTCAAGAAATGTAAGAATAAATTCACATGGCTCGGGACGAGCCACATGTGAGTGTTGGGGGTTTGTTGGGACTAGGGAAATATAGGCATAATTCCATTATAATTATGCCCAAGTATGAAAAGAGTTAGGTTGCAAGAAGTAAGAGGAAGTTGAGACAAAATAAGAAGAGAGTTTGTGACAGAAGAGAAGTCGTGACTGAAGGAAAGGATGTGACAATGAAAGATGCAATAGAATAAAACATGTCATAAGGAGTATAGTCATGCAATGACTGCAAGTGACAGTTCGGAAAGATCATGGGTATGAGGTCGGCTAAGAGTCGGCGAAAGCCGCATGTATGAAAGCATCTTTATAATTTGGGTCATTAGTGCCTACTGACATGTGTTGATAGAATAGAAAATACAATATGTTGAAAAACTGTATGAAGTTGGATGAAAGCGACATGTAAGAGTATATCAAAGGAGGAACCCAATCTGCATACGGGTTAGCATGTGTTACATCTAGTCATTATTAGACTTTGGTTATTTAGTTCTTGGAGAATTAGCTCCTAGTCAGTTGGCTAGATGCCATGTGTTAGCTTCTGTAAGTTGTGTCATTTGTTAGTGTGTGAAGTCATAGAAAGGAGTCGAAGACCCTGTAGCTGAGTTCATGGTAGTGTAGAAGAGATTGAGTCAATTTAGGATGTGAGCGGATTGACAATAGAGTCGTAGAGGAAGTTGAATTGATCCAGGCTATGTGTGGATCATCAATAGAGTTATGTAGAGAAGGAATAGCGGCAAAATACCAGAGAGAATCAGAGGAGAAAGAAGTATGTACATATAAGAAATAAAGATCTAGAACATAGTCTATAGCGTAGTGCATGGACAAAAGGGTTCCATATATTTCTCATTCCAGATGAAGAGCGCCTTTGTGGTTTTTTTTGGAATGGGTTTCCATGTTAGATATTGTGTTATATGTGTGAATGATGAATGTTTTTTAGTCACATATATATGTTGTTGTGAATAGGTGGTTAGGTAATTTCTTATGAATGAGTTTATATGTATCTATCACACTGTTATTGTTGAATGTATCTATGTTGCATTGGGTTTATTGTAATAGTACCAGTTGAAGGACAAGTTTTGTCATAGCTTAACTAGGAATAATAAGTATAGATACCCCAGCCATCAGCCTCTATTAAGCACCTTGGTAAAATACCAAGGGACTAGAAATCCTCCGCCCAACTGCGGAAACTTGGTTCTGGCAGTTACCCATAGAAATATATCTCAGGTGAGGTGACATCTCCATCGCAGGTGCTTCTGACTGAGCCTCGCTCTGTCGGGCCAATGTATTGGGATTTGTTGCATGTAAAGGAGGGACTGAACCTGGGTCAAAGAGATTTCAACGCCAACATGGAGCATGGGACATGAGTTCCCATGTAGATGTGCCATTAGTGTGATATTATATGTTGTTGGTGACTTGTTGGAATTCCATGAGACAGAGGGGTCGTTGAGTACCATCTGGAAGACTGCTTGCGAAAGGAGGAGGTACCAAGTATTGAGTCTTGAAAAATGGGAGGTTTTCAAAGCCATGATGAAGGGAGTGGATGTCAAGGGCACTTTTTTGACATCCCTCTCGATCGTGCTCCTAGATACCCTCTCAAGATCTGGGATTTGGGGCTCTAGGTTGTTGCGCCTCACATATATGATAGGTTTATATGAGCATGGTGTTAATTCCCTCACCATGACCAAGTCAAATTATTCTTTGTCAAACATATATACTATGAGTTTGTCTTAAGCATGCGAACCTGATTATACTACCATGTTATCACCTTTTTATGGAATTGGGAAGGGATGTAATTATGATTGTCTAGGGTTTCACATAGACCCTATTGTTGTACCACCCCCTGGTCGATTGATTCCACCTCCTAGTCGAATTACAATCTGATCTGTAGATTTCTTTGAGCCATCACGACTCAAAGTGGACACACGAGATCAATTTCTATGCTCCATGCACATTGCATTAGGAATTGTATCAGCTGTGATGCACAATGAGAGGTCCACACCACCTCTTAGACCTAAAAATATTGAGTTTCAATGGGTCAACAATGAAATCCTTTGAATCCATGACTATGATCAGCCAATGATGTATGCTGTGGGTGCCCAAAATGCATACTTTGGACTACTTGAGAGATGCCGACTGCAATCGACAGACCATGTATATTTATGTACTTTTATTTTCATTATATGTCATTAAATTTTCATTTTTAATACACGTGAATTCATTTAAAATAGTAATGATTTGTTTTTAATTGCTTCATGCAGATGGTCAACATTATGGATGTGTTATTTAGATCTCCCTCGATAGTGGATCATCCTTCGGTTTCCTTCAAGGATGTCTCTGTGGTACGTACACTAGTTCCCTCATCCTAACTTTGTGAGTTGCATACATGCATATAATTGAAATTGTTATATCGTAACTTTCATCTTGTCCCTTTCTCAAATCGTACAAGGTAGAGGAAAGTGCATTGTAGGTGAGCAAGGGACAAAACCTCCCTATATCCCGAGCATCAACAACACATTCACGAGGTACTATAATTTATGTTTCAATGCAATATAGAATTCAAGTTTATGTTTAATTGATCATGTTCAACTTTATTTTTAGTTTATTGATTACATGCATGATGTCACACTACACAAGGAGATGTACATTGGGGCACCAAGGATATTATCATGTGGATACATTAGTGGGAGGCCCTTGATTGGTGTCATCATGGTGAGGGAACATCGACTCAACCAAGTCTTGAGTTTGTGATACAACCAAATTTGGATGACAATGACATTGACATCGACCTTGACATGACTAACATAAGTTGATCTATCCACTTAAAATTTACATCCATTTACCATCTTGTAAATTTCAAATCCTTACTATTTAATCTAACTAACTTATATAGTTTGAATTTTTTTTTGTAGTTTCCATATCTCGACCAGTATTTTAGTGTGCCATCCTTGATCCCACAACAATCCTTGCACTAAGGGAATAGTGCAAGTGGTTCTCATCATGGGGTTAGCCACACATCCCATCAAGGGCCTAGTCCATAGACTAGATGAGACTTGTTTATGTCTCATACCACTATTTTTATTGTTATGTACATACATATGTATACTTGTACGTTTTTATGGACTTGAGCCTCTAGACTAGTTTTGTAAATTGTATTTTTTCTTCATGGATATATATGAGGTCTGATATGTTTATATTGACACCATTTATTTATCTTATATTTATGTTTATGTGGGCATATGTGTACATGTTTTAACTTTGTCCTATGTTTATGTCGAAGAAGTAATGTAATTTAAGAGTATGTTTTGAATGACAGGCATTTTGAAATTAATAATTATACATATAAAAAAATAAATGATTATTAATAATACACATTTGATTATTAAAAAGTTAAAATTATTATTAATAATACACATTTTTAAAAATTATTATGCATTTGTTAACTATTGCATAAATGATTATTATGTATTTTTTTCTTTTGTTATAAATAAATTACTTTCATGAAAATTAAGAAGTAAACTATAAAATTTAATATAGATGGGAAACAATTCCTCACATCACTCACATAATTACCATTATGAACCATCATTGAAGAGTCATCCTTGTAACAAGTTTTCCAAGATCCACGATCACAATGTTTTTTTTTTATAACTGATTATAGCAAAATATATTATGAGTTGATTTTAAGTTAATAAATTTGTTGCATTACATTTCTTCCTCGTTTGAGAGGAGATGCCCTTGGAGGCAAGATGTTCTAATAACCATATCTTCAATCCAACCAATCAACATGAATCGTTGTATAAATACTTTTATCAGTGATGCACATTTTCAAATCGCATCATTATCAGTAGGTCATTATTTCTACTTCAAGGTTTCCTTATTTCTTGACTTATTTGTTTCAAAGTAAATATCCAATGATGTCTACCAATTATCCAATTCAATAATGATTTTTAAATATCTTACCATTTGATTTGGCATCTACTTGACTAAGATTATTTACAATGTATATTATTAGTACACAACTACGAAGTCTCAACCTAAGCCAGCTTTCAAAATATTATTTAGTGCTAATGAGGTGTTTCAAACACTACTAGCTAGCTTGTTTTTTTATCTCTAGATAAGGGACTTTGACTTGCAACAATCAACTTTGGCTTTATGAATTCTTCTATGTGGGATACTAGTGACATTTATTATAACTAACAATTATTCTACAACACTTAAAAGAAATATTAAACTTTAAAACATGTTCTCACATACTCCATCTATTCAAGCAAATTATGTCCAAGTTTGAAGTATGTGTGTTTTTATTTTTCATTGCTCATAATATTCAACAAAGTTTGAGCTATTTGTGTTGAGAGATTGGTCTTCCTACCTGGTTATAAAGATAATTGATGAATTTTTTTTCTTGGGTGAATGATTATAATATTGTTGGGAGAATAGATTGGCCTTCCAATAAATGAAATAGCCTTCCTTACTTCCTATATTATTTTCACCAAAATAAAAATTGTAATATACATTTTAAAGTGCTATAATATTCAAATTACAAATATTAAATTTTCTAAACTAGTATATAAATAATAATAATAAATACAAAATTATTGAAACATTTAAGCTTTATGTCTTGTAAAGCAATATAATACCTCTAATCTAATGAAATCCACTAAGTTTTCACTTAAACAATTCAATGCCACATAGAGAAAAATGTCTTTGATAAAAAATAAAAAATAATATAGATAAGGTTGGTACTTATCATATATAGTTATAGTTTTAATAATTTATTGTCCATTAATTTTTAATATTTTGATATTTAAAAAAGGTAGGGTAAGAGATCAAATAAACATAGACATGATTTGTTGATATCACACATCACATATTTTCCCTCCATGTGGGATATGGATACCATCATGAAGTCTTGTGCTATGAGGGTTTGTGTCTTAAGCAATTAATCCATGGGGTCTTCACTCATTGAAACTATGTCATAGTGCCTTCATTCAAGGGATATTAAAGAATATCCCTAATTTCACTACATATTGATAAATATCTACCATAATGCTTTTGTTGAGTCCCCCTCCCAATACAATTTTCCAATTAAAAAAATCATATTTTTACGAGATATTTCATATTTTTACTAGATACACTTTTTTCTACCCCTCAATACCTATAACTCCCCCATACCCTATTCCTCGGCCCCTAATACCTCAAATATATTGACCTTATTTTTAACAATTTGCTCCCCCCACCCAACTTTATGAATGAATGTGATAGGATATTGGTCAACAAGGTGAATCCCCCGTGAATTAATCATAGTTAAGCAAATAAAATAAGGCCCTTGTTTTGAACTAATGAATTCTTTAAAGATCAATGTAGATTTAAATAATGCCATAAAACACATAACATGTCCTCTATAGGACATTATTTTATTTCAAATAAGATGTGATCTATATTACAATATTTTGCGCATTACAATTCGTGTTCATCAAATTTGATGTTGCATAACTCTTGGGAGCTCGATATATCTATTTAAATTAAATAACTTGATCGAGCTTTTTCACTAACTGTAGTTAAACACTCAATCAATATTTTTCACTAACCATGGCTAAACACTCGATCGAGGTATTTGAAAATCTATCCAAAACCTTGATTGAGGGTTTTAAATACCTCAATAGAGCTACTAGCTCGATCGAGGGCTTAAAATATAGTCCGTTAGCCCTTTTTCTGTAGTTTGAATTTTGCGCCCTCTTCACCAGGCCTGAACTCTGTCTTAGGATGCACCTTAGGTGACATACTTCATACTAATAAATTCGTAATGGAACATATTTCCATTGACATGTACTTTATGTGTTTTGGAGTTTGTATGATATTTTTTTAATTTGATTTTCAAACTTAGTCTTGAAAACCATGTCCACAACTTCGAAGCAATGCAAAGAAAAATCAATAATAATAAAAAGTGCACAACCAAAAAAATTCAAAAAATACATATGCCCAAGAGAAACAAGTCCTCTTCAAAACGGTATTTTAAAAAAAAAAATAAAAATTTTTCTACCAATTAAAAAACTTTAATGTGAAAACAAGCATGTACAAAATGTGATTAAAGTTGTCACTAGTCACTTTCAAAAATTAGTTAAAATTTTTTTATAAAAAAAATTACAAAACTTATATATATGCTTGAGTGCATTTTGAGTAGATCGTATCCATCTATATATTTCTAAAAATTATGTATTTATCACTAAATTATTTTACATGCACACAAGTCACTTGTAAACTTTTTCTAAAATTTACAATGACAAGTCTATTATTAAATGCAATATTGACATATTAAATGATATTATTAAATTTTCAAAAAAATATACATGGAAAGACAACATAATTCCCTAACATTTGTTTTTTTGTTGCGTCTTGGAATTCAGATGGAAAATATGTGTTTGAAAGGTTCAGTTTAATAAACTAGTAAAAACATTTATTTTCCCCGTCATATTTGGCCAAAAGTATTACCCATATTCATGGATTCACCCAAATATGTCCATAGCTTCATATTCATTTTAATGATTATTTCAATATTGTTTAGAAAATGTTTAGAATTGAAATTATTATATTAATGTTGATGTTTCAACTCATATTTATCTTGATGATACATAAAATATTCATGATTATCTTTAAAAATATAATTCATATCAATGTTGACATGAATTATAACATTTCTAATCTCATAATTCTTATTGATATTAATGATTGTTTTTGGAATTTCTGTTTAAAATTGAAATTGTCATATTAATTTTGATGTTATAACTCTTATTGGTGTTGATGAGTAATTGTTTATCATTACTTGTGGTGGTATTGTCATAGTTTATATATGGTCTCTGCCATTTTTTAATTCATATCGATGTTAATGATTATTTCAATATTTTTTTTGGTGAGTACTTAGAAATGCTATAATTCATATCAATGTTGATGTGATGATTATTTCAAGAATTTTTTTCATTAAATTATGAAATTATCATATTAATGTTGATGTTATTACTCATATTGGTCTTGATGTTTATTTCAATGTGTTTTTTTCTCATTCCTTATGATGGTATTATCATAACTTATATACAATGTCATTAAATTTTTTAATCATATTGATGTTAATAATTATTTCAATATTTTTCTCTTTTCCTTAGACATGGTATAATTCATGTCAATGTTGATGTTATAATGCATATTGATAAGATGATTATGTCAAGAATTTTTTTCGTTAAAATTGAATTCATCATATTAATATTGATGTTATAACTCATATTGGTCTTGATGATTATTTTAAGGCTTTTTTTCTCATTCCTTACTGTGGTATTTTCTTAAATTATATTCAATCTCCTTCATATTTTAATTCATATTGATGGTAATGATTATTTTAATATTTGTTTATCATTCCCTAGAAATGTTATAGTTAATATCAATGTTGATGTTTTAACTCGTCTTGATGTTTATAATCATTACAAGATTATTTTCTCATTTCTTACAGTGGTATTTCCATATGCAATTGCTTTCATATTTGAATTCATATTGGCAATTTTTTTCCAAGTCCTTATGGTGGTATGGTGGTATTGTGATTCAAATTTTATATTGATGTTGATCATTACTGTGTAATATATATTCAATGATTCATTGGGTGAGATATGTCCCAATGTCAGAAGTCAAGGTAAATGTGCTTTCATCCATTAATGGGACCCCCTTGTAGATTCATCATTGGATGTTAGACTATCAAATAAGATATCAATTATCTCAACAAACCAATACTAAATTAAATAGCATATACATTTTAGTTTTCTATTATTACATATAAAATATATATTAATAAAAAATCTAAAATTCCATAGTATAATTATAAAATTAATAATATACACTCTATTTAAAACATCTATCATTTTACAATACAAATGTTAGATTGTGCATATACACTTTGTACATTACTATGTAATATATATTGTGTAAAAGTTATACCATTCTATTATATACTAATAATTGTTTTAAATAGAGTGTATATTATTAGTTTTCTAATGATATTATGGAATTTAATATTTTGAATTAAGTCATATATTTGTACATAATAATACACAAACTCTAAAATAAAATATCAACTTACGATCTTGATTTTTTATTTTTGTTTTAGATAGCAACAAACTAGATGAAATAATCTAACTCAAATATCATAGTTGGAATTAGACATTTGATTGATGAAAATTGGACGTGCACTTATTGAACATTTAGGAATGCACATGCACTCTAAAAGTGTGTAGGTGTTCCTATTTGAATTATGTTATCCCTTACTAAGTCTCCATACATTCCCATGCATGCATCGACGTTTCCCTCCACAAACTATGTTATAGAATCACATACGTGTTTTTGAATAAAAATGCACACACATTCCTACAAGTATATGAATCTAAAACCACGGACTATATTATTATTTTTTTAAATTTATTAATGATGTGTGGTATATAAAATACCTCACCAATGGTCGAGTACACTGGAACAAGGTTTAATAAAAAATAATTACAGCATGAAAAAATCAGCTTTACTACATCAACAGTGCTTTTGAGCCCTACAGCACCAGTGCCATACTTCTCCTCCTCAGGAACCCTAACATTTGTGCTCCACATGGAAGCATTGCTGGCTTCCATTGGTTGCTGACTGTATTTGGAATTTTTTCAAATTTGACTTATATCACAACTATGCCTCCCTAACACCAAAATGTCCAAGTAAATTCTTTGTTACTTCATCATTTAATTGTTTTAGTGGAATAAAATTAAAAATTAACCTTTTTATCCTTAATTTAAAAAAACTAAAACCATGTGCAGCGTGTTCAAGATGTTCATCTCACACCGCCCATGGTGCACCCTATAAATTCACAAGTTTTACCATCTGTGTCATGTTTCAGTAGGACGTGAAATGCATGAACGATGCACCATAATTTCATAATGCATTGACAAACTATGTTTTAAAAAAATATGAACATAAACATATGCATATACTAAACCAAAATACACCATAAATATGGTGCATTGGTATGTGCCAAGTGTACTTCCAAACAAAACATTATTAAAAAAAATTCATTGCGTGAAGCGGTGCATTGCATTAAATGTTCTGCACTTAATCCTGGCAAATCCTGGTGCACCAATGTGTATCTGGAGCAGTGCTTCCAAAGTTAATTCTTGGCCTCATCAATGGTGGAAATGGTGTGATCTAATAACAATTACACACCCTGAATGGTGCAATAACATGTCTACAATCCACCGGTTTTCTCAATGCAAAAATTTAAAATATAAAAAAGACCAGATGTTTAGCGGTGCAGTTTGATAAATTCACCACATCGGCTTGTAATTAGCACACTATAAACAATAAAAAAAATAGAAAATTTGCAAACAACTTCAATGGTGCACACAATAAACCCAAATGTACCATACAGGCAATGCATTGGCGTTTTCCAAGCACACAACAAAAACAAGCATAGTCTAAATAAATATTCCTTTAAGCAGTTTGGTCAAATAATCGTTCTGCATTGTACATGGTGCACTTATGTGAAAATCGTGCACTGTTATCACAAGCAAATTTTGAAATGCACCAAGTGAGGTCATTGTGTGCTCTAAAAATATGTACGCACCATTTACAGTGCATTGACATGTCCAAAATGCACCTGTTAAGTGGTGAAATTTTTTTAAAAATCCAAAGAAAATAAAACATTTAACAATGCACTACATGAAATGCTCTGCATCAATTTCTTGGTTTGTTGACGTGTAACGGGTGCACAGTTAAAGAATAAAAATTAAAAAACTCGTAAAATTCATCAACTATATGGTTTATGAATATTTTTGCACCGGATTCAGTGCGTTGATGTTTAATAGGCACACCGTGAGCAAAAATTTAAAAAGTTTAAAAACCCTAATGGTGCTCTGTGTTAACCCGTGTGTATGTAGTCCAAGAGCACTGTTAGCGATGCACTATTTGTAAAGTAGCACCAATAAAATTGTAATACTATAATTTAGGCGCACCACAACTCAAAAAACAAATTTGAGAATCATTATTATTATTTGATGTTATTAAAGAGTATGCTAATTGAATGAAATATTTAATGTTTTTATTTCTATTTATGTCATTGATTCAGATTATATGTTAAATAGAGATGTGAGCAGCAAGAGGCCACAAAGTAGTAGCATGCACACATTAATCAATACAATATGGTAGTGAGAGGGAGAGGGATTTGTACCCTCTCCCCATTAATGCTTATACACAAAACCTCGTGAGGGTTGTTGGCCTCATGAAGGTATATCGAGAGGCTACATCCCTTAAGGAGAACCTCTCATTGTTGGCGTATTTGATATAACACTAGGATCATCGCAGGAAGGAATTTTGTTGTAGTCCCGATCAATGGATCCAACTCACTGAGGAGGACATTCCTTTCATCACTGCACTATCCAGGAGAGGGGATTATTTTTCCTAGTTCCCTGATGTCCTAGTTGGTGCTACAGTAGAGAGTCAGCTAGCTTACTCTCAGATATATATTAGTGACCATGTCATCAATCCTTCTGATTTTTAGGTGCACACTGGGTAGCTTAATATTTCTTCTTTTGGTTGAGATGACGTTAGATGCACCTCTCTTTTTTATTACGAAGGTAGCACACTCTTCCAATGATGGGAAGCACATTAGTTTCTCTCTATTGTATTATGTTTATTCTTTATTATAGAGACCTAGATGCATTAGGTGGTCTACCAATTTTTTTCAGCAATTTTGTTTTGATTTGGGTAGATGTTGTGTACAGATTGATGGGAGGCCCAACTTACCTTTCTGTTTGGAAATTTTTTTGTCTATTTTTTAAGAGGTTTTCAGCCACCTGGAGATGATTTAAGTGCCTCCCTCCTAGGATGATGACATAGGTGCATATGCATGTGAGAGGGGATATCATGATGCCCAAGAGGGGGAAGCCTGATTTCCTATCTAGGATCACATCAAATGTGCTCTACATGCTAGCAAGTGAGGATGACCATGCATTAGGCATTTTTCCATATCCATATGTGGGATTAGAGTGGAGAGTGTTCCAGAACATCTTCACCTAGGATAATCCACTGAATGAGAGATGAAATATTTGCATGATGTTTAAATTAATATAGTTGCATTTTATTCTCTTTATAGTTAATGCAAATGAAATATATTCTAAATTGTTATATTAAATTATTTAATGAAATTATCTAATTATTGTTTTGTACTATTTATTTTTCAAATGTTGGCACATTCGATGGGAAGGGGCAGTCTCCTCCAACTTAAAATGATGAGGATATGAAAGAGCTCGAGGATCCATAGTTTCATAGACTTGGCCTCTGACACAGGCCTGATGACAAGTATCGACATGAGGTGGTGGATAGGTTATCAACATTGTTGGGACAACATGAGGTTGAGCTAGTATGGGTGTGCAACATTGTGTGATAGCATCACCTCGCTAAGATATGGAGGATGGTTCCTCGTGATATGAGGAACTTGATGCAGTATATTATCTGTGCATCCATCCATTTTATTGCTAGGAGGAATGACCATCATAATCCTCCTCCACCTCCTCCTCCATCATCTCTGACATCTCATCTACCTCTTCCTCCTTCTCCATCATATTTGACATCTCATCCACCTCCTCCTCCTCCTCCTCCATCAGCTTCAACATCACATCCACTTCCTCCTCCTTCATCTCCTCCTCTATTCCAACTTGATTGACCAACCTATCCTACTTATTGGTCTGCCCATCCACTATTTCATGCTTTAGTCACCTCTATTGTAATGGTGATTCTTAGAGGAAGTACACTTCAACTTCATGGACATATCTATACTTGTCTATGAGATGGGTTTTTCACTAGTAGAGGTATTGATGCCTTTGGCTCTATCTGTTAAGGTATCGATGCCTTTGGATCTACTGGGAAATGTATTAATTTCTCTCACTCTACTAGTGGAGGTGTCAATGCCTCTGGATATGATGGGAGAGATACTAATTCCTTTGGTTCTGGAGGTAGACCAGATATACTATAACAATTATTGGACTTGAGATATATATTTGGCATGTATCATCTGTTTGATGTTATTGTTCATATATATATTCTGTATTTTTCATGTTGATGTTGATGTTGATGTTTATTTATATGTTTATGATTGTATATTTATTTTTATGCTTATGTTGATATTTGTGTTGATGTTTTATGTTTGTTAGATAGTGAAAATGATGATGATGTTATGTTTAAGTTTATGTTTCATATGGTTATGTTTATGACAGTATGACGATGTTTATGTTTATGATGGTATGATGATGTTTATATTTATGTTTATGTGGTAAAAATTATGATGATGGTATGTTTATGTTTATGTTTATTACGGTATGATTATGTTTATCTTAATTTTTGTTAAGTGGTGAAAATGATGATGATGGTATATGTTAGACGATGTTAAAGTACTATTTTAGATGTAATTTCTAGATGTTTATCTTAGATGGTGTTAGGTGATATTAGATCTGAATGTTCATATTTGATTATAGATGTGTCTGTTAGATGTGATTTTTAGATGTGCACTATCAAAAACAAATTCCTCCAATATAATATTGTGTATAAACATCATGCATTTTAAATTTTGAAAAAACATCATGGATATTTATTTAGAAAAATTGTGAGAGGAATTTATTAAAAAACATCAATAATATACTCTTCCTTATAGTGCAATTACTATCATATTGTTACAATAAATGTAAACAATTTTTTGAACTTATATATTGATATTTAAATGCTTAAAAGTTATATTGATAGTTAAGTTATAAATTATTGCATTAATTAAATTCTTAATATTTCACTACAAGGAAAAGAGCTTGTAGCAAAGGTTTTTAGTGTTACAAGATTAACCAAAATTGTCAAGAAAAACCTCCACTACAGCCTCCACAATTGGTAATGGAGGTTTATGTGGATATTTTTTATAACTAAAGAAACTCAGTGGCCGAAGGCTATAGTGGATGTTTTTTATCAGTGTGTTTCTTTAAAAAACAACGCATCGGTGTGTAACATATTAATACCCACCAATGCAATATAATAAAAATGATATGTACCATCTCTCTATGCTTTACAACAATATATGCATCGAGATGTTGTTACCAAACCAACACTGGTGTTTATTTATTGATTAAATGCACTGATGCTCATGTACTATAGTAAAGCATCACAAGTGTGATATGTTATGACATACACACCAAAATTTTTCTATATTTCTAAAATTTAATAGTATTTTTTTATTTATCATAGCACACCAGTGCATTTCGTCAAGATAAGCACTTGTGTGTTTTAACCATTGGAAAGCACTTAGGCAATTAATAAAGATAAATTCAATGGTAAATGTGATTGGGTCATGAAATTTTTAAAAACATTAACAGTGCATTAAATATAAATTAGAGGACTAGGGCGTATCATTCAACAAAACCCGCCGAGACATAAAAATTTTCCAAATGCATCAATGTGTAACATTTGACCAAATGCACAGGTGCAACCGTAAATATTAAAAGCACCGTATCTTATTTTTTGAACATTGGCTACTAACATTGTAGTGGAATATCTATATTTTATTTTTTATTTTTTAAATTCCATTATTCATCATAATTGAAATATTTTTTGTACTATTCATTTCATTTTTAATTATTATGTTTGTTTGGATTAATTTCTTATACCATAGATTATATCATTTGTTGTAATATTTAATCATTTATAAATTTAGTTATTTTTTACCATTTATAAACGGGTCATCATTTATAAATGTTAGGATCTCTTGCACTAACATCCAAAATATATGGGTCATCATTCTTCACTGGAATTGTTATGAGAGTTCGATCCACTTGTATCACTTGGGTTATTTGGTTGAATTTTTTGTTGATTCCCTTGATTGTTTTCCTCTACTTTATCTTCCATCTATAAATATAAAAATAAAGTGCATTGAGTGTATCTACAATGTTTTCTTGGAATAATAAAAAATAAAATAGATAATTTACATGATGTAAATTGAAAATCGATGTACCAGAGAAATAATGAATTGCATCCTAAATGTTACACATTCTTTCAAAACCATGTCTCATGCCATGTATAACCAACTCCACTGTTGGTTGTACTCGATACTTTGTTTCCTGCAAGTTTTATACCTAGTAAGAAATCATAGATTTAACATGAAGGAATTTTGTTGTTCTATTACATGTAAAATGTGAGAATTAAAAGAACATATATACTTATGAATTCCACAATTAACTTTTGATATGCCAACATATAATCACAACCCTTAATTAACCCAATATCAATCAATTATTTTGATGGATCCTCTTTCTATGTTAACACCTATTTCAAGACATCCAAGGATGGACAGTGTGTATATATATCGCAACCACTATGAAATATTAACTTGTTATAAGGAAATAACAATTGCTCACAGACTTTGCTACCAATCCCTTTTTTCCTTGTCGTCTTGTCTTATGTGTTGAATGGGTTCCACTTTCTTTTCTTTTCTGCAACAAAGTAATTGAAAATTAATATTTACTATTGAATTAATTAATTAGGTGTACAAGATTATCGAAAAAATCAATGATTTAATACATTTGAAGCACGTTGTTGTTGAGATGGATCCTCCTACAATGTAGTTATGTCCAATTCCTTAACCATCTCCTCCTCTATTGGCACATTTAGCATGTCACCTCGTTCATCCTTTGTGATTTTCATAATCTTCCTGAAAATGTAAAATGACATTACAATTTTTTTGTTGATATGAAAAATAAATATAGCATAATTAAATTTATTAAATGAATGCTTTGTAGTAGTAGATACATTTTCTACATAAACATGTTTAGTAATATTACTTTTCGAATGATTTTTTTAAGGTTGTACATTTTTTCTATTGCAAGTGTGACAGGTCTCATTGGTCATTGCTCTAGAAACGCCTCTTGTAGTTTACATATGATATGATTCTTGGAATCATTTGATTGACTTTTTTATTGTAAGTGAAACTTATGTCTATACCTTCTTTCCAATATGTCCATCGTATCAATATAAAAGTATTTCCCCCTTTTATTAACTTCCAACACCACTCTAGATGAGCTAATGACCATATCATAATTATTTGCATCTTCAATAAATAAGTTCTTATGATGACGTTCCCTTCTATTGTTGTCAGTACCTTCATAACATTCAATATTTGTGAATTAGATTATTTGAAACATATTAGTGAATATTATTAAGTACAATAATACTCAAAATTCAATAAATAATTCATATTGATATATTGTTTATTCACCTCATTCATCCCTCATCAACTTTTCCATTAACATTTAATGCTTTTCAACACTTAGCTTGTTAAGAATCTTGTCGAGAATCCTCATTTTTTGGCTCTACATGCCACACATTAAGCAATACATATTACTTAAATCTACAAATGATTCAAACAAATTAATTTAAAAACAGAAATTAAAAAGCACATGTCTTCTTTGCAATTTTCGATGTGCTCCCATCGTGTCAACTAGAATTGTTGTTCTTCGAACTATTATTATGCATTTTCTATCAATAAACAACACATGCCATTAAATATATAAGCTATCAACTATATTATACAAATAATTACAGAACTCCAATATAGAAAAAAAATTCTATAATCAATGCGTTTAAGTTTGTAAAACGTATTGATACGTTTAATATAAAAAAACACCTATGCGTTGTGTCAAACGTGGTGCACTCTAAACCACAAAGATTTATTTTATGTTTGGAGGAAAAAATAATTAAATGGGAGTGCCATCTTTACCAATGCGGTATAAATATAAACACATTGGTATGTCTTTTTTTTTATAAGAGAAACTGAAAGATGTTTTTATAAAACAAGTTGTGCACAGCCATTCATTACAGAGAGGATAGCATGAACAGAGAGTTCTTGCAGTTCAAAATTGCTGCACAATAAACTGATCTGAAAAGATGTCCAAAAAACCACACATGGATAATTTTCAAAAGAACTAGTGCTCGGGGTAGTGCATACCCTTATAAACTGATTACAAAGCAAAAGACAGTAAAACATATTAACATATATAAAATAAAACTAGTTATGGATTGCCTCTGAGCTTCATGGGCTGGACCACAAACTCCTCCTCCATGGGGTGCGCTGTTGCTACCATGGTTTCATTCACCTTGCTTCCCTTGTTCATGTTCATTAGACGCTGGAGGTCTTACTGGATTCTATCAACTTTACCCATTATCTCCCTACGATTTCTCTTGTTATCATCAATCCTTGCATCATGGTTGCTGATTTGCAGAGAGGTGTAACTCACCACTTCCCCCATGCTCTTGACCTCTTGAGCTATTTCTTTATTGTCCATTATGCCAATCGCTATGATCTCGTATAATCACCTAAGATTGTTTTTCACGTCCATGATGCCATCATTTTCATTAGCCTGTGACATTCTGCCAGTTCCAGGAGAAAGGTCAATTCAGGCAAAGTTGCAGTGCAAAGCACGAATAGAGCCTGCTAATACGCGAGCCTGACTCTCAACTGAAAGGCCACTGAGGATGTAATTGAGCACTTTTAGCTCCTGCTATAGGGAGGCACCCTCCTTACTTCAACCCTCTTTGTAGGCTAAGGTGCCCATTGCACCTTCCTTCCACCCTGAACAGTAACAGCCTAAGTTTATGCTTCTCTCAGCATTGACATTATGAGCTTTGGTCGTGAGATTTGAGCCAGAATCAGAGTTTGAAAACCACAGCAAGGAGCCTATGAGGGTGCTACATGAGCAAGAGGATAAGGCTACAAGGGAAAGCCTTTCCTTCACAAAATTTCTAGTGATAGGGAGAGCTTCTCACGGGATCTCCTGCAGCCACCCTTCACCAACACCTGTAATTACATCTAGGAGAATGCACTTTGGAGGAACCTCATGATAAATAGAGCCAAGAGAAGGAGTAAAATGAGGTTCCATTCTGCGTCGAGGAGAAGACATACCGAAATGGTCGAAAAGACTTGGAGAATGCGACGAGGAGGGGCATTTAACCCAGGGCCAGTGAAACATTAAGCCAACATTACCCGAGAGAGGATGTAGGCAGAGGGTGTACCACACGGTAGGGGAAGGAGGAATGGTAGGACAACAAAATAAATGAGAGGATCCTTCAAGATGTAGCGTGGGGTGGGAGCCAGCTGTTGGAGGATGGTGTGAGGCGGTGGGAGGAGGGATGTGTGGAGGGATAAGGGAAGGGGGTAGAGAGATGAGGGAGTGAGGAAGGATGGGAATGGAGGGATAATGGGAGGGGGATATGAAAGGAGGAGGGGTGGAGGGATAAGGTGGGAGATGAAGAAATACCTTAGCAATGCTTTTAGGGAAAGAAATAGCCAATTCCAGGTATGAAGAGGGGGAGGACCTCTTATCTTGTGAAAGGAAGGAAAACTTTCGATGAACCATTATGGGATAAATTTGATGATGGGAGCGTCTCCATTCAGACTATAATGACCATGAGGCAGGGAGGCCCCCATGTTAGCCAAGGCGTCCGCTATAGAGTTATTGTGGCGAAGAATGTGGAATAGCTCATAGGATTTAGTGATGAGTGGCTTTGCTTTGTCATACAGGCGACGAAAATTAATTGAACCGGAGGAGTAACCATTAATCAATTTGAAAATGACATGTCAGGAGTCTCCGAATATCATTACCTTCCGGAGGTTTTTAGTGACTAAGGTTTTTAATGCAATACTGACGCACCGAAAATTGTGAAATATTATTTTATGTTTTTTAGAAAAAAAAAGTCGTAGGTCCAAAACTATCAGTGTAGTACTGAACTAAACGGACCAATGTGTGTAGGTCATAAAATTCCATCGAAAATGATGCAAATCTTTTTTATGATAATTTTAAAAAGCTAAAAAAATTGTAAACATCCGACAGAGTTTTGGATTCAACCCAAAAAATGGCCCATTGTACCCAACACTTCCTATATAAAATCACAAACTCATTAAAGATAAAACACCTAAAAAGAAAAATTGTTTGTGAAAAGTTAGAGGGATTCAAACCCTAATGTAAAATTTTGTAGCCGCATAAAATGAAAAGAATCCGCGAGAAAAGAAGGGTTGCAACATTGAAGGTAACTATGAAGTTTTATTTTCAAAATTTACTTAAAATCTAAATATGATAATAAGATCAATAGTAATATTTTACATACTTGAAATTTCTACTAAGCAGGGTTTTGATTGATTCACCAAACCTAACAAATTTTGATCCTCAGAATAGTATGGTTTCTCCAAACTCCTTTAGCGCAAGTATCTCTTCCAAAAATCTCCACTCAAAATTTCAGTAAAAGAATGAAACAATGTTTAGGTTTTACTTTTAAAAACCTTTCCAAATTTGTTTTTGAAATTAAAATTCCTGCCCTTTTTTAGTTTAGGGAAAAAATAACTTGTGTGATTTTTTAATTTTGATTTTCAGTATTACAGTGCGCTTAAGGTTATGTTGCACCGGTGCGTATAGGACATAACCACACTAGTGCATTTAAGGTTTAACATGGCACCATATAACAATAAAAAAAAAAGAAAAAAGATTCATATATCATGCTTAGGCGTGTATACAATGTATGATGCCTCGATGCTATTGCTTATATTAAACACACTGGTAATAATATTTTTTGGAAAACATATTGATAAATATATGCTATCAACTATAGCAGATATCATCTTTTGCAAAGGTTCTTGTAGATGTTGACATATGGTGCATTCTTTGTGATGCACCGCGGTGTATCCAAATGTTAAAGTCACACCGTTGAGGTTGTTGTAGATCTAGAGCACCAGTTGAATATAAACACCCTATGGTTTGATATTTCAACTTAATATTTTATATTCATCTCAAATATTCTTTTAGGATTCAAACACACCAATTGCAATATATATATGTGTGTGTGTGTGTGTGTGTGTATTGCTTAAACTCATATTATTCTTACAAAATGGTTTCCAAACTATATTGGAAGTTAGATTGCAATATGGTTCTCAAAAATATTTAGGACTATAAAGACATATATTGATTCTTGATTTGGATCCAATGCAGGGATAAAATGTTATAGTATCAAATGGTCAATTATTTGGATTCCATCTCAATCCATCTTGTTCAAATTTTGATGAGTTCTCCCTTTCCATCCCTAGTAAGTTCAAGTTTTATTTATATTTTTACTATCTAATTGTATTTATGTTACTTAGCCATGTGAACCTAAATAAATCTATCCTATATAGAAAGATCCTGATTTAGGATCGATTTCGGATGCACAATATTTTCCACTAGTTGCAAAACATTGTAAGCTCTTATAAAAATCAAGATACTACATGCAATTTGTAGATGAAAATGGGCAGATGATTGTGAGATGATTTACCCCGCCAATTGTAACATGCCATCTTCAAGCCACAATCTTGGGTCATTGAGAGTAATCCATCATGAGTTTGATCACTTTTATGTTACCCCAGTAGTATGTGGCTGTTAAAAATCTCAAGGGTTGATAGATAAACCTCGACGTGTCACACTCACCCATTACACCAATGAGTGATTACCCAATGTTGATGGTATAATACCCCCTAATAGAGTAAAAAATTCAATAGGTGATATATAAAATACATGTAGGAACACTTCCCTATGATCATTTTTGGAAAAGTTGGAAACCAAAAAACTATGAATAGTCCTAAATTAATGAACCCCTCTACTTATGTTCATTCAATTGAAAGTTTTAGTGATCCAAAGTATGATATGAATTCCACCCAACACATCTCTACTAGAAGATCCAAAAAATTGCATGATTTGAGAGAAAAATTGTCCAAGTACACACTAAGGTTCGTCTAATTGTTATAGGGTAGCGATGATTTCTCCCTTCTTGTGAATTTGCAAAGTAAATATTAAACTTATTACAATCACGCTTTGTATGGTGCCTGGTCATCTTCTCTAACTATGCTTGATGTTGGAACTAATTTCTCCTTTTGTGGTAATCATTTTATGATTTTCAAGTATAATATAGATGCTGCAAATCTTGGGTTCTTAATCCTTTCACATGTACTCACTCCTCCCAAACAATCAGTAGAACATATTCCATTTTGTATTCCTATCTATTGTCGGTTGGATTACTTGAATATTGTTAAATACAAGCATGAAGAGTTGGATGAAATGATATGTGGTAGATGGATGGGAGTTACGACGAAACTGTGAGGGAAGTCGAGGAAGAGTGTGGTCTCTTGTGAAGTGGGGTAAGGTTTCGACAAGGGAAGAGGTAGGGACTGAGGAGAGTCCTGCTGCGACTAGAACAAGAAGTTGTGAGAGAAGATCAAAAGGGGCTAAGCAACTCTACAATGATGAAGGAGATGACCATGATACACCCGAGCTCGAGGTAGGACCAACCTAGAGCGACAATGTACCTACACCTCTGTGAATTACACCACACTTAGGAAGAAACATGATCCCAACACCTAATTTCCCGATGTGTCACCAACACTCTAATAGTATCAGATCAGAGAACGTATGAAGAAGGCCCAGGATGGTGGGTGATGATTTGAAATTACCTCTTTTTCATGGGAATGGGACCGAGGATCCTGAAAATATTGGTTTATATATGAAGCAGTATGGACTGTAAATAAAGTCCAGGATGAGGTTATTAAGAAGGGTCAGCTGGTGACAACTTTTCGAGGTCGTGCACTGTTGATGGCGCAGGATTGTAGGCTGGTGGAAAATCTACAAGGCAGTCAAAAGAAGGAAATAGTCCAACCAAAAAGGCTTTGAATCAATCCCAGCAAAGACGAATCTATCCCTAAGTTGTTTGGGATGACTAAATTGTATGGATAGGATGCCTCCACTGGCACAAAGGTTTTTCAGATCAATAAGATCTGCTCCAAGGACAAGTGAGAAAGGCTTAAAGTAACTGGTTCCTAAGATAATTGTTTAAGAAAACTTAAACAGGTAGTGTAACAGATTTTAACTCAAGATACTCCCCTAGATATTGCAGCCACCATGATAATCCTAAGGGTGGAGATGAAAAGCTACAAAGAAGATAATGAAAGGTTGGTTAAAGTTGAGGAATAGCAGAATCAGCTGAATGCATCCATACTGTAGATTTTGAAAGACATCGGAGAGGCGGATACACTCTGAGCATCGGGAAGTAAATATGGAAGGAAGTAGGAGCGATGCTAGAAGAAAAAAAGGATTTTTAGTGGATCATCTGACTCCAAAGGATCCACTGGGGGTTCAAGTTCTTCTTCTCACAGGAATAATAAAAGAGGCGCTACCAAAATACCTCACGTGATGAATTCAAGAAGGCTAAGCCTCACTAGTACAAAAGCATGTATTTTTCCACGGAGGTTTTCCACGTTTCTTACTTTTTGGTGTAAAATCCGATGTAACAGGAATGAGGCATCGCTGTATCCACGCCTAGCCATCGCTGTATCCACGCTTGGACTCTTGGACGTCGCTGTATCCACGCCTGACCGTCTCTATAGCGACGACACCGTCTTTTGTTTTTTTTGTGAATTTTGTTCCGACGGCGCCTTTTTCATTTAAGGTTCTATTGTTCCATTCCCTATATGTTTCCTAAAGAATAAACCTTGGGACCATTTTCCAATCACAGTTGAGAAAGAAATTTTGGAATTCTACCATTCTCTAGTGTTCCATCGTATCATTTATACCATCACAAATTCAATCAATTTGTTTGAATATGGTTCCCATAGGGTGGAGACAAAACATAAGTGCTTTAAAATATGTTCCAGGGTTTCTTTTGATTTAAGACAAAGATACAACTGGAGGGTCATTCAAAACCTCTTTTCATTGTTTTCTCTAAGGTTAGATTTTTACATCTTCCAATGAACTAAATCAAGGTGTATATCTTTAGCTATATGTTCTTTTTCCATATTTGGTCCCAAATCCCCCCCAATCATTGGAATTCCCTATCAATATGGAGTAGGATTCATCGAGAAATAAGTCCCCCCCATCCTTGTATCCACATCATAATTGGTCAAGTTCATTTTTTACTTGTATTTGTCTTTGTTCAAGATTCACCCAAAAAACTTCACAATCTAAGTAGACATGTAAGTTTGACCAATCATGCTTGGGAATCCACAATATGCATCTTCAATCAAGGATGCTAGATTTCAAAGATTGACTGACCTATATCTTATTATTTTCATGGAGGATTGGGATTAGTGACAATTTTTCTAGTCTTCGGTTATGGGTTTTTTGTTTATTTTTTACTCCATTAACATCGATTTGATTTTAATGTCTTGTTCCAATCTTAATATCTTGTCCCAATAGTGTTTGTTCAGTCTTATTTTGATATCTTGTCTCAATTTAGATAGTTTTTAATGAATAGAACTCCATATCACTATATTTCTTATATATATAGATTGATTGATTGATTAAAAGTCATGAACATTCTCCATCTGCATATGCAACAATTATATTGTTTTACTCTTATACATAAATGTATATGTTTTTGGAATTGTTAAGTCTAGGGTTGACAAGCTGAAGTGTTTTCATGTTAGTTCCATGTGGTGGATAAATTTTTTAATTTGGTATGAAGCTTATTGAACTATTTCAAGTTGAAAGAAGAAATTAATATTTCACTAGTCTCAAACTATGCATGTCAAATTAATGTACATAAGGTATGTCACTTATTGGAAACATGTTTAGAAATGTCAATTATAGAGGCTTCCTTATATTTTGTCCATCTAGTTGAGATGAAAGATCTAAAATCTAAGAGATTCTATGTGAATGTGTATGTGTCAGTTAAGAATATAGAGTGCATGGTAATTATCATTAATTTGGTATTTCCCTTTAATTCTTCTAAATCCTTGCTACGTTAAGAATTTTCTTGAACATAAACTAAGTTTAGGTCATGCAACAATGGTAACACCATAACTCATGCACCACAAAAAAAACAAAATATAGTTGCGAAAGCTTAGGCGACGGTGCCTTTTAGCCATATGTCCCTCCTCCATCCATTGGGTGATCTGGAGCATCTCTATTATGTCCCTCTTGATTCTATGCCATATGAACTAAATTGGCGGGAGTTTTGCTTCCGCCCTCAAATCCCCAATATCAGTGAAGACCTCGCAGCAGAAAAACACCATTGTCATTTGATTACACTTCATATCCTTCACACCCGATATTGTTTTCTTTGTGAATTTCATCCAAAAACCCTTGTTCTCTGCGGGGATTAACAAAGTAGAGAATAAAGATGTTTGGCATGCAGAGTCAGTCGGATGGAGGTTCTCTATTCTCAAGAGGTGGTTTTATACCCTCTCAGGCCACCCAAGTTAACGAAGGCAGTTTTTCCTCTGTGAGGGTAAGCGGCTTTTCCTCTCAGCTTAGGCGGTTTTAGGGCTTTCAACCTCTGCATGTTTTGGCAGTTTAAGGAGCCCAACATTCAATCAAGCATGGATGGTTTTGCAGAAAAGTGGTACTAGCACCAGGCTTATTCCATTGAGAGTAAAATAGATAAGCCAGGCAAACCAGAAGCTCTCTGATGAGAATTCAAATTTTACAATAGATGGCGTTGACGTCAACAATGTAAGAACCGTTCTTAATTTTTACTGAACATTCAAGGTGTTTATGTATTATGGAATAAATCGCCTTACTATGTATGTCTTTTGGGTGCGCAGGTAACCCTCGTTGGGATGGTCTTCAACAAGGAAGAGAGGGTTACTGATGTCTCATTTTATCTCGACGATGGTACAGGAAGAATCGAACTGAAACGATGGTAAGCTATTATTATTATTGTTGCTGCGGTTATTTTGTAGTTGCCACCTAATCTGTGGAAGAGCCTTTCCCTCTTCCCTCCGATTGTGTTCTCAATTAAGTGCAGAAGAATATCTTAATATGTGGAAGAGCCTTTCCCTCTTCCCTCCGATTGTGTTCTCAGTTAAGTGCAGAAGAAGATCTCAACCTGATAATATCTAAACCTGTATTTCTCAAAAATGAATGAGAATAAGTCCACTGTCAAGAGTCAAGACAGTTTCTCCAGAAGTAGATCAACTAAGCGAATTGAGGGCCAATGGAATAGATTCTAAATCCTCTCCCATTTCTCTTGAGTCTTTCAAGTAGTAAATTTTTTACCATACCTCAGAAATTAATAAATTATCCATAATTTACAGTGTTCCTCTTTCAAGTGATATGGCTGAGAAATACTAGCATTTCTTTCATTACCCTGTTTGCTTCTTGCAGCTTATCATTTGTGTCAAGTGACCTAATGAGAACACTAAAAGTCTTAAAGTTTGGCACTAGCCCCTTTTTAATCATTTCATCATAAAACATCAATGCATCTTGCATTCTACCTTCCTTACAAAGCCTGATGATAGATTCCATATCCTGTGAACTGACATGAGTGGCCAAAACCTCCTTCAGAATTTCTTCATATGTATTAGCTATCAGCATGGAAGTTGTATCAATGTCATCGTCATTGATGGATTTGGCAAGAGCGATGAAACAGACATTCTAGGCCATCGTTGGATTCTCACATAGTGCTCCCTAATCGTTTCATCGCCAATGAAACTGGTGACAATAGAGTAGGTGCATTCATGTCCTCCCCAAACTCTATCTGTGGGGTCTGCAGTTTGTGATCCATCAGGATGGAAATATCACCGCATGGGAGGGCCTGTGCCTCTCCATGAGGGATCCAAATTAAGCCAATACAATGGAGCTGGCTACAAGAGAAAAGAAGCACTATTAGTTTCATTATGACAACCTAAATAGTATATAATTTCCAGAGGACTCACAGTTGGCCTCAGCCATGTAACAAAGGATTAAATTCCAACCACATAAGACAAGGCAGCCTTTAGTAAACTTACAGTTTTAAAGAAAAATTCCCATGCATGACTACAAAGATCCTCCCTCTCTATTTAAGCTAGAGAAGTTGAATCCTACAAATTTCAAATTAGAGCATAAAGAAATTTACAGGCCACAATTAGTTTTGCATTCCCATAATATAGATGATAAAATGAGTTTTGTCATAAACACAAGGAATGACATAAAATATTTTTGATCCAAAATTTCATTACAAAAAACAGAAATAGTTTTATTGTTGAAAAATTAAACAAAATGGAACACTGGAAAGCAAAGTGAAGGAGAAAAGAATTTCATATTGCAAATTAAAAGAAAAAATATTTTGATTTGTCCCAATTTACTGAGTAAGAGAATAATGCAAATCAGAAGAGCACATGTAAGAGGGGAATATTGCAAAACAGCTAATTTCTATCCATGCCCAGTTATTTGTCACCAACCAACAAACTGATATTAAACAATTTGACGACTCTCTACAGAAGCAACATATTAAAAGAGAAGGTGCATTCAGGGTAAAGTAAAGGAATCCCCTTCTGTGCATCCCTCTTCAAGACCATGAAGCCCAGAGCAACAACACAGTATATGTGAAGAACTAGGGACTTAATGATGGAAAAGGTCCTTTATCCATGATTGATAATTCTTATAAATCTCAATCACTAGCATAACAGGAAAGTCAATCCAAATTATGTTATTCCAAGTAAAATATCATAGGGTGTGCCCATAAACATAAAATCCTGTAGTTGCTAGCATAAGGCAAAGTCTGCCCAAATTCTGTTATTCTGGGAAAATTATCATAGGGCATGCTCATACACATAAAATCCTGTAATAAATAGCATAAGACCATTGGTTTAAAAAAATGGTGACTGTTTGGAATACCAAGGAAACTCATAACTTCTGGTTTGTTTCACCAAAATTTAGCAACAAGAATCCACTTGATGGCACTACATGCTAAATTGGGCTCTAATTGTATAGAAATTGAAGAAATTGTTTGGTAAACCTCATAGATATTCTTCTATTGGAAATAGGACTCACTTTGATATCAGAAATTGTTTTGGTTACATGTCACCTACAAAATATTGACCTGCTAACTAAACATCCCAATGGTTCTGACTCCTAAAAAAATACAAGTCCTGAAATGAAAATAACCGTTCTAGTTATTGAACAAAAGACCTGAAATTGATCCCATTGTGCTGGATGATATTGATCCCACTTCAAGGCTCACAGTGGTTAGAGGAGGTTCACTCGACATAGTTTGATCCTGATATTGATGACTTAGGGTATATTGGTTTGGAGGCAGATCCACTAGTAGGAGTAGCACCAGGCATGGCAGGCACTAGCCATGCTTCTCTGGGTACTACTACTGTAGTTGCAGACGCTCTTGAGGAGTCTAACAAGTCCATCCCAGAGGATGGTCCTGTGGCTCATGCTGACAAACCCATTTATAACAGTGGTGATTGCTTTGATAATTGATAACTCTAATCATGTTGAATAGTTACTGTAGTAGTCTCGTACCTGGCAGTATGTTGTGTTTTGGATTCTAGTTTCTAGAGGCCATTTAGAGCCTCCTTGATTATGTATTTTGTTTTACATATGTATTACACTTGGTGCCATTTTAATATATTAACATTTGCATGGTATATACATGAGCAAACTCTGCATATTTTGTCTCTAATGGTTTGGAATCTTTAAATATATTTTTCTTAAAAATTTTAATATTTTATGTATTATTTAGTAAACCAAGTCATAAATTCAAATCAGTCCAAGTCAAATCCAAATTCAAGTTCACCCTCAGCCGAACCCAATTCAGGATCCGAGTCCAAGTGCATGTTTTAAAGCGTTGGCTTCTACAGATCTTACCAGGGCCTGATAACCACAAAGACCAAATATCAACATTTATTGAAAATGAGAATTTCAAACAAACCCCAATAGACGATTCAACAATAGCCTAGAGGCTTTTCTAAAGCAGTCCAAGTTTGTCCAGAGGAATGTTGAGGCATGGTTTCGTTTTCTAGAGATTTCCAAACTGGCCACAAGAAATGTGACATGTCCATACATGGCAACTTAGGCGTGTGATAACATAATAGTAAATACCACTATAAATGTATAGCTAACCAACTAATTCTCAAAAAGTATACCTATCAAGAATTGAGTCAACCTTGTACATAATACAAACAATATATTATATTTAGAAGTAACAGTTACATATATGACTTGTACTTGACTGCAATATAGTATATATCACATATAAGGTTCCCAATGTATTTGCATGATTCATATATTAAAATTCCCTTTTGCTACAGTTCTAGTGCAGTATCTAGCAATTCTGCAATTAGTGTATTGTCGGAATGATGTCCTTCAGGAAATTGTAATATTCGGCAAGTTCCCAAATTAATTTCTACCCCCTACCACACCTTTTTTCTAAATTCTAAAATTAAGTATCAACATTTTTAAAAATATATTTTTCTAAAAATTTAAAAATAATTATCAACTTTCTTCAAATTTAAATCAAATGTATTTTCTTACTTGAATAGCTGAAGAACAATGATTCCATCTTCCAGTGATGTAGTCCAGCAGGCCTTAATTGACCATCTTGATCACCCTCAAGAACACTTGATACTTTGCTAATAGATGTCGCATCAGGATTCAAATGCCCAATCAAAGTTGAACCATCATGATAAGAGAGGAAAAGTAATTTGTAGGCTGCTGTGAAACACAAAGATATACCTTTTGACTGCACATCTCTGTCGTGGAGATGGATAGTCTCTGCCAAAACTTGAGCTCCAATATAACCCTCTACTTATATTTGTTGCCTATACAACATGCCATGTTGTGATAGTACAAAAATAACTAGCCGACCACGTAAGATGGGTACTAATACTGCATCAATAATTGAATCTTCCAATAACGTAAAATAATGCATAGGGCTAATGTTATCTTGGGACAGGTCATAAATCTTCACAAACTTGTTGGTCACCACCATGAGTTGAACCTGAGAACCAAGAAGCCAGGCTATTTTTCGAATGTAAGCACCTTGCAAAGCAATCTCAATTGCAAGACGGTCTGTTATTTCATCTCGAGAATTGACAGTGAGAACATGGCATTCCTCATACCCAGCTACAGCCAAATAGTTCTCATTTGCAGATTTGAAAACAAGATGAACTAGTTCAAATCGAACTGAATTCCTGGAAAGAGGCTTCACATTAGACTTGTCTGCTGTCACGGGTGCAACAGATGGCTGTCCAATAAGTTGCCTCGCATCTAAGATTGTTACTTTGTCACCTTCTCCTGCTGCAATCCTGCCTCTGCTATTTATAGTAAGAAGAGATTTGACGATAGAGCCACTTGAAAGATGGGATTTAAGTTCCCTTGCATTAGAATATTTTGTTTTAATCTTCATGTCCAGAGATCCACAGAAGATAAATAAGAAGATAAATACAGAAGATAAAAGAAAGAACAATAGATTAAATAATTCAGACAAATACTGGGAAATTTGGAGTTGCATCAAGTGCTTCAATTCTTATATTATCCATTTTGTCATACAACATCTTAACATACAAATTCTAGTTTTGTGAATGTACCATTGATACAATCTCAGGATTGTTGCTACACAATTGAGGACATTAAAAAAGACAGGATCGGAAAGGGCTCTATCATAGTCTAGAGATTATAACTTAAGGGTGATCATTCACTCACTGCTCCTATGGTACTGCTGGTCGTAATATTACTCTGATGTTACAAGAAACCACACCATACTATGTTTAGATCTGGCCATTTCCTAGATTATATCCATAACACATATTTTGAGGTTGATTAAGGTCTAGAATGTGCCTAGAAATGCTTGGAATGGACTTGTCACCTAATCTAATTGATTCATGTTGAAAACTTACAGATATAGGAACCAAAATTAACTCAAACCATGCTTAGAAGTGCTGAAAAATATTTCCAAATATGGGACTGATTTCTAGCTAGAAATATGGATCTGCTTGATTCAATACCTTCACCATATGTTGTCTTCTTTCCTGAATGAGAGCTTGTGTACATGGATGAATTATTCCATAGTAATTATATGAATCTACGAACCTAGTGTAGAAACTAGAAAACCCAAGACAAACTTCAAACCCTCCATATGGGTTTCATCAGCAGACAACTTGACCACCATATCAATTGCCCTCTTGATAATAGGCTTTATTGTGGACTCACCATTTGCCAACTGAACTACAAAATTGAAGTATGCTTTCGTAGTAGGAACATCAAATGACAGGAATGCCTTCTCTAGACCCACAAGCAATGCATCAAGAATGTGATCACAAAGTTCTCTTGATTTTGAATCAGATGAAGGTGACACCAGAGCATTGATGAAAGCAATAGCTGAATCTCTTACTGAATTAGAGACTCTTGTTGGCAAATTACCTACAGCTGATTGAGCAGTATATCATAGCAGCATTTTTTCCAGCCATGAAGCCAAAGTAGATGAATCCCTGGATGAACATGTGATGGGAAACCATGCAACGAGGAGCTCATAAAAAGTTTGTTCAGGTTCCCTATGTTTTCTTTCCTCACAATTCCTCTAAACCTTGTCAGAGTTCCAAGTATAGACTCTATAAGCTTAAAGCTAGCTCCTAGCTTCCCCAACAGCTCTTCCTGCTTTGACTGGTCATAACCTGCTTGAAGTAGCAAATTTAGTGAAAACAGTGCATCATCTTCGCATTCTTTTCCATCAAGAACAAAAAGCACAGCTTTTCGCAGTGCCCCGACATGCATGCTCAAAAGGGATGTCAATATTTTCAGCAAAACACTTGATTGCCCATCCTTCAATACACAAAAAACTAACTACTCACAAAGTATGAGTAATGAAGTATCTTTAGATGTCTGCTCTATCCAAAATGTGTCCTCTCTTGAAGCTAGGATCTTTCTTAGAGACACTTTCCATAGACCTTCCTGGAGCAATGATAAAATTAAAGACAGCCATGCCAACTGGAGGGTTGAAAGCTTGTCATTTAATGCCCATGCAGGAGGGCTGTGTGACCAACTGTGGTGACTCTTTCTCCTCTCCCTCGTGACTTGGCTAGTTTGTTGCCTAGGCATTCTCTCACTCTGTTGTGACATTTGATATCTAGCAGAGGCAGTTGGGGAGGTAGCAGGAGGTTCTCTGTTCATGGTGCATGGTGCATGGTTCCCCTCCATATTGATATAGGAGTTGGTGCAGGTGAATCAAATCCAACTCTATCTTTTGCACTTGCACTGTAATATGCAGCGAGGATTAACACATGAAAGTGGTGTCAACCTAGGATATAAACTTGTTAGTTGGGGCTTGATTAAACAAAACACCATTCCTTATTTTCTTGATAAAAAGGAACCCGACTTATAAAAAATTGCCAGGCAACATGAAAATCATTGCCTATGGCAATTTTGCCCCCTATGAAGGAAAATTTCCATGAGAGGGGAGTAAGAAGGAGTTGACCAAAAAAGTTTGAGACCATACTTGTGGGGGTTGGGTGGAGTAGGAATTTTGAGTTTTTGGTGACTTTGATATGAAGATTTCCAGGCATTTGGAAAGCTCGCTTGTCCATTAAGTCTAGAGTGTTTTGGTGGTTCATCATCTATAAAATTTAAGTGGTCAAAGATAGAATTCATTGCACAGGTCTTATGGATGGTTGTGTGATTTGTCAAAAGGAAAAAACAATCAAACATTTGTTGTGGGAATGCAAGGTAGTTAGAAACTTTAAGGAATGGTTCCTACAAAGTATCACATTTGTTCTTTGCCCCGCACTATTTGAAAGTGGTCATTTTTGGAGACAGATGGAGGATTAGGTAGGTACTAGGACTCATACAAATGGGTCTCTGCTAATGTAAATATTAAATGTACCATATGCATTGTCTAGATCCAATGCGCTATTAGATAGATCCCCACCCACCCAAGATGTTGAGCACCTCGCTTCTATCTCTCAGTGCAATGAATATCATATTTTGGGTTTATTCAGTGGTTAATGATCCTATAAGATTCAGGTGTATGAGAAGCCTCAGATCTAGAATCCATGCCCTTCTTGTTCACTTTGTGTTCCCACGGTGTTTTTGTTGTCTAAACCCTTAAACAATTTTTGTAAGACTGAGGGGCATACTATAGAGGAGTGCTTCTTATAAGCGACCCTTACATTGTATTTTGATTTTTCCTCTTTACAGACCAGATTGGTCGTTGGGGAATACCAATATTTTGATGTTTTTAGCAATGTTGCTTTGTAATTTAGGATCTCTGTTAGTAGATTCTCTAATTCATGGCTTGCTTTACTTGTATGATGTTTTACCTTGTTGAAGATGCAGTAGTAATTCCCTCTACACATTCTATAACATTGTATTTTGTTTTTTCCTGTTTATGGACCAGATTGGCCTGTGGGGTATATCAATATTTTGATATTTTTAGCAATGTTGCTTTGTGATATAGGATCTCTGTTACTAGGTTCTCTATTTCTTGGCTTGCTCTACTTTTATGTTGTTTTACTTTGCTGGAGATGCTGCAGTCATTCCCACTGCACATTCTATTCATGTATTGTTTCAGTTCACAGGTAAAAGGTTATGAGTTCCATCCTTGTTTGGTGCTGCTGCATTTTTTTTATACATCTCCAACAAGAAAAATCTGAATAAGCATCAATTGTGTGGGTACCTGGCCAACACAGGGTTGCTGTTTTGGTTGTCAGAGATAGAATCATCTTATATTCCATATATCATCTTTCTAAAGTATGTGGAAATTTGAAATTCACAAAAGTTCTGAATTTCTTAGACTTTGTTTTCTGGTTTAAAGTTTAAATGGCAAGTAACAAAGTACACGTTTTTAAGCATAGAATGGTTAACCTTAGCAATTTTTTCCCTGTGCTAATATAGCACGTCCTTTGCTTGACAGCCTAGGAAAAATATCTGTGCCCAACTTCCCATATGCAAGATTAAATTCTCACAAATACTGGGTCAAAAGAGATTACAGTTGTAAGTCTTATAACTATTGCTTTTTTCTACTATAGGGAGAAAGTCATGGCTGTGCCTACAGAACAAAAGAAGAGGGAAGCTAGGAGGGAAGCAAAAGCTGAAATAGTAGCTGTTTTAGATAGATTAGGGTATCTTGATTCTCTGTTTCCCTTTTGCAGATCTCTACATTATTCTTTTTGATGGGAATCAAATGATGACTTTTGTTTCTTGTTCAGGCCATAGAGAAAGAATTGCTGGAGAGGTTGCAAAGTGGTACTTATGGTGACATATACAATTTCCCTGTGAAAGAATATGAGAAAGTCCTATAAATGGAGGAAATGCAGGCAGCCAGTGAGGAAGAAGATAATGGCGAGGAGGTTTGTAACAACTTTTTGTTTTATGATTTGTTAGACGATGTTACAGTAATCAGCTTATGCCTTTGAGTAATAGTCATATGTCCTGCTCGATAATGTCATGATTATTTTAGTTACTTTGTCACCCATAAGTATCATTCTTAATATATTGTTTTGCATTCTTATTTTTTGCTTTCTTTTTGTAGGATCCAGAGCCTGAAGTAGAGTTTGTGGAAGGCTATGAAATGGAAGAAGAAGATGACATTGAAGATTTCACTGTTGCTGGTATTGATGATGCTGATCTATTGGATGCAGATGAAGGTAGAAAAGTTTCAGAAGAATAAGCATAATCATATTCCACTGTTTCAATTTTTTATTCCCATGAAATGTCGAGGAAACTAAAATCTTAGTCCCGATCATTCAAGTTTGGAAAACTGGATATCATAGTAAATTTAAATATCTTTGAATTACAATACTGAGGATAAGTTCGAAGTTGTACTGTAAGCTACGTGTTTTATCTGTTCTTTCACTATGTTTATTGGAACTGATTTTTTTTTTACTTAATATTGCACAGACAACACTGATGATGGTTCAGAAGAAATGGATATACATGGGCGTGTTGGGACAAAGAAGTCGTGCACAGATTCAGGATCTACTCCACAAAAGATTGACACAGATAGCATCAGAACAAAGTTGAAGAGGAAAATGAGACCTCATGTGGAGGTAAATTGCAAATGTCCTTTGATTAATTATTGAAAATGAATAAGAAATATACTAATTATATCTAGATTTCATCTTGAGCTCATTCTAGTTCTATTTTTGCTACTTTCCTACCAAAAGATCATTGAAGGACATAGTGCCTGTAACTTCATGAGCAGCTGATAGTAAAGTATTTCCTTTTACCATATAAGATAAGTTGTGCACGGTTTAAATGTCTTAGAAACCTCTCTTAGGCATTTCATCTGGTATCAGAGCCAGCAAGGTGTAAATACTATGGACCTTTGGTTGAAATTTGACAACTGGATGACAAATTTGGTTGGTGTTGGTTGTCAGAGATAGATGAAATCTCTGTGGATGAAATACTATGGAAATTTGGATGTCCATACTTTGGAACCTCTATGGAGAATGTTGTCAGAGATAATTTTTTATAGTTCTAGAGACATGAAGAGGCATGGAAGATATCTGAAGGACTTTACTCACTTTGCACAACAAAAACATATCCCACAGCATGTGTGAAGCATTGACTGGCACGTGACCACCA
>LPNX010370736.1:478744-515463 GCA_001517045.1 Pseudotsuga menziesii | reverse complement strand
TTGCTGTCAAAGATTCATGTGTCATTGATGTTGCAGTCTGTGCCATTTCCTTTATGTGCTTGTTATTTCTTTGTGTAACACTCCATTTTGTTCTTCCTTTCGTATCTGGAATGCAGTGTTGAATGAGTAGAATTCATATGTTTATGCTCTATTCATTGTTTCAGATATTATATGATTTTTCTGCTAAAGTCGATATGGAATTCGTTTCAGATGCTCTGTATTGATGGACTGTTTTCTCATCTCTTCCATTTCACCCAGATCGAATTTGATGATTGTAATGATGTGATTATCTTGCCTTTGATAGTTCTCGTGTATGTATCTTTATAATCTTTTACTTGTATATGGCTCCATGCCCAATGGATATGTGAATGGTTCATCCAAATGAATGAATGCTTAAATATTGTTTATCATTTGATTTTGTGAGATTTGTGTTGAGAGATCCCTCTCTGGGAGAGAAATATTAATATCTTCCTAAAGTGGTTTTGCTGTTACCTCGGGGTGTGCTTCCTACAACCTGGGTACATTCCGAGTGCTAACAACAAGATTAACTGAAAGGGAAAAAAACACTTGGTGAAGAGGACTTCCTTGATAATAAAGTCCATGGTGACATCCTTAGAGGAATGACCCATGCTGGCATATAAAGTTACATTAATTATCCCATGCAGAGGAGCGGACATTTCGTGTACAAAAGGGACAGAATTGTCGTGCTGAGTGAAAAATCCATAGATTTTTCCATGGTACAAATGCACAATAATGTACATCGGTAATGTACATGAAGTTGCCACCTAGTCGAAATAGGTGGGCAACATCTGGCTCCAACTAGGGGACATGTGTTTGATCATCGGAGAGCACATGAGAACTCCAGAATCCTGCAACCACAAATTTCTCACCAATAACCAACATAAGGCCTCCAGTAAAAGCAACAAAATAAATAAAGGAAATTGCTATAAAAATAACTATACATATATGCATATACAATAAACGAATGAAATAATACAAAACTTTCAAAAATATAAGGGAAAAGGGTTAGTAATACGTTACAAAGGGTGTCCCTTTGGACACCATGTTGATTCTATGTGTAGAAAAACTTGAGCTGTTGACCATTCCTTGGAATGTTTAATGGCTCACCATTCAAGTGATCAAGGTTGAAGGAGTTTGGACCCGCTACTGATCTGATCACATAAGGGCCTAACCACAAGCTGTCAAACTTCCCATGTTTCCCTGGTTTCTCTCTGCACTTGTCCCACAAAACAACTGTATCCCCCACATTGAATTCTCTCTGTCTAGCTAACTTGTCAAAGGTTTTATTTGTCTTTTCCTGACTTTTAAAGTTTTGTTCATAAGCTTTTCTCTTTATTTCATTCAACTCTACTAACTGATTGATTTTGTTTTGAAGTGCAGTTTCCTCTATGTCAAATTCTTGAAGCAATTGGTACACTGGAAGGGTAAGGTGAACTGGTAGCTGAGCATCTAAACCATAGACTAAATCAAAAGGACTCTTTCCTGTAGATGCATTCTTTGTTATTCTATCAACCCATAAAGAATATTTTATTTTACTATCCCAAGACCTTTTGGTTTTCCCAACAATTTTCTTAACTGTGGTCATTAGATTTTTATTACTAGATTCTGCTTGACCATTTCCTTGAGGATAATAATCTGATGCATGAGATAAAACTATGCCATACTTAAAACAAAATGCAGACATTTCAGTTGAACAAAAGGCTTTAGCATTATCTGTTACTATCTTTTAAGGCACTCCAAATCTTGTTATTATCCTATCTTCAAGAAAATCCATGATTACTTTTCCAGTTGCAGATTTAGTGGGAATGGCCTCTACCCATTTAGTGAAGTAATCCGTAGCTATTATAATCCATGAAAAACCATTACTTGAATTATCCTTAAACTTCCCTATGAAGTCTAAACCCCACCACTGAAAAGGTGCTTCTACAACAACTGGCTGAAGGGGAAGGGAAACTAACTTCTGTTTTTCAGTGAACAATTGACAAGGTTCACACTTCCTCACAAACTAATGTACATCTAAAAAGGTGGTGGGCCAATAATATCCAACTCTAAGAATCTTATGGGTGGTGGTTCTAGCAACAAAGTGACCACCACAAAAACCACCATGAAAATCATCCATTAGTTTTTTAGCTTCATTCCCATCCACACATATAAGGATAATCCCATCTGGATTCCTCCATCCTAAACCATCTTTAATTAAGATATACTTGGATGCTTTGAGCCTTCAGGCTCTTCTCTTATGACCAACAAGGTGACTTGGGCAAGTCAAGTTTTTAAGATAAAAAATAATATCCGAATACCATTCAACTTTCTCAAGCTTTAACAAATCTGGGGATGACTCTGGAACACCAATCTCACAAGCCATATTCTGATCAACCAAACCTAAATCCTTCTCGTTACTTTCTGTCAACATCTTAGCTAATCCTTGTCCTTTGATTAATTTAGTGGGCCTGATTTCTAAAACATATTCTTGAATTTTAGCAACCCATCTACCTCTTGGACCTAGGCCTTCTTCTTGAGTTAATACATATTTAATTGTTGTACTAGGAACATATCCAATTACTTTGGCATACCCTATGAAAATCCTGAAATGCTTAAGAGATTTTACCAAGGCATAAGCCTGTTTTTCTATCATATGGTACTTTAATTCTGAATCTCTTAAGATTTTACTCATGTATGCTATGGGTTGTTCTTGTCCTTGGTCATTTTTCTGTAATAAAACACCAGCAATGGTGTCTTCAGATGCAAAGGAGAACAGATAGAATTCTTTAGTATAGTCCGGACTGATTAACACAGGAGCTTGGACACATGCATCCTTTATTTGCTGGAAATCTGTTTTTCCTGTTTCATCCCATTGAAACTTAACATTATTCCTAAGCAACTTATTTAAAGGCTTAGTTACTTCTGCAAGATTAGGAATAAATCTCCTAAGAAAATTAATTGTACCAAAGAAGGATTGGAGGCCCTTCTTTGTGTTTGGCAAGGGAATCTTTGAAATTGCTTCAATTCTTTCTGGATCTATTTTGACACCCTCCCTATAGATTATATGACCCAATAATTTCCCTTGAGTTACCCCAAAAACTGACTTAGCTGGATTTAAGGAAATCCCAAACTCTATGCATCTTTCAAAAACTTGTTTTAAATGGCTTATGTGACTTTTCCCATCCTTAGAAAAAACTGTTAGATCATCCTAATAAATTTCAATAATTTTTCTAATCAAACCCCTGAAAGCATAGTCCATAGCTCTTTGAAATGTAGCTCCAGCATTAGATAAACCAAAAGGCATCCTGGTATATTCAAATGTTCCCCATGGAGTAGTAAATGTTGTTTTATGCCTATCTTCTTCTTTAACTCTGACTTGGTTATAACCAAAGAAACCATCAAGCATTGAAATCATACCAGATCCTGTTACTCTTTATAGCAAAGTTTCCATTTTAGGGAGGGGATTGCACACAATATTTAGATTTCTGAAATCCACACATAATCTTATCTGACCTGTCTTCTCCTTGACCACTACCAAATTTGAGCACCAAGAAGAATGCCTAGTGTGGGCTATTATTCCAACTTTCAACATCTTTTGTAATTATTGTTGTACCAAGGGAACCAACTTAGGATTTATTTGCCTAAGTTTTTGTCTAAAGGGTTTAGCTTCCTCCTTGAGAGGAATGGTATGTTGAATTACATCTTCGCTATAGACTTTAAGTTCATTATATGTGAAGGCCAAAACATCTCTATATTCCCTTAGTAAATTAATGATTTGTTCTCTTTCTTCTCTAGGTGTCTTTTTGCCAATCTTAACCATTCTAGGTTCTTCATTAGTTCCTATGTTGACCTCAAGGTAGTCACAAGGTTTTGTACCTGATTCCTCTTTAGGCTTATGACCATCTTCTCTATCAAATTCCTTCTCCAAAGACACGATTTTTCTAGGAATGGGATTAAAGTTCTGATTATATTTAGCATAATAACATCCCTCTTCTTCTTCACTGATGTGGAAACCAACAAATTCTCCTAGATTACTTAGGAACTTAATTACTTGTTTATCATCATCAAAGACTTTCCAATTATCTACATTATCTGGAACTGAAGGCCTGAAAATAACTTCTATTTTTAGTTCTTTATCAATTAATTCTGGTGACCTTTGAAGGGTAGAAGCAGCAACTACAAGTCTATCTGCCTTAGCATTTAATTCTCTTAGGATTGCAGTAAATTCTATGTGATCAAAACATGGCATCATGTCCAAAATTGCATCCCTATACCTTTTTAACCTTTCTGATTTACATGCAAACTGTTTGTTGACCTGTGAAATGACCAAATCTGAATCACCTTTGACCTCTAACCTTTTGATACCTTTGTCTTTGCACAGTTCTAAACCAAGGAGTAAAGCTTCATACTCAGCCACATTATTAGTGGCATTGAATTCCATCCTATATGAAAAATTGAATTCCTTCTAAGAAGGAGATTCAATGACTATGCTGGCACCTTTACCAGATCTAGAAAAATCCCCATCAAAATGCATATGCCAAACTTGCTTAACTCTCTCTTCTTCAGATGATTCTTCTATGGGTTTCAAAGAGTTAGCCAAAATTGCATAGTTTCCAAAATTATCAGTTTTATACTTTAATTCATTACTTGGATTTCTTGGGTCTTCTACATGGTACTTCATTTCCAATTCTCTATTTAACCTTATTTAAGTTCCTTCAAGAGTTGGGATGGTGGCATAAGTTAAGTCCATTTGAATATTACCTCCTAAGTCTGCTCCAGTTTTTCTTGAGAGTAACATACCCCAAGCATCAGGGACATCTACCACTACTATGTCCATTTCAATCTGAATGATTGGAAATGATGCTAAGTGCACTTGTAAACCTTTAATCAAACCAAAAAATTATATCTTCTTACTATCCATAGCACAAATGTTATGGTAAGGCCTTGAAATCCTCAGATTTAATTGTTCCATAACTTTCTTAGTCATGACATTTGAGCTAGCTCCTGAATCTAACATGCAATTATGAAGAAGATGATTGTTAACTAACAATGAAAGGAAGAATGGATGATTCTTTTCATTTCCTTTATCCATACTTTGTAAAATGACAGGTGCATCCTGATAGGCTATGGCTTTGTCAACATTACCCTGATAAGGCTCTTCTATGGCTTTGAGTAACTTACCCTTTTGGGAAGGGATCTTCATGATTTCTGCTATAAGAACCAACATCTTAGCATTATTTAACCGACCTCCTAAATCAATGTTTAATTCTGTATTAGGAGCAATTGAACTAAGGAGGGGAGGAGGTACCTTGGGGACATTTGCTGGAGCTCTTTCTCTATCCTGAATTTTCTTACCATTCCTTTGGTAAGTCATGCCTCTATATCTGGAAAAATCTTAAACTTGCTACTCACTAGGCTTAGGACCAAAGGCTGCTTCTGCTACTTCATTCACTGACTCAACACTTTGACTACTTTCTACCAAATCCATCCAATCATACATGTCAATGTTATACTTCTGCCCACACATATTTACTTGTTCATTTTATGTTTTTTCAGCCATCTTCTCACTTAGAATTTGCAGAAAAACTTGACAAGTATTCTCTTCATGAAAGTCTCCACAAGGCCTACAATATGGAATGGTTTGATGATCAACTATGTTAGTAGACTCTAACGGATTTGGGGGCCTTTGATCTTGAGGTGGGGGCCTTCTTTGGTTTTGCCACCTATCATTTGGCTTGTTTGGATGGAAATTATTTCCTCTATTTCTTTCCAAAGAAACTACCTTGTTTTGTAATGTTGTTTGGTTTGCCTGCATGGCAGCCAGCTGATTAGCATGATTCAATTCCATTTGTTTAATCAATTGGGTGAGCTTATCTATGGATTCACCTTGAGGTTCCTGGTTTTCAAACTTAACCTTTTTTACTTCATTAGCCTTTAAAGAACCGTCCCCTTGAAAACCCAGGAATATTAGATTTACTAGTAGCTTGCATGTTTTTATCTATCTTGATAGCTTTTTCTGTGCATCCTTAAGATTTGTAGGTTCCTTATCCCTTATCTGATATTTCATTTCTCCTTCAAATGCTTGGATGTAATAAATCAAGAGATATGCTTCTTGGGGCTTGATGTCTGCAAGGAGACTTTTTACTAAGTCATTAAACCTTTTATTAAATTCTTCCATGGTCTCATTCTCTTGCTTGTGGCTAGTATGCAAGGCTGCCAACAAGAAATGGCTATCCCTTCTATCACCCCATCTATCATTGAAGGCTTCAATGATTTCTTTGAGAGTTTTGAACTTATTGTCATTCTGCTCTTCAAACCATTCCATGGAATCATCCTCTAAAGACAAAACAAACAACCTCATCTTGACATCCTCATAGTTACTAGCATTACACCACTTCGCAATGCACTGGTTGAACTTGGTGATGTGAGACTTGGCACTGATGGCATTATTACCTTGAAAGGAAGGTAACTTTTCTATAGCTTTATCTGGAAAACCATGAGGATAACCAATGATGTTAGAGAAATCACATGGCTTGCATAGATCATCCATTGGTGAGGGCTGGTTGTTTTGGGCAAACAATAAATGGATATCAGAGATAGCCTCTTCTCCAAGAGTTGCAAGGAGTCTACGGGGATCAAGTCTATTCAACCTCCTCCTATATACCCTTTCAGGCTCAGTGAGGGAGTTGAGTAGACCACTTGAATGGCTCCGGGTAGAATACCTCACTATATTTTGAAGTGGAGTTGCCACTTGGAGAAAAATATAGCTCTAATATGGGTAAATAAGTTATTAAAATTTAATTAAAGAATTTTATTAACAGTTTAATGAATTGAAGAATTCAAAACAAGAAATTAATTAATTAAGTCAGACCAAGGAAAAATGACTTGTCCCCGGCAACGGCGCCAAAAATGTTGCAGCCTAATACAAACTTTAGGGCACAAGAAAGTCAACAACCTGCTATGTGTGTCCTTGGGGGAAAGTGAGAGCTGGGGACCACTGTCACCACAGTCCACAACTCCTCCATTTAGGCCAGATCCTAACGGAGCCAAGGGGGGTAGTCCCTACGGAAGACTATATTCCTAAGTTTATTAACAGTTGAGTTAAAAGGATCTTTATTATTAGGTGAAAGGCTTAGGTTTTACTATTTACTAAGGATGACAATTAGCCAATGCAAATGCAATATTTCTCAAATGACAATCAATCCTTTATTCAGATACAACCATTGCCTAAAGAATGGAGTCAGAGAATGCAACCTAGGTTAATTATCTCATAGGTTAAATGTTATCTAACAATGAGATGAATAGACAAATAGAGGATACAGTTATAAACAATAATGAATCAAAATATCTAAGTAATGTACAGATGATCTAAATTTATCAATATAAACAAATGAACAAGTAAAATAGTTACAGTTTAGATAAATATGAACCAGATTTACAAGTTATAGACAAGAGATAGCAGAAGGAAAATGCCTTAAATGAAATTTATTAAACCAACAGTAAATGAAAATGGAAAGACTTTAAGTTGAATTACTTGAAGTAGTTAAACAAACGTTATTGAGTTATCAAACATTCACCACATAAACAATTGCAGAACTGAAAGTAAATGAAACTGAAAGTAAATGAGACTGAAAGTAAAGTGTTGGAGTGCAATGCTAGAGTGAAAATGTACAGTAAATCCATGCTAGAGTGTAGAGCCTGTTTTGCAATGCTTCTTGTTCTTTTTAATAAATTTTATTACAGTTTTTCTTCTTGTATTAGGTTTTCAAACAGTGGTGTGTCTACCCCTACCACGTATCCCCTTAAACCAAAGGTGGAGTGTTGTTGTGCTCAAAACAATGGGAACAATCCCACCTATAGCTCACAGATCAAACCCCTAGTGCCAGACGCCCAACGAGGGAGGACGCGAACGACATGAGACCCCCCTCGGTCTCTCACCCCCGTGGCTTCCAAAGGTCACCAGTTTTCAGTTGGATTAAAGCAATAATGTGATGGATGCCTATTACTAAAACTCCTCTACCCCCTATCGTATCTCGTGAATACCCCGAAGGGTGATAACCAAGTAGAGGAACAGGGGCTAAATTCGTTGTTGGTTAATTTTAGGGGTAAATTTTAAATCTTGTAGTGGTTAAGCATGCAAATAAATTTTTAAAACTATCAACAGGGCACAACCAAGCGGTATCCCATATGGGAGGTGTTGGTACTTGAACCCTGGACTGGTAAAGCAAATGTGTTTGGTACAGAAATAAGTAAACAAACAAGGCAGCGTTATCTAATTAAATCTAAGCCCCTGCCTTTCTACTTTTCATACCTTGATCCGAGTTTCCTAAAGGGAGATAACAGATAGGGACAGAGGATACACCGAAAGGAAAGTTGTAAAATTATTTCTGTGCAACAGAAAGTAAATCTAACTAAGCGATCAGAAATAAAAAAGAACAGTAACGAAAGAACTATTCTAAACAATTAACCTAACCACACATTAATCCCTCTAATAGAGATGGTGGGTAAACAGAAAGCAAAGACTAGATCTACTTGCAGAAAAGTAAATCTAACAACTAGTGTTCTATCCTATCACTATTCTAACTTCATACACAAGATTTACAAATGATTTTAAAGAGCTTTGAAGAATACCCCAAGAGTACTACTCTTTGGGGTTTACAAATGATAGAAAAGAGAGAAAAAAATGGGGTTTTGGACCCCTTTTTGCACCCAAAACTTTTAGGGTCTTTTTTCTGAAATTTTTTTAGCAGCACCTCCTCTTTCCCTGTGTAAAAACCTGCAAAAAACAGCGACCTACTTCGTTGGAATTTACAGCAGAAAACACTACAGAAAGTAGGTTAGAAGTTAGCCCCAAAAACTTAGAAAAACAGTGCAAAAATCTGAACTTGAAACTATGTAAAACTTGAACTTCTGGTGGCCTAAAAATGGGTTTTTAGGGCCTGAAATGACAAGTAAATTGCAAATTTATAATACCAAACTAATCTACTATGAATTAAAGCCCTAAAACAAGGGTTTTATTCACTATACAGTGAATAAAACCTAGTTTTAAAATAGTGACAAAAATATGTGCAAAAATGCAAAATACAAAATGAAACCCTGAATAAATGAATGGATCTTGAAGATAATATGCAAGATAGGTGCTTGGCCTAGGAGGCATTCTTCCAAACCCTTGGATCTACAAAATATCTGTGAGAAATCTACAAAATATAGCAAGAGGTGAGCAAAATAAAAATATCTACAAAGACCTTTGTAGATCTAGCTAAATCTACTCACAAATAAATGTAAATAACCATTCATAACTAAATCCCCTTTGCAAAGACCTTTGCTAAGGGCATCTATGCATGTATAATGAAAAATAAACTCACAAATGAAAATATTATACCTCAAAATTGAAAATGGAAAGCCAACACCATGAGACAAGAGTTCCTCCAAAGATTTCACTTGATTATGGCCCAACTAGGGCAAAGCTTGATACAAAAGAGCCTCTTAGGGCTTGAGCAAAATGAGCAAGAGAAATGTGAGAGAAGAAGAGGAGAGAATTTGGTAGCATAACCTTAGCATGAGAAAATTGCGTGGACTGAGGGAGAGGAGCCCTCTTTTTATAGTTGAAGAGATCCCAAACCCACTCGTAAATCAAGGGTCCAAAATATAGATCTAAACTCTAGCTCTCCTCCACCTTAGATCTAGGTTTGTTGACTTTGCAAGCCATCCACCAACCATAATCAAGGGGACCTCTTCAAATCAATGGTAAAAAAGATAGAGCCATGTCACAATAAATCTTAACCCTTAGATCTAGGGTTTCCATGACTCAAGTAAGGCCTCCTATCACTCAAATTTTAATTTTATTATTTTTAATTTTATCTTTAATTTTTTAATTTTTTATATTTTAATCTTTTATTTAATCTTTAATCTTTTATTTTTAATTTTTAATCTTTATTTTATCTTTTATTTTTATCTTTTTATTTTTTAATCTTTTAATCTTTTATTGTGAATTTTTAATCTTATATTTTTTATTTTTATATTTTTATATTTTTATTTTTATTTTTAATTTTATCTTTTATTTTTTAATATTTTATTTTTATCTTTTATTTAATCTTTAATCTTTTATTTAATCTTTTATTTTTTAATATTTTATTTAATATTTTATTTTTTAATTTTTAATTTTTGATCTTTTATTTTTTTATTTTTATCTTTTAATCTTTTATTTTTTATTTTTTATTAAAACAAGAGGGACGCCTCACTTGGGAGATCTTCAAACATTTATTTTGACCATGGAGGTTTATTTAAATGAAATTTTGACTACGTTTAGCCACCCCCAAACTTAATCACCATGGCTTTATTTGATTTTTCCCTTCAAAATCAAATAATTTAATTTTTCACCCTAGGAAATTAAATTATTTTCTTGGGAAAAAAAAACCTTGTCTTAACTAAAATTGCTCTAACTTCCTAACCCCTTGTCAAAATGACATGAGACTTGAACCAATGGCTTAGGGGGTGTCATAGCATTTTCATTTGCATTCATAGTCCCTATTACAAAATGCCAAGGTTCAAGGGATTACATTATTACATCAAAACTTAATTAATTAACCACCAAATGGTAAAGTTAATTAATTAGGAAAAAATCAAAATTAAAATTAAAATCCAAACGAAATTCCGCAAGACTACAAGATATGGCTCACATGATCATGGAAAACAACTTGAAACCTTAGCCACCTCATGAGCTTGATTATCAGAACGCTAATTCACCACTTTGGAGGATTGGTGAGTGAAAAACCTAACCAATTAAAGTTGTTAGATAACAAGATTAACTGGAAGGGAAAAAAAACACTCGGTGAAGAGGACTTTATTGATAATAAAGTCCATGGAGACATCCTTAGAGGAATGGCCCATGCTGGCATATAAAGTTACATTAATTATCCAACGCAAGGGAGCGGACATTTCGTGTATAAAAGGGGCAGAATTATCGTGCTGAGTGAAAAATCCATAGATTTTTTCATGGTACAAACGCACAATAATGTACATCGGTAATGTACATGAAGTTGCCACCTAATTGAAATAAGTGGGAAATAGGGGTTGTTTGCATATTTGGGTACAAAGCTCAATTTCAGCACTGCTTACCATCCTCATACTGATGGCCAGACAGATAGGGTGAATCAAGTGTTGGAATACATGCGTCGCATGTATGTGATGGACAAGCCAACCAAATGGGAAGACTACTTACACTTGTTAGAATTTGCATACATTGAATGGAAAGAAAGCATCCTTGGGGTTGAGTCCATATGAAGCTTTGTATGGCAGAAGGTGTAGGAAAACTGTGACCTAGGATAATCCTGTGAACAAGATTGTGCTTGGGCCAAAATTTCTCAAGGAGATGGAGGAAGAGGTTGCAAATATTAGGTAGAATTTGAAGGCATCCCAAGACATACAGAAGAGTTATGCTGATAAGCATAGAGTGCACAGATAATTATGTGTTAGAGATCATGTTTATCTGAGAGTGAGGGAAAAGAATAGTTCTTTGAATCTTGGAAGTTGTGCCAGTTCCCCCCTAGATATTGTGGGCCTTTTGAAGTGCTTGAAAGAATAGGGCAAGTAGCATATAGACTTGCATTTCCTGCTAACACTAAAGCTCATGATGTTTTTCATGTTTCTGTGATTAAGAAACATGTACATGACCCTAACCATGTGATTAATTGGGATGTGATTTAGGTGGAACCCGAGGGAGAGTTCCAAATCGAGCCAATATGAATCCTCGACCAGAAGGTCACCATGCTACGGAACCGAGCCATAAGGCAGGTAAAGGTGCAATGGGAGCGCAACGATCTTGAAGATGCTTCCTTGGAGCTGGAGGATTCCATGCGATTGGCACATCCATTTTTGTTAAATTATGCAGAACCATGAGGATAATATTAGGGCAGCATTTTCGTTCAATTTTGTAAGCACTGAGGACAATGCTACTTGAAGGGGGAGGGGAATGTAACACCCCAATTTTGACCCCATGATATTTTGACTATACATGATGTATATATCGTATGAATCATTACAAGGACCTCAAGGCAAAGGCCATGCCATTGATGGATGTTTTGTAAATAGGTGATCAAGCTGAAGCCTATGGTTGTGGTGTTGGTTATGCACTGCATGTTTTGATATATCATGTAAATGCAAAATTTAATAAAATTCCACAAATATCTATGGAACTGCAACGTGAAAGAGATGGGGGCATTATTTCACAAGGGATAGGATGGGGGAGTTGGTCAAACCTATGAGCCTATAGGGTTAATCTAGATGTCAATATGAGAACCTTGAACCCTCAGCTACCTTTTGTCCTCTATTTTCAATTATTTATTCTTGCACAAGGTGGTTGAGACAGTTAATGTCTTGGGAAGTGCAAGGCATGGCTGACTGCAGCCTGGGGGAAGCCGCATTTTTTCTTCTACAGGAAGCAAGCACGTGATACGTACCCTGTCCATTAGAGGAGATCATGTTTGGGTTTTTTTCACTCCTCCTCATTCATTCAAACCATTCCAACATTTTTGATTCACTCTACCATTTGAACTCTCTGAGGCTTCTCATACGCATTGTGTGTTCACTTGTGTTGTAGAACTGTGGTTGTTGTCTGCGGTTTTTCATCCTCAATCCTGTGGTCGTGTTGGTTCACTATATGGAACCATAGAATCCATTATTGTTGCAAGTATTTTCTTTTGTTGAGCAAGGGAGTAGAGGTTCGTGGTCTAGAAGGTTCGTTTTCACTCTCTGGAGTCGCAGAAGGTGTTTCCGCAGCGGGTTTCTCTGTTATAGAGTGAATAAGCCTGTTTTGTTGGTCCACAATGTGGTTGTTGTGTTGTGCACCCTGGTTGGGTCTGTTTGGTATGCAAGACTGAGGAGTGGAAGAGAAGAGAAATGGACTTGTTAACCTAGTGTAGAAGGAACCTAAGGAAAAGATAAGAGTTGTTGGTATATCCTTACTACATGCCCTGAAGATCAATAGAAGGGAGGCATAGCCTAAAGGATTGTTGAGCATAGAAAGGGATGTTACATTATGTTGGGATGCAGTTAATGTGGATTCTAGGATAGATAGATCTTGTGGAGGTGTCCCAGTTCTTTGAATGAGCCACTAGCTTAGTCATTCTACCTTTCCACTGCATTAGCATCCTGTTAACCCAAGGGAGATTGGATTGGCCTTGGGGCCTATTAACCCAATTGGATCTCGGTTTAGTTGAGTCTTGTTTTGCATTGGCCTTCTATGTAACCCATGGCTGGACAGTCTGTTAACCCAAATGTGAGAGATGGTTTGGTCTTGGGGCCTGTGAACCCATCTGTTGGTTTGGCTGGTCCTTAATGCAAGTGTTGGCTTGATAAGCCTGCAGCCTATTAACCCAACTAGGTGTTAGCTTGGCTGGACATTCTGATAAGTCCAAGTAGGTGTTGGATAGAGTGTGTGCTAAAATATTTAGATGTGTGTGAGTCTGTTGTTCCCTATTTCCTTGTGAAATCATGCCCATCTCGGGGGTAGCAGTGGTGTTGAGATATTAAAGAACACACTGGCCTATGATTGGGTGGAACGATGCAACTACATAGCTAGTTGTAGGACAATTTCATCCTTCAAGATAAGTATTCTTTTTATGTTGGTTATGCAATTTATTTTCCTATGAATTGTTATGTTCATGATTAAATGGTCATTGATGATGAAGTAGATGTTTACTTATGTATATTTCCTGCATTTTATCTTTGTTTATGCCTTAGATGTTTTTATGCATGTTTTCCTAAGTTCATGGAGGCTAGAACCCTATTACAGAGGTCAAAATGCTTCTGACTTAGTGTTTCCTTCCTTTGAAATCCACCTAGGAAAGGTGGAAGGCGGAAGCTGGAAAGGAGTAGTTGAACTGGGCATAAAAATTGTGTTTCTACACCTTGGGATCTGCAGCGAAAGGCGAAATGTGGGAGAAAGAATTTCTATCGAAGCAGAATGTGGGATTTCCGATTTTCGAGATCCACCTATGGAAGGTGGAAGGCAGAAAGAAGAAATTAGGAGAAAAGGATTCTAAGGAAGAAGGGTGAATTTCTGATTTCCAAGATCCACTCGCGGAAGGCGGGAAGCAGAAAGCGGAAGGGTGCAAAAAGTATAAGGAAAAGTTAATGTTCATATTTTCGACTTCTGAAGTGTAGGTGGAAAGAGGAAGTGTGGAAGGTGGAAATACCATTGAAATTTCCTTCTCACATTGAGTTTCTGATTTCCAATTCCTAGGTTCATAAGGTGGAAAGCAGAAGTGCAGAAGGTGGAAGGCGGAAAGGGCGTTGAAAGTTCTTTCGCACAATGAATTTCTAGTTTTCGAGTTCCGAGGTGTGAAAGGTGGAAAGAGGAAGTGTGAAAGGTGGAAGGCTAAATGGCTATTGAGAGTTCCTTTGCACATTAATTTTACAATTTCTAAGTTTCGAGGTGCGAAAGGCGGAAAGCGAAAATCGGAAGTCGAAAGGAGGAAAGGCCATTGAAAGTTCCTTTGCACATTGAATTTTTTATTTCTGAGTTCCGAGGTGTGGAAGGTGGAAAGCAGAAGTGCAGAAGGTGGAAGGTGGAAAGGCCGTTGAATTTTTCTTCGCACATTTATGTTTCTAATTTCTGACTTTCGAGGTCGGCAATGCAGAAGCGGTGTGGAAAGGGAAAGGTTAGTTTGAAAATGGCCCTTTTGGACGCAGAATGGATAATTGAAGGGCAAAACGACTGGTACAGTGGTTCGTAGCCTGAGATGAAGGTTGGAGAAGAACAAATAGGTTTTTTAAGAAAAAATTTAAATTATCTGCATTATGGGGTATGGGGACGTGACAACTCCAAGAATCAAACCACTCTTTCTACAACATCTAGGTATTTGTAGCTCTGATACTAGATGTTAAATCTGTGATCATGGTAAGAGAAATAAAATATATACCAATCAAACACACCAGAATAAGAAGAGTATTTTTTATGGTGTAAATCCTTTTACATGAAAACTAGCAACAAAAAATATATTCAATTATCCTTGACCATTATAGCCAAGACATAGCAAATATGACCAACATCAACCACACATAAAAATATTACTCAATACCACGGGCCCATAAACCATCAACAATAAACCCATTATTGCCCGAATCAAGGTTATCTTTAATCACTTTATAATGATTCTCAATATTAACCTAACAATTTTTTCAATGAAGTTTCAGGTCTCTATACCACTGGGATCACTTTCCCTTGGCTTGTTGGTTGCAAATCAAAATGTAAAAAAATTATCAATTCTAGTGGTAGAAAGTAACGCCAATGCCTAAAAAATGTATTAGGATATGGGGTTAATTTCATTGATATTTTTTCATAAAGATAATACAACAATTGATATAATAAATATGCTATAACCATACATCGTTTTTCTATTTATAATACTATAATTTCAATCCCCATTTCTAATAAATAACGCTTCTTCAACAACAACAAAAACAATTGAGAGCATCTATAACTCAAAAGAAAGTTTCCAAATTATTCTCATTAATAAGTATACCCTTCATTTAACCCTTTCAACTATAACTACCCAAATAATAGTCAAGAATAAATCATTAAGAAGTCTCACATAAACATTAAATGATTATACTTGGATTTATGTTTCATCACATCATTGAAGAGAAAGAAAGCTTCAGCTTTTGTATTCATAAAATTCGCTTCAAATAAACCTCATATAAGCTTTCATAGTTCTCCAATAAAATCACTCAGTAGTATACTATTTGTCCACAACTTTTCAACAACCAATACAAAGGAGGAGCCTTGCTCATATGATTTTTGGCTTATCAAATTCAGAAAATATGGGTTTATAGAGCTAAAGTTCTCTTTTTGAGGTCATATTTCTCATTAAATTGGAAACTTTGTTGAAGATGAAAGATAATAAGATGATATGTTGGTATGGTACTAAATGATTTTCTTCTTAATGATATGTAAAGCTTAGGAGGAGCTTTATTGCGACTATTATATATATTTCCTATAGTCTTAACATTTTCATTATGGATATTACTTAATGGAATTTATTAATTGATAAACATAAACTCTCTTTTACATTGTTTTGGGAATATATCGTATTTAATTATATGAGAGGGTGATGCTATGTAAGGAGGGGTGCTTTAGCCATATGTGGTCAAATATTTCAATCTTGTGTTCTAGACAAAGGGGGCCTCATCAAATAATTAATTATATGGTATAATAATGTGACTTAGGTGTCATAGACCACCTAGTCACCCAGGGAACTCTTCTTGGATCCTAACATAACATCACCTTCTCATATAATTAAATAAAATATATTTCTAGAATTATATAAAAGAGGGTTTATATGTATAAATTAATCAATGTGAATGATAGGACCATAAGTAGACTGTAATGAAGAAAATGATTCTCTAGATGCAACCATATGATTGGAAGCTCCTGGATCAATGAGGAAAGCATGTGTATTTGAACAACTAGCCTTCAATGCATGTCATCTCTCCTCATGCTCTTTAGTCTTTTCTCCATAATTAGCCTTCCTTGCGTCAACTGGTAGAGTGATGTTATTTTTCTCTAGGACCAAGATCCATTTTATTTATTGTTCTCCTCATACAGGAGCTTTCTGGATGAAAGCCCCTTTCACATTAAGAAAAAAGGATCTTTTGTTTACCCTTCTTCTTGTTTCTCCTCGAACTTGAGGACTCATCTAACTGCTCCTTCTCCTTAGGAGGCTCATACTTTGTCTTTTGGTTCTTCTGCTTCCCCTTTCCATTCGTAGATTTGATTCCTCCAACACAATGCTTGGTATTTGGAAGATCTGATGATCCCCATTTGGTGAGAGACTCAATGAATTAATTGAGAGTTGGAATCTTCCAATTCGGGATTGTGAGCTTCCCGGTCTGAAAGGTGGACACAAAAACTGAGTAATATGGGCCAAGTTTCGAAAGGATGGAAAGGATGAGTTGATCATCCTCCTTCTCAACTGTACACAACTTCAACTGGAGCACCGAGTGCTTGAATTTGGTAAAGAAATCATTCATGGTTTCGAAGTTTCCTGGGTCCAAAGATATCAGCTCATTCTATAGTTGATAGATCCTCAAGTCATCTTGCTTATCAAACAGAGTAGCAAGCTTGTCTCATATCTCCTTGGGAGTCTTCAATCCTGTGATGTGGAAGAGATCATCTCTAGAAATTGAAAGGAACAGAAATCCATATGCTTCATCAAGCTTATTCCAGTATTTTTCTTTGTCTACAACATGATTCGGCTCTACCTCTGTGTCCATGGTGACTCTGTAGATTCCTTTGGAGCGAAGCTGAATCTCAATGTCCTCCTTCCACTAATGGTATTTGAAAAGAGTGAGAATATTCATAGAAGAGGGAATTATGTTGTTGTAGCGAATGCAGTGAAGGAGTTTGAAAAACCTGCAAATCACAAAAAAACAGACAATGTAAGGTTGGCAACCTGCACTTTTGGAGTTTCCTTCACACTCGGCTTAGTCAATCAAAAAAGCTTGATCAACAATTTCTTTGCCTAGGAATTATGTGGTAAACTCTCCTCTTTTGGTGTAGAGTTGGAAGGAGCGATTTTGCTCAAAGTGTTTTTGATCCAGCATGAAATCTATAGAAGGAGAAGTGCCTTTTCTTGTCGAGGATTTGATACCATATAAAAATTGAGCTCACAAGAATATATGATCCAATACAAAACTCACAAATAGATCTCACAAGCAATTTACTCAGAATTGAAATGAAATAGTGCAAAAAAATGGTTTGCAGCTATATAATGCTTTCATTAATAAAAAAATAACTAGATAATTATTAAAATGTAATACACTTGTATTAATAACCAGACAATTCAAATACATGAGAGGAAATTCGAATTGATTGATTCAATCTAACTGCATGGATAACTGGACATGTATAAATCACTATCGAAGCTTAACTAGTTAACTCCAGTTGTCTAAATTAGTGGCTCAATCAGTTAGAATCAATTAAACTAGTCTAACTGATGTGGTAGGTGAGAAAAGGAACCTTCCTACATGCAGTCATGCAAATACTGGCGCTAATTGAGTGTAACTGACTGTAACTTAATGTAACTGACTCATGACTAGTCACCAACTGAAGGAGGTTGGTGTCGATGCTCTTAGTGGCTCCTAAATTGTAGGGATTAGTCTAGGAGGCACCTAAACTGATGCATGCAAGTGCAATTAGTGACAGTTATCCTCAATGGGTCTCTGCACTAGTACAATCTACAAATGGAGCAAACGAGTACTGTGAGTATAGGAAAGTACATAAAGTAGTATTGAATCCAAAAGATAGAGTCCAACAAGAAGGAGAAATAATGTGAATGGGATTACAACTATCTCAACGTAACAGATGTGAAACCTTTACCTAAATAGGTTTATGCAAACATTGTTTTCAAGGGTGAGCTTAAGCATCCTAACTATACCTAACCTAAATATACAAGACCTTTCATAAAACAGTTCACATAAATATTGTTCAAACAAAAAGGGTTGAGGAGGCATGCAACTAAATGGTATACTGAAGTTATAGTCTACTCTAATGAAGAAACAAGAAAAAGTAGAGGATAGAGATGCAAGTTTCTAACTTACTTTTAGAAAAAATGAATTAGAGAAAGTAAAATACTACAGGAAAAGAGGAAGAAACCTTAGAGATGAGTTCTATAGTCCTACAAGTTAATATGACTAAATTATTTTGTACACAATGTCTCTAAAACTGATGGATTACTTAATGGAGAATCTTTAATTACTAATTTCAATGCTCAGTTTCACTACACTAAAATGACCTATATTATCTGCAAATATGAAAAGGAAATAGTAAACACGAAGTTGATGATCCTATTGGTTAAACATGTAGTCTATATTACAAAGTTAACAAATTGAGATAATATTTCCTATAAAAGTATAGATCAATGTATCTTTATTTGCAATAATAGATCATAACATTGAGGAAATAAAAGAGATGACAACCCCATATGTTCAAACTATAGATCCTCAAGGCCTTCTATGACATCTAATACAAGGAAAAATAAACACTTACAAAACTAGAATGAAATTGGACAAATTATGAAGGCTAAAATGAACATATCTATGATAAATGATCAAAGAACTAAAACACTAGTATCCCTTAAAATTGATAGTATATCCATCTATCATGAAATTACGCACAATTCCAAATCACAACCTACAGAAAAGTAAAATCAAATTTCAATTATGTGTATAGGAGGAGAGCAGGGTAACAAATCGATCCCAGGTTAGAATTAAAATTATTCACACATATCTTAAGGACAAACTTATATTTTTATGAATAGAAAGTTACATCAATATCAAAATATGTATAAACCATTCAAATAACTAGTTGGTTGTAAAGTACTAATAAGTTACGATAAGCATTTACATAGAACTGAATTGTGCGATAGATACAGACAGATTAATATTGAGCAAAAGAGTGAACATGTATACAATGGAAAGCAATCCCTCCCTAGGCTGGTGGGCCCTTCCAATATGGTGAAGGAGATGTGAAGAAAATATATCACAACTATTTACAATAGAACACCAATCATTTCAAAATCAACTTAGATTTACTGAAGTTTCAAAATCACAGTAACATTTTCATAGTATTGGCACTTAGAGAATTCAACAACATAATAGTATATTTTTCATTCCTCCCTCATCATAAAATATATAGAGGTATATATATATATGGTTGGTGTTCGAAAATAGAAAATGAAGCGTTACAATTTAAGTCACGCATTACAATGTGAAGAAACAAGACTCTCTTTCTCTAGGTATAACTGATGCTTCTTATCCTCATCATGTGAAGCAGATGAGGATAATACTATTGAAAAAAATCATCGTCCTTCTTGAATGCACTAGGTTGTTACAATTATGGAGTCTTCATTCTCGAATAACTCTGGAAACGCTTGAGCTAATGTTGATTTGTTTTCTATGATCAAAATCTGGGACATCTGGAGAATGGATCTTGTCGCTAAAACATCCTCTTAAACTCCTTTGATCGCTTTGACTGGAATTCTGGTTGGTACCGAAGTGAGTCTTGAAATGGGTATCTTCTATAAGGTCTTCAAAACAAGAACAATTAAATACTGAATATTTTTAATTCATCAAAACATGTATAAATTGCCTAAAATATAACAATTCTTACCTCTTTTATCTGTCGAAGAAGGATTGTGTTATGAGAGGCCAAAGATTGGCAAATATGCTCAAATGACAAAAGGTATAAGCATGTGGGAAAGTAAAAATGATGGAAAAGTAAGGATTGTAGAAATAATAGCTCCGATATCATAAATAAATAGAGGCATGATGCTATGTAGAAGCATAGGATAAAGATCTAGATGCAAGACATTTCTCACAAGCATGCACAAGGAAACTAGAGAGAAGAATAATGAGACTGAATACAAGAGAAGTGAAGAATAATAATTTACTATTGAATAAATGAATTGATTGATTGATTATTACATTGGTAATACATCTTTATAAAGGAAAAATAGAGTTTATAGAAGACAACTCATGTTAGCTTATAAATCAGTCTTACTAAATATGATAACCCCCCATAGGTGACTAAAGCACTTTCCAAATTAGTCAAAGAGCTCACAAATTGGCTAAATCATGAGTGATGGAAAAAAATTATAATCATGGAATATAGAGAGAAAATCATGGATGATGGGTTGGCCACAAAAGATAGTAGTTTCCTAGTTGACTAGCTTTTCCTTATCCACTGAAAAGTAGGAATAACGAAGTATAAAGGCATAATCTCCAAGAAGGAACAGTTACTAATATGGGCAGTCAATAAAGTTGATAGAATGAAACTAGAATTAGTATAAAGGCACTCCTGGAGTATATATGGAAAGTATTGACCAAGTGGTGGTAGTGGATTCCAACTATCTAGGCTAGTACATAGGAAATTAACCATAAATGATTCATTATTGTTATCCTAAGTATTGAGTGGGTTTATAATATTCTAACAAGGATAGGGTGGAAGCAAGAGATCAAAATGAAGGACTGAAAGGTATCCCAAGATAAACAAAAAAAACTATGTAGATTTTTGTGAACCAACCCGGTTTACACAGTAACTATCCATAAGAATAGGTCAATTAGGTAAAATCCATAATGGATGAAAATATATGAGTACATATAAATGTGATTATTATAAAGAATAAGAGTGCCATATTTATATAAATCCTAAAGGAAATTAAGGTGACCATTTGTGAACGAATGTGTCCCTTTAGAATAATTAATAATTAATTGATATTTATATATAATATGTTTATTATTAGTATTATGTATATTTTATTTGTTTTTTTTTAAATGGGAACAACAACCTCCCAAGGGTATACCCAATAGCACACAAGCTATATATACTAGTAACTTGTGACTCACCAAGGGTTGAGACATCCTGAAACCCACCAGTGTGAGCATGTATCCCAAGGATTACCTACCCTTTGAGCCTTGTCAAAAAAGGCCAATGAGAAACCCTACCCCTTGTTGGTTTTCAACCCATGATCTCCACAAAGATAACACATGTTCTTAACCATTAATCCCACTTAGGTGCTATTTATGTATGTTTTATTTGTTACATAGAAAAGAGCAAAGTGTATAGGGAATTTAGTGTTGGGGATCATGTTTACCTTAGAGTGATGCTAAGGAAGAGTTCCTTGAAGCTTGGGTGTTATGCCAATATGTCACCAATATTTTGTGGGCCATTTGAAGTGCTTGAAAGGATAGGACCAGTTGCATATAAAATCGCATTTCCTACTAACACTATAGCTCATAAAAAATTTCATGTTTCTTTGCTTAATAAATATGTACATGATCCTAACCATGTGATTGATTGCGATGTGATTCATGTGGAACCCAAGGGAGAGTTCCAAAATGCGCCACTATGCATCCTAGATATTAAGATAACATTGATCCAAAACCAAGCCATCAAGCAAGTAAAGGGAAATGGAAGCACCTCGGTCTCAATGAGGTTACATGGGATTTGGAGGATGCCATGAAAGAGGCATGTCCATTTTTGTTCTAATTTTGAACAAACACCGAGGACGGTGTTATTCCAAAGGGGAGGTAATTGTAATATTCTCAGTTTTTAATTGTAATGAATTTAACCATAATTTTGAATGATGTAGATATGCTAGTGTTAATTCTTAGCGCGCAGCTCAAGGCCAAGGCCCGACTAGTGCATGGTTAGGAATGTATGATGTATATGTTTTTATTTGGATTGTAAGATTTGTTAATCATGCCAATTCAAAATGTATGTAAATAATATGTTGGAAATTAATAAAATGGTGCAATATCGTTGTGTAAATAGCATTGGAGGGATTATGATTCCACCAGAGAGGAAGAGGAAAGGGGCCCTAAGGGTAACTAAATACCATGTTTCCAAGTGTCAACCTTATATAACTCATCCAAAATTCTGCCATGTGATTTAAATCATCCAATTACCTTATCTTGACTTTTAAACCCAATCATTGAATGCATGTGTGACGTTGGTGGGAAAAGTCAGTTCATGCAGTTATTGAAGCATGGGGGTTGTGATAGCTATGCCAGTTGTCGAAAATCCTTTTCTTCTATGGTCAAAAGTTATGTCAACTATATTTTCACCATCATCTCATACCCCTTGGATTCAACACACTTTTGATCATTCTCTCATGCAAGCTTCCACACTACATAGAGTTTTACTACTGTTGTTCATGACCAATATTAGAATGTGTTTAACCCATAAATTTGAATTTGGAAACAAAGATGCAGATTTGAAGGCTAAGCATAGTGAGCAGAATGGGTTGTGGGCTGAGAGAGAGAAGCTTGTAGGCGTTTCCTTCACCCTAGTGGCCTCATAGAGGAAATAATATATTCTGGAAATAATGCCTATGATTGGGTGGAAAATAGCTCTTACAAAGTATTTTGCTTTGATATTATTTATTAAACATAAGTATTCTTTTATATCTGATGTGCAATGAGTTTTAGTTATATTCATGTTATAATTATGCCTATAAATTGCATGTTGTGTGTGTGGATTGATTTATTTCGGCTATGTTTTTTTTTCATACATATGCACACATGTTTTTACAGTTATGAATTCATAATTATGGTAATGAGAAAAATATAGAGGCCCCGATTTTGTAACATTCCCACTTCTACTCAGATTGGGTGAAGGGTTAGACTGGCCTAAAATCAAAATAGGGCGCTACTTGTAGCACTCCCTTTCCTTCAACTTAAAATTTTAGAACATGTTCAAAATTTTAAAAATAAATAAAATTGTATTTAGAGAAGGTGGTTTCAAGAATAGATCTACCCCAAATTATTTTTAAAAATGGCACACACAATATTTATAAAAAATAATTATTGACAAAAACAACAAAAATTTATTTTAAAACATAGATTTTCAAAATAACAAAATTTCCCAGAATCCCCACACACCCCATTTCATTTTTAAAAAAAATGTTTTACATATTATTTTATTTATATTCTTTTTTTTTTAAATGTTATTTTTAATTTTATTTTGTTTTTTTAATTTTGTTTTGTAAATAATTTGTTTTTTAACATTTTTTTTAATAATTATAAAAAAATTATGTGTTTAAAATTTGCGGGAGGTCGATTTTGAGAATCACCCTTTTAAATACAACCGTTTTTTAATTTTAAGTTTTGAAAATTTCTAAAATATTATCCCAAAAGAAAGTCATGCTAGCAATAGCAATTCACCCCTTTTTGAATCAAGGGTCAATTTTAAGGTTCTTTTTCGAAACAATACCAATTGTTGAGGGAAATATTTTAAACAAGTTGTTATTTTAACCCCCAACAGTGGTGATATACTAGGAGAGCCAGTTTTCAATTCGGGGTCATTTTTAAGGTTTTTGTTTGCAATTTTATGAAAAATTAAGGTCGTGGAAGAAAAAAGTCATAATTTTAACCTAAAAAGGACATGCTATCAGCGAAACAACTTTTTAATTCATGGGTAAAAACAACTACTAAATTTGACTGTTACATGCCTAAATAATAACAACAATAAATACATAAATATAACATAATACAATATATATATATCATAATAATAATATAATAATATAATATTAATTAGTGAAAAGGTGTAACTGTTCATGAAGAGTTGCATTATACACCCTTTAAATAATTATATATACGGGAAATTCTATCTTGTAAATCACCACTTATCTATTATTCATATATTTATTTATTTATGGAGTTTCTATCATATTTACATTGGATTTTCCTAGTGGTATAAGAGCGAAGTTACTACTGGAATTCTAGGGTTTCCCTAAAAAATGGGACCTTGTCATTAAAAATAAAATAAAAAGGGTAAAAGTAAAACCCAAAAAGAAGAGGTAAAAGTAAAACCCAAAAAAGAGGTAAAAGTAAAACAAAAAAAGAGGTAAAAGTAAAACAAAAAAAAAGGTAAAAGTGAAACCACACGTGGTTTCTTACTAAGTGAGTTTGGGTTTATTCTCAAAACAACAAACAAAAAAGTGAGATTTGAACTTAGGTAGGGAAAGTAACACTCATTTCTCCCAACCACCCAAAATACACCATTTTACAAAACTTTAAGGGAAAAAAATCTAAACATGCATAATAATTTCTACAAAGAAGAAAGTGAGATTTGAACTTAGGTGGGGAAGGTAACAATCATTCCTCCCAACCACCCAACCTACGAGAAGTATTTAGGGGAAGAAACTAATTATTGAAAAGTATAGTATACTATACATGATAAAATATGTCTTTCTTTGATATATCTTGGGATAAGAAGCATAACAAAATGGTATCTCATGACAAAAAACAAGGAAGATTTCCAAGCACTTTAAAAACTTATGTTTAAATGTTACTCCAAATAAAAGGAACAATTAGAGGGAAAGACATTATTATTTCTATTGCTCTTGATGAACGCAATTTAGTGATGAATTTTCTAATGAGTTAGCAATTCTGAGGACAAATATAAGTGAAAGGTTAGACTTTTGGAATAACAAAGAATATGCAATAAGTGATTTACAATGAAACATTGGAGATTATACTGGCGTTTTGCAATTTATAGTTAAATCCTTGTGGATTAGTAACGATGATCTAGTTTTGGGATTACCCTGACTAAAAACATTGGGGATTTTTATCTTAAATGCTGAAAAAAAATTATGACATTCCCCTACAAAAAGAAAAAAATCACATTTTCAAACATTAACATGAAGAGAGAATCATAGATCGAAGCATCTTAATACTTCAAAAAAATATCAAAGATGTTGTCTCAAGGGAATGAGAAATCAATATAGATGATACAAAATGATTTCAACAAGGTTATTGCTGGTAAAGAAGAAGAGATCTCTCGCCTAAGAGATCATAATCATAAATTAGTTCTACAAATCAAGAAGGCGAAGGAAAATTCCCAATACAGTCAAAATCTAGAAGAGGAGAATCAAGATATTTAGAAGAAACAATTAGAAATTATCGAATAGAATAATCACCTTAAAAAGTGTAAACAAGATTTAATAGATCACATTCTGAAGCTTAAATATGATGAGAAAGCACAAGATGAAATGTTAAGGAACCTTAAGAATGATAAGTATTCGTTAGAAAAATAATTAAATACAAATATAGTCCTTGTCACAGTTCAAAAATAAGCCAATCTAGTAAAAATACAACGTCCAACACATATCAATGCTCAAAAGACGATGCTAGTGAATGAAAATACCATTTTGAAAATTCCCTATTGACACCCCAACCATATAAACGGGTATCCTTGAAAGTGGGACTTGTTGAAAGATAATTGTACTAATGTAATCAAATCTCTGACGATGGATCAGTAGGGAATCCCAAAAATCAACAAAAACTCAATTTGGGATGGATTGATCTGTCAACATATCGGAAGTTATGATCTACACTTAGAAGTTTGTATCGACATGTTTCGTCAGCTATAGCATCACAAGGAACAATGTGACCACATTATAAGGCTTTGAGNATATATATATATATATAGAGAGAGAGAGAGAGAGAGAGAGAGAGAGAGAGAGAGAGAGAGAATAAAAACAAACAATAATAATATAATAATATAATATTAATTAGTGAAAAGGTGTAACTCTTTATGAAGAGTTGCATTATACACCCTTTAAATAATTATATATACAAGAAAGTCTATCTTGTGAATCCTCACTTATCTATTATTCATATATTTATCCATTTATGGAGTTTATGTCCTATTTACATTGGATGTTCTTATAGAACAAATCATATTTGTTCCATTGACCTTTACAAAAAAGAACTATGGAGAGTTCTCGTCAAGTTGGTCATTATGTTCTTCCATCTTTGTCTGATTAAATCATAGAATGCACCGTTGTTATAATGAAAACTATTTGTTGCACAGGTTGGAACTCTAGGGGGTACACAACGTTCACTTTGCACCTAAAACACTTTTATCTAGGCACATCATCCCATGTTGTTGAGGCAACCAGTCAATCAAATTCATTAGGCCAATGCAACAGAAAATGTGTGCATCCGTAATGGCCCCAACTTATAAAATTATGAAAAAATGGCATGTAATATGTCTACACTATGTAAATGGATCATGCCAAACTGAGAGTGGAGCCCTTATCACACAAAGTGTAGCTACCTACTAGAGATATCCTATCCGGGACGATAGAGGTAAGGTATCTAACCGGTGACATTGTAAGGGCCTCTTCCACTATGAGTAAAGGGTAGTTCTCACACCGGACGAGCTCTTGTCACTTTAGATCAGTCCAGAGAATGATCAAGGGGGAGACCCTACTAGCCTAAGAGGGATAGCGCACCTACTCAAGACACTCCTAAGGTTTGACAATGTGTAAGCGAGGAGAGATAATGAGTGGATAAAACTAGATCTATGAAATAAGTATGGTATAGAGGTTCGAGACAAGTTAGGGAGGCTTAATAAAGATAGGAAATGACCCAACTTGATTGATATTGTACCACAAATAGTTTGAAGTAGTAGATCTAGTGAGATCTATCCAAACAAAAGAAAAACCTAAAGGACCCACTTAGTATTTTATGCAAAAGTAGATGAAATGGACCCAAAAGGGTAGATCTGGGCATGGAATGGCTAGATCCAGGTGCTTGGAGGATAGATATATGGAATCAAGTGGGTTTAAGAATACCCAACTAATAGATCTGCAGAGATCTAACCACATGAATGTAAATCCTAAAGGGACCCACTTAGGGTTTATGCAAAAGTGGAAAAGGTGGACCCAAAAGAATAGATCGTGGAATGAGATGACCAAATTGGGGTACTTGAGGATTGGATATATGGTTTTGAGGTGGGTTCAAGCATACCCATCTGGTAAATATAAATAAAAGGCCATCCACCCAAGGAGGGCGCCCCCACCTAGAGTGACTAGTGCTAGATCCCAGGGAAAATGGAGTCTAGTTTCTGTGAAACTTGAGATCTACGATTTATTCATTAATCTCCAAGTGGTTTTTGATTTTCGTCATAAAAAAACTCGTCTGATCTATCAGATCTATAAAACTAGGATTTTAGAGAAAAGGGTTTGTTTGACAATTGGATGAAAATAATGAAACAATACTTACCTTGCATATCATACCTAAGATTACTTGCATCTGCCTTAGATGTTGATGATACTTTCACTTAGTTACAATTTCGAACGAGATTCGACATGCAACGAAGGAAAAACGCCCAAGTGAGGAAGTGCACCCCCTCTTCTCCACCTCCAGAATCAATCTAATGAACTTAGAATTGTTCACTAGTGGAAAATATAAGCCATGTATGACATCAACATAGAAATACTCAATGCATAAAGTAACAATGGATCACTCCCTAAACTTAAGGTGATTTGGGTGAAAGGTGATGCGGGTTTCCCCAACAATATCCTCCTCCAATTCTCTACCTGCAAAAAGATGGGTACGACCCTCACAGAAAAATAGTGTTTGCATACAAGATCCACTGAAATGTCCAATAAAGAGGCATAACAATCACATCCATGACATTCACAAAGCTCACAAGATATTTTTGCAAAAAAATCTTGTATTCAATATTTCCAGATCCAAAAGTCCTTTTACAAATTAAAAAGAGAGCATCTTAATATATAGATATCTCAAGTACATAATACCTAGATCCAAAAAGATCAAGGGTCAAGAGCATAAGATAAAATCATCCTAATCTATGACCAATATTAGTCGAATATATCTCGCATGGATCAACTCACAAATAGAATGGGGCGCATCACCAGAAATTCCTGATGAGGGGGTGCACTGCATAAAATATAATGACTAATGACCACAAAGTAGCACATGGTGGGGTTGGGAGGTTATGTTATCCTTCACTAGCATGGCCCCATAGAAAAATAATAAGGTGTGGTGGAAAATAGTATAAATGAGTGATAAAAATCACCAAGGCATCTCCCTCAAAATACATCAAAACACCCTAAAACTGCATAAATCAAGGATGTGTGGATCACGAGTGAAGTGAAGATGATGCCAGATGATGAATGTGACCTAGAAACTGTGCCTCAAACCAATTTTATTCCATTCCTTTTCCTCAATTTCCCAAATCGATTTCCTCAAAAGCCATTTTTTTTTATTAAAATGTTGCCTTGGGAACATAAAACAACCCATGTCTCATCGGGCACCAAAAAATGAAGCCAAATGACTGCACGTATGGATCTGGGACCATGGTAGTATGGTACAATCGACTGGCTACACCCACAAATTCCCTCTATCACCCTAGGAGAACTTAATTTTTTTACATTGTGTTTTATTTTCATTTTCCCTGGGCAAAACTGCTACAAAAAGGCCAAGAGATCCATATCTATCCTATAACTTCCTGAAAATAAAAACCAACCACACCATTGGGCTCAGAATGTACAAATAAACTAGGAATGAGTACTCATACACCATATGTCCATCACAAAAGTACATCAGAGGCCCCATTAATGTTAGAACAATAATAATAATAAAGCCTGTAAATGTTGATAATCATGAAAATAATACAAGCCATCATCAAAAATCACCACATGAAGTATGAATATGTCTAATGGACACCTGTAGACCATAAATAATCATCAAACACAAACATTTGTTTATAACTCATCCTAGATCCTGCTCATGGCTTGGCCAACACTAGGTTGACCAAGTCAAAGCTAGTCAAATGATGACCCAAGTGCTAAACTCCGATATTGCAAAGTAGAAATGGACTTGCATGCTCAATTATCTATGCTAGAAGTGAAACTCAAGTATGATTAGATTTTGATGGCAATTATAAGCACAATACATATATAACAATCTAAATAAAAATGATTAATTGCTTCAAAACTAAAACCTCGAGTGTATACTCATTTATAGATTTAGCCCTTTTTCTAGTCAAGGGTGAAGGGATCATAAACAATATGTAAGGCCAAGGGATGAATTGATAACACAAAAATTTAAGCATCTAGGATAAAGTACAAGGAGATCCACACAACACATAAGTTGGACTAGGTGAACAATAGGGAATAGCGGTGTCTGTCTCACAAATGGGTGGAATGATGAGAAAGCTACACTAGAATCTACAAAAACAACCTTTTTTATACTTTATTTGCTAAACATTTACTATACTATTTAACCTGTAAAGGCAGGGATTCCAGATAATGACAAAGACATGACCTTCTTAGGCCAGTCTCTCCTAGTTTCCCTGTGGGGGAAAATGAGTCGTACATTATACAAAGAATGAGTGCTCATCCTCTAGCCATCATTTTATTTTTCATTAATAACATGCCATCCTCCAAGAGCAGGTTCCCTAGAAACCTTCTGGGCTTCCATAAAATGACTAAGGCTCAGCCTTGAGGGGCTTACCTCACCCTGATACCATGTGGGGATAAATTAGCCTTACACCATACAATGGATGAGTGATCATCTCTTGGAAACTAGATAGTTTTATTTTTTTATTTCTAGTAGTGTCTAGAGACACTTAAGCTCTGATGCCTCAGTGTCTAAAAACACTTTCTTTAGTAGGACTACTTGTGTTCAATACCTAGAGTTAGACATTCCTTGTGATAAACATCACATAAACCAACAACAAGACACAATTTTATACATGGAGACCTATTCCAACATAGAGGTGAAGGTGGGGAAGATCCCAGATGTCACTAGTCAAGTTACAAGTGAAGGATAATCAAATACAAAAAGGAAAGGAAATAGATGAAATCAAGACCATGGAAATGATGACAAGACTAGAAAGCTATGTCCATGAAGGGAAAATAATAAATCCATACTAGGATTAGGGAAAGGCCAATGAGTATACAAGATAATTTCCCGGTCAAAACCACTAGATCATTTATACTTTAGATTTCAAGTAATCCAAACTAAATTATTTCCAACATATAATAAAATTAAACTGAGTCTCACTGCTAAAATAGGTAATAGAGAAACATCAAAATCCATATGCAAAAACCATAATATCACCTGAGTCATATACCTGCACTGGATCTAGAAACACTCTGAAGATCACTCAAAAAACTATTGCTGCTACACATAGACACTATAACAATATCTTCTCTAGGCCATGAAAGAAAAATGGCTAGCTCAGTCATCGAATCTGGGGTCATGAGGCTCAGTCGTTGCATAGAAATGGCCAATCTATATACGATGTATCTGCTGATAGTGGGAGATCAACAACCGATGGCTCATCATCTGCTAATCTCATAGTAAAGGACTGGCTAAAAGAAATGCTTAGTACTTCTCAGGAACAAAAGTATCCCAACTACTATATATGTGACAACATGAACCTCATACAACATGAGGAGTAATGAAACGTTACATCCATACAAACATCAATAGAGGGGTTCCCATTGAGATTTGACTCACTATAAAATCGTTGTTCCTCCAAATCCCCTCACTCTATCAATGCTTATTTACATTTCAATAACGAAAGAATTGTTAAAGCCTTGCAAGGATACACTAATTGAACTCTACCTCATTGGAAAGTGTCCATCCCAACATCTATTCATTCCCACTCCACTAGAGGTCTTGTTGACATTTACCTTGACAAAAAAAACAATTCCCACTCTCTCGCATGCCCCGCAGCCCACTCTTCACTTTTTCACAAGAGATGGTTCATCAATGAAGGACCCCTGGATACCTCTACTCCCTCTTATTCCATTATCTCCCTTTTACTACCTCCTCCTCCATGTTTCACATCGATCCATCCCTTAATTTAAAAAAGAAAGTGTAAACTTCAAAACAAAATTAAAAACACATAAAAAGGTAAAAAAAATAAAATATAAAAAAACAAAATTCAAGGTAATTAAAAAACTTAAATACAAAAATCAACCCTCCACCATTTTCCCAACCCCAACCCTAAAGCAACCCTTTCCCTTCTTGAACCCCCACTTTCTCCCCTCACATTAGTTAGCCTCATTGCAATCAAAAGGCTGCAATAACAAGCAATTAGACAATTACTAATGTTGTCTTCCACTAAACACATGAGTAGAGGGGGGTAAGGGGATGGTGGAATATAAACTTTCTTTCTTTTGTTTTTATATTTTACATTTGTTATATATATAAATAAGTGGTTTTATTTAATATTTGTATAATAAAATTTCCATTATAGTGACTCCAAAAATAATAATTATCTTTGTGATTCAAGAGTTGAGAATATTTCATTAAAATTTTGGGTATATGGAATCCACCACCTATTAAAAGGTGGGGTATCATTTCACAATTTTAGTGTGTGACCACTCAACCTAAGTTCACAACCATGATAAATTCTACTAATCAAATAACCCCTTGCGAAGGTGGGAAGACCCACAAGGGGAGAACTTGCCACCTGGGTGTTCAAAACCTAGTGCAAGCATGTAATGTCCCCAATTTTTTGTTTTGGACTATGGGGATGCATTAACCTAAGTCACTCGGTAAATTCATGAAAATTTATTAAGGTGGTGATGTGGGTCCAATATTTGTATAGTTTGATGTCCAAAATGTGAAATGATGCAACATTAAGCCAAATTGGACAAGGAGGGCACATAAGGAGGTTGAGTTGGTCCCCACATTGAGTTGTAACTCCCACAAATTAAAATTTTGATGTGGAATTGGACACATTGGACAAGGAGGCTGCATTAGTGGAGGAATGAGTCCAAATATGTGGTGTAACTCCATGGTGGAAGGAATCCTATCATGGAGGCATCGCATGGGTTGTAACTCCCCAAGATAAAAATAGAAAATCTATGGAAACCTCTGAAAACTTATGACAAGAATTAGGTCCTATTACCTCTTATGACAACTTATGACAGCCTATGACATGTTTCATGTCCTAAATTTATCCAAGGAAGGCGCTAGAGGAGAGGGTTGGGACCACATGCTAGTGTAACTTACCCAAAATCAATATAAGTTTCTCTAATTCAAATTTCTTAGGAAGATGAAGGTATTATTTGGAAAAATAACATTAGATAGGAATTAAATGTGTCCCAAGGTATCATTCTCTCATAAGAATAACATTTATTAATATTTTATTAAATAATCGTGAGAGAACTCTAGAATGGGGGGGAATGCTCCATGAAGATTTATAAAAATGGTGAAGAAACAAGTGAAAAGTATTTTGGTAATTTTTGAAGCTCTTGTGTCTTCTAAAATATTTGGATATGTTCCCCTTCCATTTGTGACATGTTTTGGTGGTGAAAGATTCCACCCTATCTAGTCAAGAGGAGGAGACCACCTAGATCTCTTCACTATGCTTCATGGAAATTTATTGAGAGGAGAAATCACTTTCACATTTCTCTATAGATATGTATTATAGGTTAATATGTTCATCTATGGCAGTGGGATCGAAATATTGAAGTTTTGTTCAAGTTCCAGTCGGTAGAAGTGTGAATTTGTCGAGCTTTGGGAGAGCATTATTTGAGGGGATTTTTGCTTGAGGAGAGAACTCTTGTGGCTATACAAATATCACTAGGAATGAAATAATGGATTTATTCACTCATTTTTTATGGAGTGTGCAATTTAGGTTGTATATCTGAATTTTGGTGTCGAAATATTGCTTGTGGAGGGTGCAACAATGGAAGGAAATCACTCATTTGGAGTAGTAACTCTCCCTCTCTTCTATGTGGTTTTGTAGCCCATTTCTACTCTCTTTGTATCAATTATTTATCTTTATTTAGATAGTTTGTAGCATAAATCAATGTAATCTCTTTAAATTCTCCATTGTTTCTAAAAATGACAGTGTTATTACCCACATGTTGTTCAATATTCAAGCACAATTTAATCTATGAGTAAATGATGGGCTATGAGCAAATATTTTATGTATGGTTGTGTAAACTTGATAAATGGATATTAAACATTCGTAAGAGTCATTTTCATCTATTAACAATACATTTTTATTTATTTGAGTGTGTTTGGAAGTATTATTTGTGTATTTGGATTTTTTTGTTCTGAAACCTATCCATTGCATCAAGAGCATAATTCCAATAAAAAAACACTTTTATTTCATCTAAAAGGGTTTTTTTATGCCCAAGTTATGATCATTTTACCGGTTGGTCAAACTACACAATTATGCTATTGCACCCTTAGTTAAAAACGTTTGTGTAATATGAGTCTCAATGTTTCAAGATTATCTCTTTGAGTCTTTTATCTGATTTAGGGTGTATTTGGGTCAATTTTAATCTGCTTGGTGGAAATTTGAGTCAGTTAGGAGCTCTTTGGGGAGGTGGGAAGGCTAATTTTATGTGTGGGAAAATTTGAACTAGTGCTCTTAGTTTCAAATCCATTGGTTCTCTAGGGTTGTATTGGGGCTGATAGCTATGATTTTGTATAAAGAACATTAAAATGGTTATATATCATACCTTATTGATCACATTATAATGGTTTGATAGTACACGTCATGGGATGCACCATATTATATGTATTCCAGTAAACATGTTTTTTTTTTAATTTTTGGCAAAGTGGTGGAACCCCCCTGACTAGCAGGGTTTCCATTGGCTAAGAAACCATGAACCAGGGGCATCTAAGCAGTCAAATCACCTGGGGATCGCACCTGGCCTGGACCGCACCAACCCTTAACATGGTTGGATTTTTTTGGTATCCGACGGGATTAGAACCGATGACCTTCAAGTTTAGGGGGCATCTTAACCATACCCCGCCACCAAGTGTTCTACATCTTGCAGATGTATTTCGATAAACATGTTAAAGGCCATCGTGGGATGAATTTGAGTGTCAATTGAACCTCCACTAAAGTAATGGAATTAAGATGCCTAGTTATAGATTTGGTACATTACAATGTTATCAAAGATTTTTCCTTGATAGTTGTGGGAACTCAAGAGGAATTTGAAGAAAATTTGAGATCAAAACTTTCCAAAGAAGTGCATCAGTGGTGGAAGAAGAAAAATCTAGTAATGACTAGAATTGTAGATGGTATAATGTTAGCCATTTTCCTTACTACATCATCCATTAAGGTGGAGAATATTGAGTGGGAAAGGTTAATGAAGGACCATGATAAGTCATTGAAGAAATTTTATAAGACAATATGAAAGTCTAACTCATAACAAGATCTAGAAGCTAAGAGAATCCTCACAACAAAATAATTTGACAATACATGAAGAAAATAGTGTAAAAGAGAAAAATTAACACATAGAGATGGTGCTAATACCTGAGTTTTCTATTACATTACATATAACCAAGGTAATAAGCAAAACCACATGGGAATAAAAACTCCCCTCTAAAATGGACATGGAGAAAAATCTAAAAGTGAATATCAGTCATCACCATTTGTCACCCACCCCAAGGACTAATCTAATATAGGTGAATGTCTTCTCTATGAATATCTTGGTGAAGATGTCAGCAGTTTACTCTACAGATGGGAAATACTGCAATGATATCACCTGCTCATGCACCAAGATTCTAATGCAGTGCATGTGAATCTCAAAGTTCTTGGTCCCATGTCTCTGTACTGGATCTATGAATATCTTGATTTCACTTTTATCATCACACCAAATGACAATGGGTGAATCAAATGCAAAACCAAGTTCTCTGAGAATTCCTTGCAACCACACACGTTGTGTAGTTGCATTCACCGCTCCTTTGTAGTCGATATTAGTTGATGAAAGGGAAATAGTGTGGTGTTTCTTACTTTCCTAGCATATGGGACCATGTGCAAGAATTAATACATAACCTGAAGTGAACTTCCTATCATTGGAATCCCTATCCCAATCCGAATCAGTAGATCCAACTAGTTCTAGTGAAGAACTACCAACATAGGGTATCCTGAAGTGTTTGGTTCCTTATACATAATGCAAGATCCGTTTAGAATCCTTCCAATGGATTTCATGATTCTCCTGCATATATATTGCAACAAAACCTACTTCATAATCCAAATCAGGTCAAGATTGTGTGTGATACAACAAGCTTCCAACTAGTTCCTATACAACGAGCTGTCCACTAGTGGAGATGAACCAAAATCACCTAGTCTTACTCCTAAAAGAAAGGGACACTTAGTTGCTTTACATTCAACCATTTTGAAATTTAATAACAATTCTGAAGCATACTTTGATTGGATGACCTTATTACCTGCATCATATTGCTCAATCTCCAAGCCAAGAAAGTGTTTCAACAATCCTAGGTCAGTCATAGAAAATGTGTTGTGCAATGAAGACTTAATTGAATCTATATCAGTAATGCAACTTCTAGTGATCAAAATATCATCACCATACAGTACTATGATATGAATAGAGTCATATAATTTTTTAAAATACACATTAGGATCAGATTTTCATCTTTCGTAGCCTTGTGAGAGAAGAAAGTTGTCCATCTTGGAATACCAAGGCTCAGGGGCTTGCTTGAGGCCATTTTTATATAGCTATATAATTTTATATATATCTAAGAAAGGGGAATAATAAATAAAATATAATAATGTTCAAAACTAAATAGATGTATAATTAAATTGTAAATTAGTGATGAAAGAAAATTACTTTATGAAAAGTCATCTTTATTTCCCATAAACATATATATACGAGATCTCTATTGTAAAATAAGCATCCAATTTTATAATAATTATTTATTTTTATCAAATCATTTCTGTGTGAGTTTTATACTTCAATGGTATCAAAGCCACCATTGTCTTCCACCATGCTCTGTCATATTTTCTTTTCCATGTCACAACATTGTCGCGTGCATCCAAACCCTCACGTTCACCATACTACGTCCAGTTTCCACGTCATTTGATTCGTTGTTGGTCCCTTCTTTCATGCTTCTTGTTAGATTTTTATCATTCAAGCTAGCATTATGATCTTAGGATCTTTAACTGAGAGAATAACATGCATAGCAATAAAACACAAGAGACAAGAGACACAAAGAATTTTCCTCGAGGAAACCATAAAGGAAAAAACCCCACAACTTCCTCAGAGATAGAATCAGCACCAAAAGTAAAACCCGAAAACATAAAGATGATCTCCCGACAGCAGTAGTCTCTCTCTTGTCCTAGCAAATTTTCCTCACTCATGTGCCCCAATGAGTGAATGTGTGTGTGATAAATAGAGAGGCTCACTCTCTATTTATATTCTTTCGTTCACTTGAAACCCACTCCAACATGTTGGCCTCACTTAACAATTGCTTGCTAGAGCCGACATCTCTAGGAGTGTCTAATAACCCTAGAGCCCCACAACTTGTGGGGACTTTTCCTCCTCCGACAACAAGGAGGGTTAACCTTAACACAATGGTGGGGACTATTTCCTCGACTTATAATGACTCAA
>LPNX010370736.1:402424-451305 GCA_001517045.1 Pseudotsuga menziesii | reverse complement strand
GCATGACAGTGATAGCAAGTTGAGGGCGTCAGATGAGATGAGTGGCAGCAGTGTCAGATTGAAGTGGATGATGACAAGTTTGACCAGCTGAAGAAGTTCTGATCCATGGATAATTTGCAGCAGTGATGACCAGCTGAAGATGAGCAGAGATTCATGAGCAGCGGTAAGAAGTGGTACAGAAGAGTTGATGGGATGAGCAGAGAAGATGAGCAGCTTGGATGTATCAGAGATTTCTTGTGTGACACAAGTATACTGTTTGTAAAAGCAAGCTTGTCTTGCTTTTGAGGTTAGGATACCTTAATCACTTCTTAGCAGGGTCTAAGAGAACCAGGTAGGGTCCTGGATTAAGAGCAGGTGCTCTATTTATCAGTAGGTGTTGATTTCGCCTAACGGTTGTAGCCGGACATAATAATACAAAAGATTACAAAATTACATTGTGTTGTGTCTGTTGTGTTTCTGATGATCTAAGTGATTTTGATTTATGAATGATGATCTGGATGATGTTTATGAATTGTTTATGATAGAGTAATGAACTGATGAATTGGTAGCTAACCCTGATAAACTGTGAAAAGGTTAAAATTGGCTGCACACTGATTCACCCCCCCTCTCAGTGTCTACAAGGTATGTCTAGTGCCATGGAAATCGGAGTCAGATGTGGAAAGCTGTACAAGCTCTTGTTTCAGCCACAGTGCGCTCTAGCACACAGTAGCAGCAGTGAGCTATGTGAGCTTTGGCATCGGAGGATGGCCCACCTACATCACCCCGCTCTCAGATTATTGAGGAGCATGGTTACAGGATTACCGGAGTTCGGCATTGAGCAGAGTGATGTGTGCAGGGGGTGTGCTTTGGGAAAGTACACCAAGACTGCTTTTCCGAGCAGTGACACGAGAGCTGCAGGGGTGCTAGATCTTATCCATTCTGACATATGAGGTCCTATGTCATATTTTTCTTTAACAGGTTTTGAGTACTACATTAGCTTCATTGATGACTACTCCAGGAAGACCTAGATCTACTTCTTGAGGAGCAAGAAGTCCCCACTTGTGTTGAGAGTCTTCCAAGGGTTCAAATCCCTTGTGGAGAAGCAGACGGGGAGGAAGATCCGGATGTTGAGATCAGACAATGGGGGTGAGTATACCTCCAAGGAGTTCGATGCATTCTATAGACAGGAGGGAATTCAGAGACAGTTGACAGTTCCTTACACTCCTGAGCAGAATGGAGCAGCAGACAGAAAGAACAGGTCGATTGTGGGGGCATCCAGAGCGATGCTTCATGATCAGGGATTACCTTTCTTTCTATGGGAAGAGGCATGTAGCACTGCAGTTTATCTGTAGAACAGGAGTCCTCACAGGGAAATGGGGAGTAAGACTCATGAGGAGATGTATTCAGGCAAGAATCCTGAGGTGGGCCACTTTCATATATTTGGCTCGTTGACTTACTCTCACGTCCCTTCTGAGAAGAGGACGAAGTTTGATCCCACCACAGAGAGAGGCATATTTGTGGGATATGACGAGACTTCGAAGGCCTATCGGCTTTACTTACCTAGCTCGAGGAGACTTGTTGTTCGACGGGAAGTGAAGTTTGATGAGGAGAGAGCCTTCAGGAAGTCTAGGGAGTTAGAGCAGGGGGAGACACCAGCTCCCACACCTCAGTTGGTACAGGATTCTTCGATGCATCTTTTAGGTCCACAGGTTTCTAGAGTGACTGGATCATAGGGTACAGGCACAGCTTCTACAGGTTTAGTGATTCAGGTGGCTAGTACTTCAGGGACAGTTTCAAGGACAGGTTCAGGGTTGAGTCCTCAGATCTCAGGGTCGTTAGGAACAGGTTCATCTGGTACTGGTCCTCGGGGTGTTGGACCTTCTGATACTGGGACTTCCTCAGATGAGGAGAGCCCAAGTCCAGTTCGGGAGGAGCAGTCTTCAAGGAAGAGGAAGCCTAAGTGGCTTCAGGAGACCTTGAAGGAGGCAGAGGCATTTGGTAGGCCCCAGGAGCAGATCAGGACAGTGGTGGAGCCAGACAGGCTTGGTGTGGTGCCAAACAGGTATGATATGGCCCTTGTTGCAAGTCTTCGTGACTTTGAGCCATCCACATTTGAGGAGGCTTCCCAGCATCAGGTATGGAGAGATGCCATGATGGAAGAGTACCATTCCATCATGAAGAATGATGCTTGGGAGATAGTGCCAAGACCTGAGGGGAAGTCAGTGGTGACTTCCAAGTGGCTTTACAAGATAAAGCATGCTGCGGATGGCAGTGTGGAGAAGTATAAGGCTCGGTTTGTGGCGCGGGGGTTCTCACAGGTTGAGGGAGTTGACTATGATGAGACATTTTCTCCAGTTGCTCGGTATTCTTCCATCAGGGCAGTTATATCTATAGCAGCAAAGATGGGTTGGAAGATCCACCAGATGGATGTGAAGACTGCATTTCTCAATGGTCTTCTGTAGGAGGAGGTATATTTAGAGCAGCCACAGTGATTTGAGATCCATGGGAGAGATTCTCATGTGTGCAGGCTGAGGAAATCCTTGTACGGACTGAAGCAAGCTCCTAGAGCTTGGTACTCCAGGATTGATACTTACTTGACATCGATGGGATTCCAGAAGAGTGAGGCTGATCCCAACCTATACTTCATTATGGTTGGAGGAGATCCACTCATTCTTCTGCTATATGTTGATGATCTATTTATCACAGGTGATGAGCGTCTCATTGCACATTGCAAGAGAGATCTAGCATCGGAGTATGAGATGACTGACATTGGACTGATGCATTACTATCTGGGGATGGAGGTTTGGTAGGAGCCTGGACATATTTTCTTTGGACAGGGGAAGTATGCAGTTGATATTCTGAAGAGATTTCGGATGGAGGACTGCAGGCCGATGTGTACGCCTATGATCACCAACTGGAAGAAACTTCATGCTTCTGAGGGTAAGTTGGTGGATCCCACTTTATATCGTTAACTCATTGGGTCATTGATGTATCTGGTCAATACCAAGCCAGACTTGTGTTTTGCGGTTAACACTCTTAGTCAGTTCATGGTTGAGCCTAGGAGTGTGCACTGGACTGCCGCAAAGCACATACTGAGATATCTTGCAGGTACAGTGGATTATGGTCTGGACTACAGGGGTTCGGGTGGAGTCAGCTTGGTTGGGTTCACAGATTCAGACTGGGCAGGTTGTGTGAGGGATCGAAAGAGCACTTTCGGTTGTTGTTTCAGTTTGGGCTCGGCAGCAGTGTCGTGGTTCAGTTGGAAACAGAAGTTCGTTGCACTGAGTTCTGCTGAGGCTGAGTATATGGCAGGCAGTCAGGCTACTTGTCAAGCACTGTGGCTTTGCAAGTTATTGGTAGACTTATTTGATTAGCAGCTTAGGCCTACGGTGATCTATTGTGACAATCAGAGTTGCATTCAGCTCTCTGAGAATCCAGTGTTTTGTGACAGGTCGAAGCACATTGAGATCAAGTACCATTTCATCCGTGACTATGTTCAGAGAGGGGCAGTTGAGCTACAGTATATATCCACTGATGAGTAGGTAGCATACATTCTGACGAAGTATTTGGGGAGGGGGAAGTTTGTCTTCTTCAGAGACAAGTTGGGAGTGGTGCAGAACACCTTCCTTGGTAAGAGGGAGTGTTAGTTTTTGTACCTAGGAATATGTTCCCTAAGTGACTTTTTGCCTAAGTCACTTAGAAGAGGGAAAAAGGTGACCCTCACATTAAAATCTACTTAATGAGACTTTATAAAGTTAAAGTCACTTTTTGATAAATTTAAGTGGGTGAGTAAATTTATTTAAGTGATTTAAATAAATGGGATTTTTACTCTCATTGAATCTTAGCCATTGGATTGGATCTTTCTCCACCGTTGGATTAGATTCCCACTTAGGGTTTAGACAAAAATGCTTGAGGGAGGCAAATCACATTCATTCTTGAGAGAAGAGTGAAGAGAAGGAGAGTGATAAAGAAGAGAGAAGGGCACGATTTTCCAAGCAACCAGCTGAGAGATTTTCAGTTGGCACACATCCCAAGGCAGCCGTACAGTACGGTTTGAAGGGCACAGATTTTGAGGTCAAGCAGGGCACAGAAAATGAGGAGGATTGCATTTATTATAGTTTGTACCCTGCACAAATTTCGAGGCAGTACACAGGCCGTACAGCATAGAAATCGAGGTCCGTACAGTCTGTACGGACAGTACCTTTTTTGCACAGTTTTCAAGGTGGATATCAGGCACATTCCCAAGGTATCTTTCTGCATTTATTGTGCATAGAAATTGAGGAGCTGTACAATGCATTTTTTGCAGCCGTACAGTACGGTCTCAGGCACATTTTTTGAGGAGTACGGCAGCATTTAATGCTGGGCGTACAGTACGATTTTTTTCTGTGTTTTGGCACAAAAATCGAGGCTGAGTTGCTGCTGGTTTTGGCACATTTTTTGAGAAGAGATTTGCACAGAAATCGAGGCAGCAAAAGCACGGAAACCAAGACAGTCTGCTGGTCAAATTTCTGGGTTGAGATAAGTTGGATTTTTTACTGTAAAAATGAATGTCTGATTTTTTATCTTGAAGAAATAACAATATCTCTCTCTCTCTGACTGGTTTTCCCCGTGGGGGTTTTTCCAGGGCCATTGGCCAAAAATCTCTGAGTCTATCATTTTATGGTGTGATTGGAAAATGAGTTTTTCAGCCTGTTAGTGTTTTTACTGTGTGTTTAATTGTTTAGTAAAAATTTCTTAAGTAACTTACAGCCAATGCATAACCGGCTGTAAGTGAAAACCATGAAATGTTAACATAAACCAGAAAACAGTAAATCGCAGAAATTTCTACAGATACAATCCTAGCACGTTCTCAAGTACCGAAGTCACTGGATCCGTTCTGAACAGAAGTTCAAGGATGATACAGTCCTACTACATTCTCGAGTACTGAATTTGTCGGATCTGTTCTAAACAAAAGTTCAAGGATGATACAATCTTACCACATTCTCGAGTACCGAAGTCATTGGATCCATTCTGAACAAAATTTCAAGGATGATACAATCTTACCACATTCTCGAGTACCGAAGTCATTGGATCCATTCTGAACAAAATCTCAAGGATGTTACAATCCCACCACATTCTCGAGGACCAAATTCACCAGATCAGTTCTAAACAAAAGTTCAAGGATGATACAATCCCTCTTCATTCTCGAGGACCGAAGTCACCGGATCTGTTCGGAACCGAAGTTCAGGGATGATACAATCCCACCACATTCTAGAAGACCAAAGTCACCAGATCAGTTCTGAACAAAATTTCAAGGATGATACAATTCCTCTTCATTCTCGAGGAGTGAAGTCATCATATCACTTTAGGACAAGTGTCCCAGGATGATACAATCTCACTGCAACATCACTTCTCCCCCTTTCGAAGAAGGTCTTTCTGAACAACATCGAGCTTGTCTCGAAAGTGTTCAAACTTTACCCGAGATAGAGGCTTTGTCAACACATCAGCAATTTGCTCATCAATACTCACATACTGGAGCTTTATGGATCCCTTCTGTATAATATCTTGTATGTATAAATACTGGATTTCCATGTGCTTCGATCTATCATGGAACACTTGATTCTCTGACATCTTTATACAACTTTGGTTATCACATAGAATCTCGGTAATATCCATCTCTAGGTCAAAGAGACCTGACATCATATTCTGAAGCCATATGGATTCACAACTAGTAGAGCAAGCTGCTATGTATTCTTCTTTGGTTGTGCTAAGAGCAATACTGGACTATTTCTTGCTAAACCATGAAATCATAGCAGACCCCAGACAAGAGCATCCACCTGATGTACTTTTCCTGCCTGAGACACTTCCAACCCAATCTGCATATGTATAGCCATACAATTTGTAATCATGGTTTCCATCATAGTATAGACCACATTTTATAGTCCCTTTCAGATATCTCATCACATGTTTTGCAACTATCAGGTGAACGCATTTAGGTTGAACTAGATACTGACTCAAGGTGTTCACAACAAAACAAATTGCTGGTCTAGTATTGGTTAGATACATCAACGACCCAATAATCTCTCTGTATTGAGTCACATCCACTAACTCTAATGAGTCGTCAGCTAACAACTTCAGGTTGGAATCCATGGGTGTGGCCATGGCTTTACATTCCAACATATCAAATATTTTCAAAACTTCCACTAGATACTTTCCTTAATTGAGAAATATTCCTTCTGAGTTCTTCCATACTTCCAAACCTAGGAAATAATGCTTTAGACCAAGGTGTTTCATCTCAAATTCTTTAGTGAGATTCTTCTTGCATTCAACAATTTGTTTCTCATTCCCTGTCAGAAATAGATCATCCACATACAGTAATAGTATGACAGGTCATCTTCTATAACCTTGAAGTAAAGGTTAGGATCAACTTTACTCTTGGCAAAGCCCATGCTCGTCAAGAAACTATCTATCCTTCCATACCAATCTTTGGGAGCTTGCTTCATGCCATACTATGCCTTCTTCAACTTGCATACATGAGTTCGTCTATCTTCAAACTTAAATCCTTGTGGTTGTTCTATGTATACTTCTTCTTCAATCACACCATTCAGGAAGGTTGTTTTCACATCCATCTGGTGTAATTCCCACTTCATCATGGATGCAAGTTCCATGATGGCTCTAATCGAAGTATACCTTGCTACTGGTGCAAATGTTTATTCGTAATCAATTCCCTCTTTCTGAGAGAAACCTCTAGCCAGAAATCTAGCCTTGTACTTCTCTATACTTTTGTCAGCTGTATGTTTTATCTCGTAGATCCATTTGGAGGATACTACACTATTTCCTTATGGTTTGGGAACTATATCACACACATCGTTCTGATATTCTTCATTCATTGCTTCTACCCATTCTTTCTTCTGTACAGCTTCTTCGTAGTTTGTAGGTTCTTGATCTACAAGATCACACATCAAAGCTACATAGTTGGAAAATGTCTTGGGATTCTTACTTACCCTTGTGGAGCATTCAAGAGCTCCATATATTTCCGCTTCTTGTATAATTTCTCTTTCCCAAGAAGGCTTTCTATTTTGTGATATCCCCATCGTAGGAGGTTCTTGTAGTTCTGTCATATCATGTTCTTCAGGAGCTTCATCTTTAGGGAGGAATGTAGTCTCTACATTTCTGGGTGGTGCATCTTCCTCATACAAATATTCATGTTGGCATTTTCTAGATCTCTTGAGAGCTTATTCTTCATCGAATGTTACATCTATATTGATTTCCATGTGATGGAATCCAGTAATGTAAATTCTGAATGTCTTGGATACTTCATAGTATCCAACAAATATCCCCTTCTTTCCAAAAGGATCCAACTTGGTTGTTTTCTCTTTCGATATATGAATATATACTGGACAACCAAATATTTTGAGGTGACTTACCTCAGCCTTCTTTCCCATGAACATCTCTTCTGGAGTCTGGAATCCAAGAGAACTGTGAGATATTCTATTTTGTACATAGACAACAGTTCTTGCTGCTTCTGCCCATAGATGCATTGGAATATATTGATCATATATCATTGTCTTCATTGCCTCCATGATGGTTCTATCCTTTCTTTCTGCTACCCCATTCTATTCAGGATTGTAGGGAGTGGTTAGTTCCCTCTTGATTCTGGCATCTTTACTGAAAGCTTTAAACTCTTTTGAAGTATACTCTCCGCCATTTTCTGATTGGAGTGTCTTGATTCTCTTGTCTGAAAGATCTTATATCAAGGCTTTGAATTCCTTGAATTTCTCAAACACTTCACTCTTTGATTTCAAGAAGTATATCCAAGTATTTATTGAATAGTCATCAATACATGTAATATAATATTCAAATCCACTTAAATACGTGGAGGAAATTGGACCACACACATCTGAATAAATCAATTCCAACGTACCTTTTGTTTTTGTTCACTCTTCGGAAATGTATTCTTGATGTTCTTCCCTTTTGCACATCCCTTGCAAATGCCTTCATGTTTGATCTTCAAGTCTGGTAGTCCCATCACTACTTTGTTCACATGAGATAGTGCCTTGTAATTGATGCGGGAAATCCTTCTATGCCATATTTCACTAGGGTCACTGGACTCATGAATAAGGGTTGTTTCTGAATGTCCCTTGAGTTTATATAGGCCTCCTTCTTCTTCACTGATAACAACTACATCTTCAATTTTATTTCCTTTGGGCCACATGAGTACTTGGCCATCTATGGATGCAACTCTGAATCCTTTATTATCTAAAGGTGAGATAGAAAGTATATTCTTCTTTAGACCAGGTACATACAATACTGCTTTCATCTTTAGGGGATTTCCTGAATCAAGCTCATAGCTTGCTTCCCCAATTCCTTTAATCGGATATTAGTCATCTCCTAGAGATACTTTCTGAGGAGAGTTCTTTTCTTCAAGTCTTAACAGGTTTTTCTTCTATCCCATCATGTGCTTTGAAGCACCACTATCAATAAGCCAAGTGTCCTCTCCAAGTGTTGTAGATCTAGAGAGTGCAGAGAATAGTACATACTCTTATGCATCCTCTTCTCTTGCTTGATTTCTTGGAGGTCCTTCCTCTTCTTCTTATTCATCCTCATCTTCAGCTAGATGAGCATGATGCCTTTTGTCGTTGATGATACTCTTCTTATATTCTTATCTCTTCGTAGGACAATTTCTGGCAATGTGTCCTATCTTATCACAATCAAAAAATTGAAAGCCGGAGTAGTTCTTACTTGGAGGATTTTCTCTTTTTCTTTGGATTCTTCTAGGAGGTTGAGACTCCTTGTGGTTTCTCTTCTTGAATTTAGGTTGACTTCTTCTTCTTTTGGTATGAGTGGTTAGGGCTTCATCATCTTCCTTCAATAAAGCTTCTCTATTTGCCACTCTAGTCTCCTCTTGAATACAATCTTCCCATACAACATCAAACTTCAATATTTCCTTCCTGGAACACATCATCTGGATGAATGACTCCTAGGGTCTAGTGAGACCATTGAGGGCATTCATAACCAACTCATCTTCATCAAGTTTGTCTCCAATGGCTTCTAGTTGTTCCTTAAGCTGGGAAACCCTTGTGAAGTAGTCCTGGATGGATTCTCCATGACTCATATTGATGCTCTTCAGTTGAGCTCTTAGATTCATATTTATGTTGATGTTTCTTCCTTCATACATTCTTGATAGGGCATCATACATTTATTTCAGAGTCTTCTTGGATTACACTTGAGGCATTAAGTGATACTTGATAGAGTTAGCAATAATCCTTTGTTCTGTAATCATATCCTTCTTGTGCTTCTCCTTAGCTTCAGCTTCTTCAGGTTCTACAAATTCATCTTTGATATACTCATGAAGATCATTCTCTTGGAGAATGAGTCCAATCCTGTATTTCCATGCTCAGAAATTCTCTATGCCTTCCAGTTTTTCCTCAAGCTTAGTGCTTGGGGCCATCTTGTTAGAAAGTCACAAAAAAATGAAATTCTACGGAATGATAAACTGAACTTACCAGGAGATGCGCTTGACTGAGGCGAGTTGACTGGTGTGCTTGGTTTTTGTAGATCTCAAGTATTCACCTTTCAAATCTGACTTGTGAGATTCAATGCTGCAGCTCTTTGCAGTTTTCTGGTTCTACAATTTTCTAGTGCAGCTTTCAAACTAGGGTTTGACTTTCCGGTAGATCTACTCCTCCAAAAACTTTGATCCCTGTAGAATATGCACTCTAGGAGGGTGCAAATTTCCATGCAAGCATTTTTCCAAAACTCAAAATTTTTCCTGAAACCCTAATTTCTTGTCGAGAAGAGAGAGAGGGATTTTTCTCTTGTGAAAGCTGTCCTATTCAAGTTAGCTACGATACCATGTTATCATTCCATATGCTAAGCTATATTATCAGCATTTAATTTCAATTTCATAAAAGCATATAGACAGGATCACTGAAAGAAACAGTATCACAAGAACAACAGAGATTTATCTTGGGAAAACCCTAATGGGAAAAACACACCAATATATTCCTCAATATAGATTTCCCAAAAATATAAAAGGTAAAACCCCAAACTGATCCTCCTCCTTCTACAGCTACAACTCTTTCTCTTTCTCTCTCTCTTATGCATTACACAAGTGGGTGTGTGTGTCTCAAATGAGAGGTGCCTCACTCTATTTATATTCTTTCGTTCACTTGACATTTAACCCAGTTAAGTAGGATCGAGTAAACTTAACTCAGTTATGTAGGCTCGAGTAGACATAACTGGGCTAACTTAATATAATAATATATTTTGGAGGGTACTTATGACCCGACTTACAACGGAGGGGACTTCCTCATGACTCTTAGTAATTCTCCCGATAGGAACATCGGGGTACAAAGAAATACAAATGATTCTCCCGATAGGAACATCGGGGAACAAAGAAATACAAATGATTCTCCCAATAGGAACATCGGACACCAATAAAATACATTTAGAATATTCTTTGAAGTTACAATAATTCAACATCGTCCTCTCCCCATTGCATCCCTTGCCAATCCCTTTCCCTACCAACCTATCTTACGCCTCACCTCCATACTCCTTTACCTAACGCATTTCACAGTCATCACCAATATTCACTCCATTTCCCATACCTCCTCCATCTCCACCATTATATTTGCGACCACTCTGCTCCCCATGCTTGCACGTTCTTCTCCCCGTGTAACAATGCGTCTTCACCCTTCTGCGTCATTGTATCATTTCCGCGTATGTTTTCTCCCTTCCACTAGGATCTTCTGCACATATCCTTCCCTGCACACAGCATCCTGCACGGTCCCAATTCCTCATCTTCAACACCTGCCCCCATCACCACCTAATCCCACCATCGTCGTCTGCTCACACTAGCCAACAGAAATATTAAAAAAATATATTATTATATTTTTTAATAANATATATATATATATATATATATATATATATATATATATATTGTAATAATAATATTATTATTATTATTAATTCAAAAAAATATATTATTTTTATATTATAAAAAGAAATTGTGGCGGGCTAGCTTCAAACAACCAATAAAAATAAATCAAGGTTTACCGCAGAAAAAATTCCAGTAGTCACCAGAATGGGAGATATCAATGCCGGATTGGACCAATGAGACAAGAAGTATGTAAAACTAAAGGCAAACATCCACAAAAATAGTAATGATCTAACATGACTCAAGGCAGGACTAGATCAAGGAATCACTACATTACAAGTAGAACAAAAGAAGACACAAGAAACTCTCCACACTATCTTGGCCAGACTACCGTCACACACCTCAATTCCCCCACCTAGATATAACCTAGACCCATTCAATATACCTGATCCAAACTCACCTAAATCACCAGACCAACCCAACACAACTCCACCACACAATGTTCCCTTCCTTAACATCTCGTCAATGACAATTTCCCAAGCACACATATACCAAATAAGGGTAAAACTAGGGATACCAAAATTTGATGGAGATGAGAAGCAATGCATCCCATGGATCAATAAGAATGAGGAATACTTTGATATTCATAACATACCCTACAACAACAAGAATATTAAGTATGTTGCCATGTAGTTAGAGGAAAATGCGTACAATTGGTACATGTGGTGGAAGACGACAACTCTATTATGTTCCCTTAGTTGGAAAACCTTTAAAAATGATCTTCTTAATAGGTTTCAAGGCATAACCGACAAATAATTCTTTGCCAATATCACCAAGTTGCAGCAAAAAGGCAGTATATATGAATACACATGTGAATGGGAAGCTTTGGAAACTCGAGTTCCAGAACTAATCGATGACCAACGTTTGCAATCATATATACATGGAATAAAAATGCACATTCGAGAAGAGTTATAATTACATAACACTAGCATGGAGGAGGAAAGACGTAAGGCCAAGATTAGCAAGAACACGTTTAAGTGATCCACTCAAGGTTTTCGACAAAAACTACTCCAAGAGGAATCCTCCCCAATCAATGAATAGAAGAACTTCAAGGTATACACTGACGCATATAAGGGAAGGAGCACAACCCAGTTTAGAATCCCATAGGATGAGGGAAGAAAAGTGAATATTTTGGAGAAAAATGGGATCCTAAGCACATATGTTTGCAAAGAAGCAACCCCCAAAATTTGTATGCATGTGAAGCTAAATAAGAGGACAAGATCTCAAAATGTGAAGAACCAAGTGAGGAAGATACATAAACCCATCATGAATTCCACTCAGAACTAGAAGATGACACACCAAAAATCTCATTAGCCTCCATTACAGGGATCTCCCACCCACAAACGTTGAAGCTAAAAGGACATATAAAAAACTACAATGTTTTGATTCTCATAGATAGTGGCAGTACACATAACTTTATTAATTTTAATCTTTCTAAGTTATTCAACTTATTCGTTTATCCAATTCCTAACATGAAGGTTATGGTGGCAGAATGTTAGAAGTTTGGAAATGTCACAAGGTTAAATTACAAATGCAAGAGTGTAATCTAGAATCCAACTTCTTTGTTGTACCTCTTGGAGGAGTAGACCTTGTGTTGGGAATCCAATGGTTGCAAACATTGGGTACTTACTCCGCTAACCATCAAGAGAAATTCATCCAGTTCTATTGGCTAGTAAAAGAGTACAAGTTGTACAATTTCCAACCACCCCAAACTCAATTGGTTACATCAAACCAGATGGAAAGGCTAATTCGAAAAGGAGCACCCGCTTACATAATCCAATTTCAAGAGATGGAGTAACTAAAATTTGAAGGAGTTGAATGCAACCCTCCGAAGATATAAAAGATAATACAAAAACATCACAAGGTGTTACAATAGCTTCCGATGGAGCTCCCACCAAACAGGAAGACATAGAACTTAATTGAGTTAGATCCAAGGGAAAAATTGGTAAATATCATACCATACAAATATCCCCATCATCATAAAATGGAGTTTGAGAGGTTGACTCAATATTTGTTAAAACGTGGAGTCATTTCAAAGAGCCGAAGCCCTTATGCCGCTCCAGTAGTGCTAGTTTGAAAGAAGGATGGATCATTCAGGTTGTGCATAGATTATAGAGGACTTAAAAAGTCACAATTAAGAATAAATTCCATATTCCCCTCATCGATGAGATGATGGATGAAATTCATGGATCCAAGTACTTCTCGAAATTAGACCTGACCTCATGAAATTACCAAATCAAGGTTAGATTTGAAGACGTGTCCAAAACCGCTTTTTGTACTCATGAGGACCATTATGAGTTCAAAGTAATGCCCTTTAGGTTAACTAATGTTCCAACCACCTTCCAAGCCGCAATGAACGAATTTTTCCAGCCATATCTACAAAAGTTTGTATTAGTATTTTTTGATGATATCCTCGTATATAGAAAAACATGGGGAGATCATATTCGACACTTAGATCAACTACTAATCATCTTGGAAAAACATTAGTTTTTTGCAAAAATGTCAAAATGCACTTTTGGGAAAGAAGAAGTGGACTATCTTGGACATACAATAATCAAAAGATGGAGTCAAAGTTGATCTCAGTAAGATCAAGGAAATCACTGAGTGCCCCCAACCAAATAATATCTCGAAATTACTATGGTTTCTAGGCTTAATGGGGTACTATCGAAGATATGTGAAAAATTACGCCCATAAAATGCCCCCCCTAACAAAATTATTGAAGAGAAATTCATTTTGATGTAATGATGAGGTAGAAAAATTATTTGAAGCATTAAATAACATTATGTGATCAACACCAGTATTAGCAACCTCGGATTTCACAAAACCTTGTATCGTTGAGTGTGATGCCTTAGGATTCGGGATAGGAGCAGTCTTGATGCAAGAAGGTCATCTAATAGCTTTTGAAAGAAGGAATCTCACTAATAGAGAGTGTTTGAAATCCACATATGATAAAGAAATGTTTTCCATTATACATGCTCTAAAAAAATGGCGACAATACCTACTAGGGAGAAAAATATTGATAAGAACAAACCACAATAGTCTTCAATATAACCTTCAACAACAAACACTATTGAATGAACAATAGAAATGGATAGAAAAAATTGCTAAATTTGACATGGAGATACTACATAAGATAGGAAAGGACAGTGTAGTTGTTGATTCCATTTCCTGAAAATATGAAGGAGTCAAGGATTACGCAATCTCAGTTGTAGTTCTAGAGTGGTTAGACGAAATCCGAGGAGAATATGCCGAGGACCCAGATACTTGTGCCCTAATCAATGACCCTAATAAAGGTTCAAGGTTTGAATGGAGGAATGACATCCCCTGGTATAAAGGAAGGATCTATTTAATGCCTACATCTCGATTTAAAAGCAAGGTGTTGATAGAATCTCATGGTTCCCCGGATGCAGGCCATGTAGGTTTTTTCAAAACTTACTACAATGCCAAGCAATCCTTTTACTGGAAGGGGATGTATAAGAACATCCAAAAGTATGTAGATGAGTGTGATACCTTTCAAAGAAACAATAGAAAAAATGTCATGACTCCAGCGCTACTCCACCCATTTCACATTCCAACCCAAAAGTGGGAAGAAATTTCCATGGATTTTATTGAAGGGTTACTTGTGTCCAAAGGCAAGAACAAAATCTTTGTGGTAGTGGAAAAATTAACAAAATACGCCCATTTCATGGGAATTAAGAAAACTGACTCTGCCAAACAAATTGCTGAAGTATTTTGTAAAAATATTTACAAATTACATGGATTTTCCAAAATCATCGTTAGTGACAGAGACACCAAATTCGCAAGAAAATTTTGGAAGGAATTATGCAAACACGTTAGGATCACTCTTATCATGAGCTCATCCTATCACCCCCAAACAGATGGACAAACGAAAGTTGTTAACAAATGTGTGGAATCTTTTTTCCGTAGTTTCGTCACAGATAAGAAAAATAGATCGTTACAGTGGTTACATATTGCAGAATGGTGGTATAACTCTACCTATCATACATCGGAAAAAATGGCACATTTTCAATAATTGTATGGGTATGCACCTCCTCGATGGAAGGGATGCATTCAAGGAGATGAAAAGGTACCTACAGTAAAAATTCAACTTGTAAGTGCTCAAGGATAATTTAACTAGGGCACAAAATCGTATGAAACAACAAGCAGATCAACATAGGATAAAAAGAAAGTTTGAAGTAGCAGATTGGGTATTTGTAATACTTCAACCATACAAGAAATTGTCACTTAAGAAACAAGGAAATAATAAATTAGCTCCCAAGTTTTATGGGCCATACCAAATTATCCGAAAAATTAACCTGGTAGCATATGAATTGAAGTTACCGGACAAGAGTAGAATTCATAATGTTTTTCATGTTTCAAATCTCAAAATATATTTGGGTCAACATCAAACTTCTTAGACAACACCAGAGAAAGAACACTACGATCTTGCATCATCAAAGAATACATTATTAAGTGGAATAATTGTCCAAAAGAAGACATTTCCTAGGAAATAGAGAAGTTCGCTCAGCAATACCCGTCATTACCTCTCTTTGAGTACAAATCATCTNTATATATATATATATATATATATATATATATATATATATATATATATAAGAAAAGGAAATAATAAATAAAATATAATAATGTTCAAAACTAAATAGTTGCATAATTAAATTGTAAATTAGTGATGAAAGAAAATGAATTTATGAAAATTCATCTTTATTGCTCGTAAACATATAAATACAAGATCTCAAATTGTTTATGTGTGAGTTTTCTGCTTCAGCCATAGAGAGACTTCTTCAACCTGCAATCAAGTGAAGGATCATGAATGGAACCTTCATGCTGATGCATATAAATACCCTCATGAATGTCACCATGAATAAAATAACTATTCACATCCATATGGTGCACTTCCCATCACTTAGATGTAGCAATGGCCAAAAATAGCCTGATTGAGTCCATCTTTGCAACCGGTGCAAATGTCTATGTATAGTCCAATACATGGAATTTAGAGAATAATTTGGAAAGAAATATATCCTTATACTTCACATTTGAACCATCAGCAACCATCTTGGTCCTATAAACCTACTTACATTGCACTAGTTTCCTTTTGGAAGGTAGAGGAACCAACCCCTAAGTTTCATTGTCTTGCAAAGACTTGAACTCTTCTTGCATGGTTATTTTCCATATTGGGTCATGTGATGCTTCTTGATATGAGTGTGTGTCATATCCAACCATCATAAAACACCTCTCTGGAATATTTGAATCACAAGTGGAGAAAGCATTGTGAAACTGAGATATAGTCTTCCTAGAGTCTAGTGGATCTCCTACAAGATCACTAGTTGCTTGTATGGTTTTCTCATCCCATTTTTACCTTATGGGAGATTCATGATCTGCATGAATGTCATAATATTCATATTCCATATCATAATCATAAAAATCAGAAAGAGAAATATTACTTACATCATCATTCAGAGGAGGGTGTGAGCAATCCCCCTCTACTAGCTCGACCTCTTGCATGGGCTCTTCTTCGAACTGTACACTTCTCTTAATGAATGTTTTATGAGATGAGGGATCAAAGAGATTGTATATATTTTCATATTCAACATATCCAACCATTATGGACTCCTTTATTTGAGGTTTCAAGGCTTTCCTCTTCTTGGGAGGAATTCTAGCACAAGCCTTTGAGCCAAAAACCCTGAAAGGAGAAACATTTGGGTTGTGACCTCTCCAAGCCTCAAATGGATTTTTATCTTCCAATGATTTGTGTGGAACTATTTTATGAACACATGCAACACAATTTATGGCCTCAACCCATATATTAGGAGAAAAATACTTATTCTCCAACATGCATGTGGCCATCTCCTTCGATGTTCGATTCTTGCCACTGCCACACCATTTTGTTGTGTTGTGTAAGGCACTGAATGTTGCATTTGAATGAAATTATATTCACATAGTTCTAGTAGGTTCTTATTGACATATTCCTTGCCATTATCATTCCTTAATACCTTTATCTTCTTCCCACTGAATTTCTCAACATAAGCTTTGAAAGCTTTGAAGATCTCATACACTTCAATTTTTTCCCTGAGGAAAAACACCCAACAATACCTTGAGAAATCATCTATGAATGTTAATACATACCTTGATTTATATAGGAGGGTGTGGTAAGAGGTCCTATAATATTCTAATGGATCAATTCAATCACTTTTATAGCCCTTCTTTCCTTCCCCTTGTCATACTTGCACTCTACATGCTTCCCAATAATGCATCCCTTGCATGTGCCTTTGTAAAACTTGATGCGTGGAAGTCCTTCAACCATGTTTATTTTTATTAAATATTGAATATATTTGTAGTTGAGGTGTCCAAACATATCATGCCATAATTTTTTTTTCTAATTGGCATGTGACAAGAGCGCATTCCCTGAGGAGTAAGGAAGAAAGTGTGAAAACTTGTACATTCTTGATTCATGATCTACAATACCCACTGCAACAACTTTGCTTGTAGAGATTTATAATATTCCCACATAATATTAAGTGCGTGTCACTCTATTAGAAGAACCTGTATGTGTCATTTGATATACATAGAGTATATTTGTTGAAACATCAGGCACATACAACACATTGTCGAAGTGCCCATTGTCAAGATTGATCCTGTTAATCCCTTTGGTTGGGATCTTAGAGTCATCACCCATGAGGATGGATGGACCACTATATGGATGTATGGTCGAGAAGGAGTCTTTTGTAGAATCCATGTTCCTTGAGGAACCTGAATCTATGAGTAAGGGGAGAGAACCAGAAGATCAAACAACTAGAGCATGGCATCTCTCCTTGTTTTCATAATTTGAACCTCCATCCTTCTTATTTGCTCCATCTGGAAGGGGAATATTGTTCTTCTCAAGGACTTGTGCCATCATGTCAATGGTTTTCTTCATGCATGCACTCTATGTATGGAAACCTTCGTGACAATAAGTGCATTTGATCTTCTCTTGCTTCTTTCCTTTGTCCTTGCTAACATTTGAACCCCCATCAGAAGATTTGGGCTTCTCCCGCTTCTTCTTCTCTTATTGCTTCAAATCCTTGGGTTTCTTCTTTCCCTTTGCTTGATTCAAAACACCTGGAACAAGGGCTTGATCCTTGGTGGATTTTATGGTACCCATTTGAACCACTTTATCTTGTTCTTGAGTCAAATACTCCATGAAGTCTGCCAAAGTTGGCAGTCTCCATTTTCGAACTGTCAGCTTTCCTGAGTGGAATGTCGAAAAAAATGATGAATATTCAGGGCCTAGCTTCAAAAGTATGGAAAAATTAGTTTCTCTTCCTTATTTTAAATGCCATGTTGTTTCAGTTGAAGAACCAAGGATTTAAATTTGGTGAATAAATCTTGTATCGTCTCAAAGTGATCAACGCATTTTCGAGCTGGTGGCCTCTTAGCTCTTCAGTCTTCCCAAACATGACTCAATATTGAGACACACTTCATTTGGTGTTGTAAGAATTTCTACATGAAATAGAGGATCCCTTGAAATACTTGAGACAAAGCATCTCGAACACTTCATCCAATCTGTTGAAATATTTAGACTTCTCAAAAGCTAAGTTCGACTAATTTTCTATACCCATGGTTCTCTGTAGAGACCTATCGATATCAAATGGATCACCATATTGTAATTCCATTCAAATTATTTGAATGGAATGATAAATTTAACATGAGACTACTCTGTTTGATGTTGTGCACTGAGTGAAAAAAGAACACTTGAACACCTACAATGCAAACTCTCAATCTATTGTAGGACGCCCTAGATTGCAATTTGAACCCTGTGAACTCTCTGAATTTGACTTAGAGCTCCAAATAGATTTGATACCATGTGAAATTATGATTCACATCAATATATAGAATCTAATATAACCCTCACAACAAAATAATTTGACAATACATGAAGAAAACAGTGTAAAAGAGAAAAATTAACACATAGAGATGGTGCCAATAAATGAGTTTTCTATTACATTCCAACATGTAAACATGTATGGAATATTATTATATTAGAATAGGATAAAATATTTATCCTTTTGAGTAAAATTGGTGGCATACGTGTGGCAGGCTTAGATTGGACCTCAAACCCCCCTAGGTGGACCAATAAGCTCCCAAGCCACCTCAAATAGTCACGAATGGCCATGTGAACATTGGGGAAGCATTCTTAGTCATAAATAGGGGTTAGGTAGGTGTGCTGGAGTGCATGGGTGAGTGGAAGTGGCTCTAGGAAGTTATAAATGGTCCAAAATAGCCAAAAACACTAAAAAACAATAAATGGGTGCCTCTCGTCAAACTAGATCCATGATTTAAGGAGTGGGAGCACCCTAAGGGACCAAAATGTCATTAACCAGGGTTCTCATTCTTATATTTGACCAAAATGTGGGTGCTGGGTGCAATTAATGTTCTTAGGTGGTATGTGGCTATGGTACTAGGTGGTATGGTGTTCTAACAGACACAGCCGAATTTAGAGTATAATTTGCAACAATGTAAATACTTACTACAAAAATGATATAAATAAAAACTTATGGAGAAGATGTTTGGTTTCTCTAGGAATGAGCATCCAAAGGTTCATATCATAAGATTGGTTCATAAGGCAGTAAATACACTATCATTTTTTATCCTTCAAATGTACAAGAGGATAGTGAAAATCAGCCATCATGTGGGAGTCCTAAATAAAATCAAGCCATGTTCAAAAGCTCTTTTCAACCATACAAAATTTTGGATCAAAAGGAAGAACATATTGCATCCTTGAGTCTTCAGGATGAACTCAAATGGGAAGAGCATACCATCACAGACGGACCACACGGGGGTGATGAAGTGGCAGCACAAAGGTATGGTTACAATTCTAATTTTTGTAGCAGCCATATTTCCTTGCAACAGTATAATATAGCAACCATTTCATGTAAGAATGTTGGTCTTGTAGAGTCCTCTAATATTGGTCTTGTAGAATCTTATAATGTTGATTTGAGTGTCAAAGGTGAATTGCGTGTTTTGTATTCATGCCCCAAACATTCTGATTTTGCATATCAACCACTAGTAAATATGAACAAGACAAAAACCTTGGACAAATAAAGGGATGAAGCAATTAATGAGAACTTAAATGATCCACATGAGTTGGATGGTCCCTTATGTGACAGCATACATAGTATTGATAGGATGACATTCCATGGCTTAAAGAGTCAATTTTTAGTCACATAGGGGAAGATGTTGCAAGTATTGACAAGAACAGATAATGCACATAAATTTATTGAATACCTTATGTTTTATTTATCTTATACTAAGAGGGGGTGGATCAATATAAAGTGCATATTATAAATTATTCCACTTAACAAATTTTTACCACTTAAAGTTGAAATGGTAATAAACACAATTGTGTAGAAAGACTAAAGAATAATCATATCTATATCTATAGATAAAATGAATTATTACATAAATGGGAGAGTGCAATCTCCAAGCATGAGCGCCAACCTAATCCACAAACAACAACATATTGGTTACAGGAACCGACTTATAACGACCTCGATCTGCACAAGCACCAACTCACGAACTTCAAGCACTAACCTAAACATATGTATGTATTACTATGCAAGCTCTGACTTATAGTTATCAAGAACCAACCCATGGAATACTTCAATATCCAATTGTTTCTTCAGCTTCAACTAAATGGAATCACCAAGTCCCAAATTATATTTACTGGATCCGACTAAAAGGAGGATCCAACCCCCTATTTTTTTACCAACTACAACTAGAAGAAAGCACCAACTCCTTGATTGTTTCACCATTTGATACTAGAAGGAAGATTCAAATCCATCCCCATTTCCTTTTCTTACCTCCCTGAGAATTTTTACCATCACCTACTGGAAAGAAGCTCCAACTCCCTAATCATTTCCCTTCATGCCTCCCATATAAGAAATAAGTGTGAATCAAAGAACTAGAGTATACGAGTTACCTTATCTACGATTTCCATCTACACAAAACTACAATTGTTGTATATCTTTTGGTCTTCGTCTTGCCCTTGATTATCTGCATCAAAACATCAATTTTCCTAATCTACGATGTGCGATAGTATTTGTGATATGCATCACACAATCTTTAGATATCTACGAACACTAACTTACTTTCACACTCTCTGATCTTTGTTTCTATGTTTTTCCATTGTTCCAAACTTAGTTACTTCTGCAGCTTTGTGTTCTGCGTCATTTACTAAGTAAATTATTTGCATATCCTATATTTGGGTATCCTTCTACTTTGTGCTCTCCTTGTTTTCCATCCTTTGGTGATCTACGTACTTCATCTCTGTTGCATAAAAATTCCTTCCATGATCAACGAACCATTGATACCCCAAGAAATCGAAGCTTGTTCCAATACAAATAATCTTCAATTCTTCATTCTTTAAGCTCACTTCAAGACATCCATCTCTTGCTTATTTATACTCTTTCCAACTCAAGAATTGTGTCCACTCATTGGAGTTCCTTAACCTTGGTGATGCCCCAACTTATTTGCATATTGATCAAGTTTCCTTCTATGTCGGTGTGTCACTTACATCAATTCAACTTGTGGGGTTTAACTCACATATGTCATCTTCTTTGTGGGATTTTCACACACAAGTCCATATCTGAGTCGTATTGTGCACATCCTTAACTTTCACATTCTTTTTCAAAGTTGTTATGTGTGAACATATGACCTGAATATTTGCACTTTATGGACTTCCACATTTTCTTCTATGTATTTCTTCAAATTAGATTTGTGTAAGGAAGTATTCATCCTCTTCATTCATATTTTATATCAATGATAACATAAAGGTTCAACATTTTATCCTTTATCCCCCCCTTTGGAACTGGTGTCAACACCAACTTACCATTACATAAGCTTACCATAAGCTCCCCCTAAACATAAGCTCTCCTACTGTGCACAAAATGATCCATCTCTGATTATTTTCTCGGTTCTTTTACACATATCCATATTTTAGTTTCTTTCCTTCTCCCATTTTCTTATCTTTTATTCTCCCCCTTTGACATCAATGGAAAAGGGACTATTTCAGTCATTGAATCCCCATGGATTTATGCTCATTAATTCCTTTTATCTTTATTTTAGTGTGCCAAGTCATAGATAATCCATTTCAACATCAGACACACTGAGCTATCTAATCATGCCTTGTCACCACTTATTTTGGAGTTGAAAATATTCCTAGTTTCCGTCTCATATACTTGAAAGTTTCCCTAGGAAGTGGCTTTTTTAAAATGTCTGCAATTTGTTCCTTTGAATCCACATATTCCAATTTGACTATACTTTCAGCAACTTGTTCTCTTACAAAATGATATTTGCTGGGAATGTGTTTTGTTTTAGAATTCTTTACCATATTTTTTGAGAGATTGATCGCACTCGTATTGTCACATGATATTGATATGGGTTGGTCATAATCTACTTGAACATATTTAAATTTTTCTTCATCCATAATACTTGCACACAACATGCTACTGCAACAATGTATTTTTCTTCTTCTATGGATAAATATACTGAGGATTGTTTTTTACTTAGCCAGGAAACTAAGAATTTTACTAAGAAGAAAGCAACTCCACTTGTACTCTTTTTGTCAACAATGCTTCCTACCCAGTCTGTGTTTTTGTAGGATTACAATGTCAGATTGTCACTACGTGGATACCATAAGCCTATATCCATGGTTTCTTTTATATATTTGAAAATCCTCTTCACCACCTGGACATGAGTTTCTTTGGGTGTAGCTTGGAATCTTGCAACTAGGCCTACATCTTGCATTATATCTAATCTTGAGTTCATTACATATAACAAACTCCTAATCATTGACCAATAGATATTTTTATCTACTTCATTTGATTCATCTTCTTTACTCAGTTTGCATCCAGTAATCATGGGAGTACATACCAGTTTGCATTCTTCCATGTTGATATTTTTAGAATTTTTTTACATACTTAGTTTGAGAGATGAAAATGGAATACTTCAATTGAGATATTTGTAGTCCCAAGAAAAAGGATAGCTCTCCTAGCATGGACATTTCAAATTATTTTTTCATGTTTAGGGAAAAAATTTGACTAAGCTTGTCGTTACTGCCTCCAAAGACGATGTGATCTACATAGACATTTATTATGGTCATGTTTTCATCCTCAACTTCTATGTATAGATTGTTGTCTACATGACTCTTTCTAAATCCCTGTTCTCGCAAATATCTATCTAACCTTGAATACAAGGATCTAAGTGCTTATTTTAGTCCGCATAATGCCTTTTTCAATTTGCAGACATAATATTTATTATCTGAGAGAGTGAAACCTTTTGGTTGTCATATGTATACGTATTCCTCTAATTCTCCATTTAGGAAGGTTGATTTTACGTCCATTTTATACACTGTGATGTTATTGGATTAGGCATAGGCCATAAACATTCTGATTGCTTCCATTCAAGCTATTGGAGCAAAGGTTTCTTCAAAGTCTATTCCTCCAACATGTGCTTATCCTTTTCATACCAACCTTGACTTGTTTCTAACAACTTGTCCTTCCTCAATAAATTTGTTTTTAAAAACCCATTTTGTTCCGATGAAATTTTTATGTTTGGGTCTTGGAACAAGCTCCCAATTCATATTCTTCTCATTTTGATTCAATTCTTCTTTCATAGCCTTTATCTCATTTTCATCAGTTTCAGCTTCATTAAAACAATTTGGTTCTACTTGAGACAACAAAGAGAAATGTACTTGTTTGTTACCATCAATTAAGAGTCTTATTATTATTCCTACACTAGCATTTTTATCTCCTATAATCAGATATGTTAAGTGATTCTTTTAAACAAGCATGGAAGGAGTTTTTGTGTCAAGTCGCCTTACTTCCTATGTTCCTTGTTGAAGCATGTTGTCTTGAAGTCCTGTCATCATTTCTTCATCTTGTATGACTTATGACGGTTGTTTAGGAATGGGTTGATCATCGTCTTCATATGTGTTTTTCCTATATTCGAATTCTTCATCTACTTTTACATATAGGATTTCTATCATCTTATTTAACCTTGGATTGTAACATTTGTATTCCTTTATTCTAGTTGCATATCCTAGAAAAATTCCTCCATCAGATCTTGAGTCAAATTTTCCAAGATTCTTATCATTGCTTCTTATGTGTCATTTACTTCCGAATCTACGTAAATGTTTGACAATAGTTGGTATTCTTTTCAATATTTCATATGGAGTCATGTTGTTGCCATCCCTAATTTGCACTCTTTTTAAAATGTGAACAACATTAAGAATATCCTGTGTCCAAGAGGTGTCAGATAGTTTGGAGTCATTTAGCATGGTTCTAACTATTTCCTGTAGTGTTATGGTTTTTATTTCAGCTACTCCATTATGTTGTGGAGTTATGATTGTTGAGAAATGTCTCTTGATTCTGTTTCTTTCGTAGAATTCCTCAACCTCATTCGATGTGTATTCTCCACCATTATATGATCTTAGGCATTTAATTCTTAGATCATTTTCGTTTTTGACAATTTCCTTAAGTATTTTAAAGCATTCAAAAGTATCTGATTTTTCTAGAGGAAGAAAACCTATCTCATTCTCATGAAATCATCTATGAAGAGTAGGAAATATAATTCACCATTAATTCCTTTGGTTCTTATGGGTCCACACATATTTGTAAGGCTTTGTTGTAGTATACTCCTTTGTCTTAAAGCTCACACTTGTTTGTTTTCCATGTTGACAATGTTTATAGATAGAGACATGTTGTATGGGCTTTGTAATCTTAGGGATATCTCTCAAATCTTCTTCTTTACCTATCTTGACAAGGTTGTTAAATTGTATATGACCCATTCATGTGTGCCAAAGCCAACTTTCATCTATTCACCCCTATATCTTTATATTTTATTTTTCACTTTTCTGAATCAAAGGTGAGAGTGTGTCCTTGGTCACACATTTGATTCACACTAAGGAGATTATGCTTCATATTCTCAAATAACAAGACTTTTTTTTCTTTATTTTTTTGATTTCCAAGACTAACCATGCCCCAACAAATAATTTTGGTTGATCCATTGTCTCCAACATACACATTTCCTCTATTTTCTTCTTTAAAATTCATGAAATTTCCTTTATATCCCATCATTTGTTTGGAACATCCACTAACAATATACCATTGACCCTTTTTTGTTATGCACATGTAGTTCCAAGATGCATCCATGACTCGGTTGATCATATTTTTTCTACCATATTTTTGTAGAGATTTATTTAACAAAAATATTTTCAACTGATATGATCAGTGAGGATTGGTTTTTGCAGTCCTTAGTCATATGTCCATGATTACCACATTGTTTACATTCACTGCCTGTAATCAAAGGATTGAAGGGGTTTAAGTTTTCTTTCATATTTTTTTGCCCTGTTTCAATGCCATTCTTCCTATAGTCACAGATTTATTCTTTTCAGGATAGTTCTTCAATCAGGTTATGTAGTTCATGTCTTTGTGAGCAATCTTTTTACATAAATAAAAGTTCCCTATGAAAATTTTTTGGTACTCTGTAAAGAGATAATTTCTTGATTGGTGTAAGGTTGATGTTTTGAGTGGGGTTCATCTTCTTTTCACAATTTTGGTCTCCTCTCGACATAGAATTCTTGATTGCATTCACATAGTTCATGTTCTTTGAATCTCTCTAATATATTCCTTCCTCTTCTACTCGTTTTCTTTGATCTTTAACAGTTCCCTCTAGAGTCCTTCCATAAGTTCAGGTGATCATTCACTTCGTGTAGTTCTCCTTTTAGGATAGAAACTTAGATTTCCAGTTTTTCACATCTTTCCTCCTTGTTCTTTAGTTGTTCCATCATCTCCATTTTTTACTTTCTTGTTTCCTCACCTTGTTCTTTATGCTTTGCGAATTTCTCCTTTGGAAATTTATTTATCTTCTTGGATTTCTCTAATTCTTCCCAAGCATTGATTAGTTCTCCTTCAAATTCTACTTCAACCAGTTCTTTGTCTCCAAATTCCTCATTTTTGGAAAACATTTTCCATGGTCATAAAGAGCACTTCTTGTCTTTCCATTTCTACGTAGGAATCTATATTCCAGATGATAAGTTGTTACTAAAGAAACCCGCTCTGATACCAATTGTTGGATTTTTCTTATATTGAGAGCGAGGGTGAATCAATATAAAGCGTAGATTATAAATTTGTCCACTTAACACATTTTCACCACTTAAAGCTGAAATAGTAATAAACACAATTGTGCACAAAGACTAAAGAATAATTATATGTATATCTATAGATCAAATGAATCATTGCATCAGTGGGAGAGTACAATATCCAAAGAAATGACATGTTGGTTATAGGCACCAACCTGTAATGACCTCGATTTGCGCAAGCACCAACTCATGAAATTCATGCACCAACCTAAACATATGTTTCTCTTACTACGCAAGCTCTGATTTGTAGTTGTTAGGCACCAACCCATGGAATATTGCAACCTCCAATTGTTTCTTCAGCTTCAACTGAATGGAAGCACCAAATCTCAAATTATATTTACCAGCTCCGACTAGAAGGAGGATCCAACCCCCTAATTGTTTTACCACCTACCATTGGAAGGAAGCACAAACTCCCTAATTATTTTACCAACTGTAACTGGAAGGAAGCTTCAAGTCCCTCTTCCTTTCCCCATCCTACCTCCCTAAGAAGTTTTACTAGCACCTACTGGAAGGAATCTCCAACTCCCTAATCATTTCCCCTTCCCGCCTCCCTTAGAAAAAATAAGTGTGTATCAAATAACTAGAGTATACAAGACACCTTATCTATTACGTGCTTCTTCACAAAACTGCAATTGTTGTAGATCTTTTGTTCTGCGTCTTTCCCTTGATTATTTGCGTTGAACCATCAAGTTTCCTTATCTACGATGTGTGATAGTATCCGTGATGTGCATCACACAATATTCATATATCTGCAAACATTGGCTTACTTTCACACTCTGTTATCTGCATTTTTTCTTTTGTCCATTGTTTGGAACTCAGTTACTTCTTAGACTTTGTGGTTTGCAAATCATTTACTAAGTAAAAAATCCACACAACCTGTATTTGGGTATACTTCTACTTTGTGTTCTTCTTCTTGTTCATCCTCTACTGATATTGCAATTCAACTTTGCTGCATAAAACTCCTTCTATGATCAATGAGCCATTGATACCCCAAGAAATCAAAGCTTGTTCCAAAACAGATTATCTTCAAGCTTACTTAAACGCATCCATCTCTTACTTATTTACACTCTTTCCAAATCAAAAGATGTGTCCACTCATTGAAGGTCCTTAACCTTAAGGATTCCCCAACTTATTTGCATCTTGATCAAGTTACCTTCTGTGTCGTCGTGCCACTTATCGCAATTCAACTTGTGGGGTTTAGCACACATATGCCATATGCTTTGTGGGGTTTTCATAGACAATTCCATATCTAAGTGGTATTGTGCACATCCTTAACTTTCACATTCTTATTCAAAGTTGTTTTATGTGCACATATGAACCAAAATTTTGCACTTTTTGCACTTCCACAATTTCTTCTATGTATTTCTTCAAAATGGCTTTGTGTGAGGAAGTGAGTCATGCTCTTAATTCATCTTTGATATTAGTGATAGCATAAAGGTTCAACATTTTATCCTTTTACATCAATGACAACACAAAGGGTTCAAAACCTTATGTGGAGTACTCAATTAGTGGAGAGACGTAAAGGTTTTGTTGATGGGGTCACTCAGTGCCAAATTGTGCATCATTAAAGAGGAGTTGTAAAGGATGAAATCAGATTACTTGTAGTATCTATGGATAGGGACCTTGCTCTCAATTTTTCTATAGACATGTCCATGGGGTTTGAGTAGCTTCGTGAGGAGTCGAGTGAATCACATCCTTCCTCCTAGACGTCATATAGTCAGGTGTACATGGTTTATTACATTCATGAGTTGATGGAGGAGCCTTATGTGAGGGATGAGCATGAGGAGATTTCAGATTTGCAAGTACTTGAGGAGAGATTTGACATGTAGAGTGTTGACCAAGTACTTGTTTTGCATCTGGAGGATCATTAGATGCCTTTATCTAAGAGAGACTTAGTCAGGGAGGAGATAGATGTGTACACTTTATATGGACCATCCAACAGAGGAGGTTCCGCATCCATGGAGTTGGTGGATAGATGTATGAAAGAGGTGGATACACATTCGAGTCACAGCATGCTAGTCAGTGTTCAGCCTTATGAGCAGCAATTGAGGCATCTATTGTTGTTATCTAATTCCTTCATTATAAATGGAAAGACATGGAAGTTTTATCTGATTTATTCGTATGGGGCTAGTAACAATTATGTGAGACATATGACCATCATGCAGATTACACAAGAGGAGCTTCATCTAATACTAGAGCAGATCACATAGGTTTGGGTGAACATTGGGAGTGATGAAATTCCAATTTGGTGGTGGGATCCTAGAATTCTTCAGTGTGATAGATTGTTCCAACTAATAGTATTGATTGGAGGGGTGCAACATCAACAATGGGATCCCGATATTACTTGTTTCAACAATTTAGAAGTTGGAATTGTACGTAGAGCCAACCATCACTCTTAAGATCCTACCCATGTGGAGTAGAGGATTAGTTTCCTAGGTGTAAGACCTTATGATGGAGTGATACAATGTTTTCCTTTTCCACCCGAGTGTCTTGGGAGACTATAGGAGGTTCCTGGTGTGGATACTATGTAGTGTAGAAGTGGATGCAGTAAGAAATCTACATTTCTCAAGTTCATTTGGGACCTTGAGATCATTCTTGGACTTATTTGCTTTAGTTGGGTTATGGATAGGATAGTAGAGGAGATGGATCTATCTCTTGAGGGGGTTATGGGATTTCATGAGAAGTCAAGAGTCATGACCAGTGATCAAGACATTCCTTTTCATGTATTCAACATAGAGTATAGAAACAAGATAGTAGATATCATTTGCATTCTTATGCAAGCCACTATCCATGGGGGTAGATTCATTTTCACAGATTTCTTGATTGGGAGATTTAGGAGGGGAGGATGTAGACATAGTATGATGGTGATATGGTTATGAACAAATTTTCGTAGCACCAGCATGGTGGTTCCTTTTTGATATTAGTTGGGGATTTTAGAGTTACAGTGTAGGGCACATTTTTAGCAATAGACCCATATTTGAGGGTCAATTTTGGCTTTCATATGATGATATTCTTAGCATACGAATTTGTTGGGGAGTTTATTGAGTGGTTGCATTATAAAGTCCCTCTTGTTATTAAAATTAGTGGAGAGTTTTCCTAGGTTAGTACCTTGCAGGACCATACATTGATCAGAGTGCACTTCACCTCCTTTCGATTGGGATGGCACCATGACATCATTTTCAACCTTAGTGTAGTTCATACTGTGGGATATAGAGTTGATGACATGGCCACTTGAAATTGAAACCTTATGAACAGTCATCATTAAAAAAGGAGGCGAAAAAATCAATGAGCATAAGTTGGGGAAGAAGAAGAAGAATTACCACTCCTAGGTTTAAATTGCTTGAGGACAAGCAATATTGGGTGGGGAGCACTGTAATGTCCCCAAATTTTTTCTATGGACCACTCCATTGGACTAGGGGAATGCATTGGACTAAGTCACTTGGTAAAGTCATGAAAAATTATCAAGGTGGTGATGTGGGGCAAATATTTGTATAGTTTGATGTCCAAATTGTGAAATGATGCAACATTAGGCAAAATTGGACAAGGAGGGCGCATAACAAGGTTGATTTCAGCCCCACATGAGTTGTAACTCCCTCAAATTTGAATTATAAGGTGGCATTGGACACATTGGACAAGGAGGGCGCATTATTAGAGGAATTAGTCCAAGTATGTGGTGTAAATCCCATCCAAGGTGGAATGAATCCTATCATGGAGGCATCTCATGGGTTGTAACTCCCTGGATAAAAATAGAAAACCTATGATAGCCTATGACATCTATGACAACTTATGACAAGAATCGGCTCCTATCACAACCTATGACATGTTACAGGTCCTAAATTTATCCAACAAGGGCACTAAAGGAGAGGGGTGGTCCCACATGCTAGTGTAGCTTCCCCAAAATCAATCTAAGCTTCTCTAATTCGAATTTACAAGGAAGATGAAGGTATTACTTGGAAAAATAACATTAGAGAGGAATTAAATGTGTCATAGGGTGTCATTTTGTCATAAAAATAACATTTATTTATATTTTATTAAATAATTGTGAGACAATTCTAGAATTGGGGGGAATGCTCCATGAATATTTATAAAAAGGTTTAAGACACGAGTGAAAGCACTTTTTTTCATTGTTGAATATATTGTGGCTTCTCGTATATTGGGAGATGTTCCACTTTCTTTTGTCTGGTTTTGGTGGTGAAAGATTCCACCTTATATAGTAGAGAGGAGGAGATCACCTAGATCTCTTCACTGTGCTTCATGGAAATTTATTAAGAGGAGAATTCACTTTCATTTTTCTCTACAAAGCTATATTTTAGGTTTTTATGTCCATCTATAGTATTGGGGTTGAAATCTTGAAGGTATGTTCAAGTTTCGATTAGTATAAGTGTGAATTTGTGGTGCTTTCAAAGCGCATTGTGTATGGTGATTTATGATTGAGGAGAGCGCACTTGTGGCTATACAAATATCATGAGGACTAAACTAATGGTTTTATATCACTCATATTTGATGGAGGGCACACTTTGAGTGGAAAGAAATCACTCATTTGGAGCAGTAACTCTCCCTCTCTTTTATGTGGTTCTGTAACAACCATTTCTACTCTCTTTGTAGTTGTTTTCTCTCTGTGTTTTGAGATGATATAACAGACATAAATTTACTCTCTGTAAATGATCCATTGATAACAATCACAGTGTTGTTCCCCATATGTTATTCAATATTCAAGCACAATTTAATATATAGGTAAATGGTGGACTATGATCAAATATTTTAATATATGATTGTGTACAGTTGATATATGGCTTTGAAACCTTCATAAGATTCCTTGATATCTCTTAAAAACCCATTTTTATTGATTTGATTTTGTTAGGAAGTATTTTGCGTGTATTTGGAATTTCTATGGTTGTGGGTGTTCTTAATCTTGTATCAGTGTAAAAAGGATCGAAAGTCACTTTCTGGTTCAACCATTTATGAGTGTTTTTGGGTTCTAAAACATGTTCTATTATGTCAGGAACATCGTTTCTAGTAGGAAACACTTTTTATTTCATGCAAAAAGGTTTTTGTATGCCCAAGTGATGATCATTTTACCGGTTGGTTAATCTGACTCAATGTTCCAAAATTATATATTTGACTCATTTAATGTGGTTAAGGTGTATTTGGGTCGATTTGGATCTGCTTGGGGGGGATTCGAGTCAGTTAGGAGCTATTTGGGGAGATCTGGAAATCCAGTGTTATGTGTGGGAAAATTTGAACTAGTGCTCCTAGTTTCGAATCCAGTGGTTCTATGGGGTTGATAACTCTGAGTTTGGATCAAGAAAATTAAAAATGGTGATATATAATATATTATTTATCACATTACAGTGGTTTCATAGTACACATCGTGGGTTGCACCATATTATCTATATTCTAGTAAACATGTTAAAAGTCATCGTGGGATGAATTTGAGAGCCAATTGAACCTCCATTGAAGTAATTGTAATTAATATGCCTAGTTATGGATTAGGTACATTACGAATCCCACCTTCACATTCCCATCATTTGAGTAAATCAACTATCATTTCACTACACTCCTCTACTACAACATAAATCAATTACATCAATATATATCAAAATATCGTAACCATCTTCTTCATTACAAAGGCACTATGACATAGTTTTTTCCTTAATATAGGTATTTTCATTATCACCTTTCTTAAATATAACATCATGAGCCATATGGATGTTTATTATAAGTGTGTGTTGACCCTATTTATATTGATGTTGATATTCTTTAAATTTCAAGTTTATGTGATATTTGGCAATTTTAACTTCATGTGTAATTTCTTAGTGCTATCAATTAATTTCCTCCACCAAATTAAAGAGTGGTGATGGATATGAGTGGAAGTGAATCCAAGGATTTTTTATCCAAAACCATGTGTGCTTTGAGCACATAATTAATGGCGAATACCATGTAACATTAACCATCTATGTTTTCACTACATAGGATGTCTGTGATGGGCATGCTCATCCCCAATCAAGAAGGATACCAATAAGACATACATCACCACTTTCCCCTAAAGTTTGAGTAGGGTGTATTAGATGGTAACTTCCCTATTTCTAAAAATATATATACTTATTCGTGTTCAAAGTTCTAGTTGGAAGGTATTGAGTAGAATGGTCCATATCATGATTCCAAATATTCTCTAAGTTTGTATATAAATACAATGGCATTTTCATTTATATTTTCTAGAAGTGTGTATAATTTTATAGATGCAACAAAGGACAAACAACTTTGGTTGTGTGTTGATCATAGTTAATGTTTTAACATTATTGTTTCTAGCGATTGTACCATGTTATATGAAGGCAAACTTAAATGACAATAGTTACAATTGGATGGCATCTTATGTAGAAGTGGGCTTTTACCACTTCTGTATGGAATGTGTTTTTTGTCCTCAACATTGAATGGATTATATAGTGGGTTCCTACATTATATCCAAGGCGTCATGGATAAGGTTTCCGAAATCCTAAAAAAGAAGGAAATCCTTACAACTTTAAACCTCTAGAAACCATAAGGCAGAAAATGAGGACTGTTAAAGACAAGGTTGATGAGCATCAACAAAAAGGTGTCTATAGGGTTACATGTTCATGTGCCCTTAACTACATTGTAGAAACCGGTCAGTCGCTCAAGGTGTAATGTCCTCTTCCAATTAGGCATTGAGGCCCAAAACCGCTAACCTATGTGATTCCTGTGGGTTCGAGCGGTTACTGACAGCTAGGGAATCAACTAAGGACTGATACCATCCATAGAAGATCTAAGGCATCATCATTAGGTCAAGAAGGGCCACTTGGGCCAAAGGCCACCTTCGTGCATGCCATCCAAGCATTATTTAATGATGCATGCACTCTTTAAGTCTCCATCCGCATGCATGCAAGTCAACGGAAAATTAGAAGATAAAGTGACCTAATTAGGTCAAAGATTAGGGTTTTCGCAGTTGAACGTTATAAATAGAGGATAAAGCGAAAGGAGACTTCACTTTTGATTATGATTATTTTTAAAGCTCTTGGATAGCAGCACAGCGTGCCGCACAGCAGTTGGGGTTGGAGACAGAGTCTTCATCTAACGAGACTTCGGCAGTGAAACATCTATCCTAGTCTTATTCAGGGTAAGCCATACAGGTTCACCACTTGTTCTTCATTCATTCATAAGTTATCCAGTATATGGTATAGATCGTTGCAGGGACACGTGTGCAACCGTAAGGGGGGGTTTTCAGCCAGAAAGCCCTAATCAATTGTTGGGCCTTCAGATCTCATCTTTACTCCAAAACTCGGGCACCATTCTCATCATCAGCATCATACTCCGGTACCCGGTGATTATCATATCCGTCCGTGCTCATCCAAAACAGTTATCAACAGTTTCAGGATCCCAGGGGCATGAGCAACTGTCTCTCTGAAGCAAGTCGCTATCCTGCCTCAGGTCTCAGAATTCCCGCATGTACCAAGCATTCTCTCCGGCACGGGAAGGCTATCAGTCCTGCAAATCGGCATCTTCATCGGACACCTCCTTTACTGAAAGCGTCACCCTTTTCTGACTGGGGTTCTTGCTGCTGGGGGTTCACCGGAAGCAAAAGAGATCTGCCCATCTCCGATCCAGTTCTCGGTGCTTGCATACTTTCTCTGAAGCAATCTAGCCGGCTTATCAGTGGTAAGTGTTCATTCTATCTCACAAACCCTAACCCTAATTTTTCCTATAAAATAGGGATTTTTGCATGGCAGATTGCATGCCTAGTTGTATCAGTGTATTTGCTTAGAAATAGAAAATATCGGGATTTGGGATATTACAGTGGTATCATAGCTATTTTCTTGGCCAGCTGTGGGCTTAAGAAATGAAAAGTAGATGAATACAGAAAGAGACCCTTTTGTAACCTATAGGAGGAGGAAGAGTAGATACACAGAAGAATTCGAAGATATCCAACTAGAAGATACCAATTCAGACATGGAACAAATAGGTATACATTCAGATAGGGGAAAAGGAACAGGAGAAGAAGAGGATCGGATGGAGTTTCGCAGCTTGGTCTCTGCATTACAAGACTTAGCCAAAGGACAAAAAGATGTACTCAATGCAATCAACAGATTATCAGCGAAACCAGAGACAGGTATCAACAGTACACCTCCCTCACCAGTAGATCGGGGATCTACAAGCAGCAGTGGAAAGGTAGCGTACACTAACATTCAAAATACTCCGCACATATACAATAGACCTTCTATTAGGCCTACCATGCCTCACTTCTTGGCAGATACAGTAGGGGGTCCGGTCATGCAGGTAGAACCTAGCGAGCCTTTTGGGGCTTATCTACAGGAGTATAGCGACTAAGGGGATGAGTTTCATGCTGCCATGTCTTTTTCAGATTTCCGCAACATGAAGAGTAGGAACAGACCCAGGAATTTCAACAAGGGTTTCCATCACAACTATGAGTTGCAGAAGACCTTGGGCAGGTTGACCATCCCAAACTTTGATGGGACTCGCGGAGGATCAATGAGGATATGGGTTCAAAATTTGGATACCTATTTCCAACTCAACCCCATGACAGAGACGAACGCCATTAAATTGGCTACACTTCACCTAGACGGAGAAGCTCACGAGTGGTGGTACCACGGATTGGTGACATTGGGTCACAACACCATACATTCCTACGGTGAGTTCACTCAGAAGCTCATAAAGAGGTTTGACAGGAAAGATCCAGAGATACATTTCAGGGAGTTGGCTCAACTCAAACAGACCGGTAGTGCAGAAGCTTTCATTTCAGAATTTCAGAGGCTAGTCGTTATGGTAACAGATGTGTCAGAGAGCAGATTGACTATGTTATTCACTAAGGCCCTCACAGAGCCACTACGGGGATGGGTGAAAGCCTACAAACCCCTCACTCTGCAGGATGCCATTAGCAGAGCAAGAGATCTTCAAGATTCAATCCCCAAAAACAAATTCCCACTAAAAACCAATTTTCCTGTTAGGGACAAGGAAAGGAAACCTTTCCAGCAGGATGTGCCCAAGAAAACTTGGTTAGACGAGGACACTAGGAAATACTTGAGAAGGAAGAAGCTATGCTTCACCTGTCAGGAACTATGGGTACCAGAACACAGGTGTGCAGGGAAGGCGAAGGCTCACTACATTGAGGTATATTTAGACAGTGATGAGGACGACTATGAGCAGGAGGCCACAGAAGAGGAATCACACCAGGGTGATACACCAGAGGGAGTCATTGCTACATTATCTGGAGTACCAAGATTCCATACTCTCAGGGTCGGGGGAGTAGTACAGGGTCACAAAGTAGCAGTATTGATTGATGGGGGAGCCACCCACAATTTCATTGACTCCGCTTGGGTAGCCAAGAGAGGTATTCAGACCGAGAAGTTCGAAGGATTCACCGTAGCAGTAGCCGGGAACTCCAGCATGGAGTGCAACTACTGGATCCCAAAATTGAATGTCGCCTTAGGTAACTATCAGATGACAGACTCTTTTTACGTAGTGGATGTAGCGGATACTCATGTGGTATTGGGTGTTGAGTGGCTTTATTCTATAGGGAAATACACTACAGATTACAGGGCAATGGAAATGGAATTCCAGGAGCCAGACGGCAAACGAGTAGTTTTGAGGGGCATGAACACTTATCCCCCAAAACCGGTCTCGTCACAGAGGATGGAGGCAATACTCCGACATGATGATATAGAATGGGCTGCAGAATGTTTAGTCACCTTCAGGAAACCCCCAGAAACCAGCACACAACACCCAAGTGACATTCAAGCCTTGCTACAGAAACATGAAAAGGTTTTTCAGGACCTTCCATCAGGCAGACCACCAGACCGAGGTTTTGAACACATCATCGAGCTAGAGGAGGGAACACAAGCAGTCATCACCACTCCTTACAGGAATCCCAAAAGGTACAAGGATGAGATTGAGAAAACAATCAAAGAATTACTGGAGCTTGGATATATTCGATCCAGTTGTAGCCCCTTCGCATCCTCAGTAGTACTGGTAAAAAAAAAGGATGGTACACTGCGAATGTGCATCGATTATCGAGCACTCAACAAAAAGACCATTAAGAACAAGTATCCCATTTCCAGGATTGACGAACTCATGGATGAGCTTCGGGGAGCTCAATACTTCTCCAAGATCGATCTTCGCTCGGGGTACCATCAGATCAGGGTAAAGGACCAGGACATCTCCAAAACAGCTTTTCGCTGCCACTATGGCCACTATGAGTTTTTGGTCATGCCCTTTGGACTTACCAATGCTCCGACCACTTTTCAGTCATGCATGAACCACACCTTTAGAGCACAGCTACGTAAGTTTTTGCTCGTATTCTTTGATGACATCCTGATTTACAGCAAAACATGGGAAGAGCATCTGAAATACCTGGACGAAGCATTGAGTATTTTAGAAGAACATTCGCTTTATGCGAAAATGTCCAAGTGTGAGTTTGGCATGAAGGAAATGTTGTATTTAGGACACGTAATCAATGCAGAAGGAGTACAGGTTGACATGGAGAAAATCTGAGCTATCAGAGATTGGCCCGCGCCAAAAACAGTTACAGAATTGAGAGGGTTCCTAGGTCTGTGCACATATTACCGACGGTACGTTAAGGGATTCTCCCAATTTGCAGCACCCCTCAAAGATCTCACCAAGAAAGGAGCGTTCATTTGGCCGGACTTAGCACAGAAAACTTTCGAGGAGATGAAGGTTATTATGAGTTCTTGTCCAATTCTAGCATTACCAGACTTCTCACAACCCTTTGTAGTAGAATGTGATGCCTCGGGGGAGGGGTTAGGAGCAGTGTTGATACAGAATCATCACCCTATTGCATTTGAGAGCCGTAAACTGAAGAACTACGAGCGCCATTACTCCATATATGACAAAGAGATGCTAGCCATCTTGCATGCTCTCACAAAATTCAGGTAGTACCTAGTGGGCAGTAAGTTCAAAATCAAAACCGATCATAACAGCCTCAAGTATTTCCTGGAGCAGAAGGAACTGAATGAGCGACAGCAGAAATGGGTCAGCAAAGTACAAGCCTACGATTTCGAGATCGAGTATGTAAAAGGTAAGAATAATGTAGTAGCTGATGCATTATCCAGGCGTCCAGCCCCATTATCTCTCAATAGTATATCCACGGATTGGAGGGCACTTCTCTTAGTGGAATACTCCAAAAATAAATTCGCTTGCGAATTATTGGACGGGCAAATTCAGGATGACAGGTACAGGATTGTGGATGACATCATCTATTACAAAAACAGGAGATACCTCGTTCTGGAATCCACATTGAGGAAAAAGATCATTTAGGCAGCCCACGATTCTCCTTTATCAGGGCATCAAGGTTTCTTAAAAACCTACAGGCAGATCAGAGAGAGGTTCTCATGGAAGGGCCTCAAGGGGGAAATTATGCAGCATGTCCGGGAATGTAGCATCTGTCAGCAGAACAAGATTGAGAACACCCATCCAGCAAGGTTACTCCAGCCACTACCGATTCCAGAACAGAAGTGGGAAAGCATCTTCATGGACTTTATCTCAGGCTTGCCTAAGGTCCAAGGGTGAGATTGTTTATATGTAGTAGTTGACAGATTGACCAAGTTTGCACATTTCTTCTCGATATCATCAGACTACTCGACAGCTCAAGTAGTTGAATTATTCTTCAGGGAGGTCTTCAGGTTACACGGGTTACCTAAGACCATCGTCAATGATCGGGATAGCAGATTCACGGGTGTCTTCTAGCAGGAACTGTTCAGATTGGTGGGGACCGAACTGGCTACTAGTACGAGTTATCATCCCTAGAGTGATGGGAAAACAGAAATAGTCAACAAGTGGATCGAAGGATATTTAAGGAACTATGTAGCAGGGCAGCAACGAACCTGGATCAAATGGCTACACCTAGGGGAGTATTGCTACAATACTACCTAACACATGTCTATTAGGATGACTCCTTTTAAGGCATTATATGGTTACAAGGCCTTGGACTATGCAGATTTGGCATTTGGAGATAGTAGGGCTCCTAAGGCTAAGGATTGGATACAGGACAGTCAGGACATTCTGAAAATATTGAAGGAGAATTTACAAACAGCCCAGAATCAACAGAAGTTGTATGCCGACAAACATAGGATTGAGCGGAGCTTTGAGGTAGGGGATTTAGTATACTTAAGGCTCCAGCCTTACAGACAGTCCTCACTTAAGAAGAAAGGAGCAAAGAAGTTAAAACCCCGCTTCTATGGACCATACAGAATAATCAGGAAAGTGGGAGAGGTGGCATATGAACTAGAACTTCCACAGGAAAGCAAAATTCACAATGTGTTCCATGTATCTAATCTGAAGAAGACCCTTGGGCAACACATTGCTCCATCCACCGAATTGCCTCCTTTAGATGATGAAGGACTGTTGATACTGATTCCCGAACAGATCATACAGACTAGAGAGAGGAAGCTCAGGAACAGGATAATCAAAGAATACTTGGTTCAATGGAAGGAACTACCACCAGAGGATGCCACCTGGGAAGGTGAACAGGTATTGCAACATCCCAGTTTGAAGTTACTTGAGGACAAGCAATCTCGAGCGAGGAGGACTGTAATGTCCTCTTCCAATTAGGCATTGAGGCCCAAAACCGCTAACCTATGTGATTCCTGTGGGTTCGAGCGGTTACTGACAGCTAGGGAATCAACTAAAGACTGATGCCATCCATAGAAGATCTAGGGCATCATCATTGGGTCAAGAAGGGCCACCGGGGCCAAAGGCCACCTTCGTGCATGCCATCCAAGCATTATTTAATGATGCATGCACTCTTTAAGTCTCCATCCGCATGCATGCAAGTCAACGGCAAATTAGAAGATAAAGTGACCTAATTAGGTCAAAGATTAGGGTTTTCGCAGTTGAACGTTATAAATAGAGGATAAAGCGAAAGGAGACTTCACTTTTGATTATGATTATTTTGGGAGCTCTTGGATAGCAGCACAATGTGCCGCACAGCAGTTGGGGTTGGAGACGGAGTCTTCAGCTAACGGGACTTCGGCAATGAAACATCTGTCCTAGTCTTATTCAGGGTAAGCCATACAGGTTCACCACTTGTTCTTCATTCATTCATAAGTTATCCAGTATATGGTATAGATCGTTGCAGGGACACGTGTGCAGCCGTAAGGGGGGGGTTTCAGCCAGAAATCCCTAATCAATTGTTGGGCCTTCAGATCTCAGCTTTACTCCAAAACTCAGGCACCATTCTCATCATCAGCATCATACTCCGGTACCCGGTGATTATCAGATCCGTCCGTGCTCATCCAGAACAGTTATCAGCAGTTTCGGGATCCCAGGGGCGTGAGCAACTGTCTCTCTGAAGCAAGTCGCTATCTTGCCTAGAGGTCTCAGAAATCCCGCATGTACCAGGCATTCTCTCCGGCACAGGAAGGCTATCAGTCCTGCAAATCGGCATCTTCATCGGACACCTCCTTTAATGAAAGCGTCACCCTTTTCTGACTGGGGTTCTTGCTGCTGGGGGTTCACCAGAAGCAGAAGAGATCTGCCCATCTCCGATCCAGTTCTCGGTGCTTGCATACTTTCTCCGAAGCAGTCTAGCCGGCTTATCAGTGGTAAGTGTTCATTCTATCTCACAAACCCTAACCCTAATTTTTCCTATAAAATAGGGATTTTTGCATGGCAGTTTGCATGGCTAGTTGTATCAGCATATTTGTTTAGAAATAGAAAATATCAGGATTTGGGATATTACACAAGGTTAGATTAAAGGAACATGGGGCCGAAATCCGCAACCAACGCATCCTCACCTCTGCCTTGGCAGAACACTCGGAGAAGTCTAAACATCATATCTGCCTTGAAAAAACCTCGATTCTTGCAAAAGAAAACCACTACTTTAAAAGAAGATTCAGAAAAGCCCTAGAGATTATCAAACACCCTAATAATCTTAATAGGGATGGTGGTTTTGAGGTTAGCAAGAATTGGGTCCCCCTTATTAAGTTTCAAAACAAACCCAATTTGTCTAGGTTTTAGGTTTTAGCCAAATTTTAAACCTTAATACAAAACTTTATTAAGAAACCTTTAATAATTTTCAAAAACTAATTAAAAAATAAATATTTAATAAACCTTTTAACAAACTTTTTAAATAATTAATAAACTTTATAACCATTTAAAACTTTTTAAATAATTAATAAACTTTTTAATGAATAAACCCTTCTAACATATTATTATAATTATATATTATAATAATTTGTAGTTTCTAAATACTAGAAAAGGATTATATGATGTTAATTGAAAATTAATCTTAAAATTGTTTTCTTAATAAATTAATAATTATAATTATAATATTTTATTATTAAAGTTTTAAAAAAAATTAAGATAAAAAAAAATTAAAAATTAAAATTTTTTATATATGTTTTAATTTTTATAAAAACTTTACCTAAACCTAGGATTAGTCGACCAATTTTAATTAAAATATAATAACTTAACTAACAAACCCTTATTTATTACTCCAGAAGTGTCCTGATGATGGTTCCTGATTCGGAATCAAAACGTCGACTTACTAAATGACTACTGTGGATTTTCCAGAAAAGCCTACATCAGCGTACCTCACCGCAAAATCTTACAAACTGAAATATATTGACAGTGTAGTTCATTTAAAAAATGATGACATGATGAATAAATTTTATGACACCGGGATCATTCTATGTATAAATATCTCAGCATGCATCATGGTTTGTAAGGACCACACTAACATTATTCTTGATGTAAATATATTCAAAAGTTCCTATGGTAGGGGGGAGAGTCCAACATCAATAAGTTTCATCTTGTCAAATGGGAAACAATAGGAGCGCCTAAAAATCATGGCAACTTGGGAATAAGAGATCCAAAGTTATTGAATGTTGCAATGGGATAAAAGACACTTTGGAGGTTGGTTTGGGGAGGAAAATATTGGTGGAAGGAGATCATTACAAAAAACTATACTAGGGGATTGCACCTAGATGTCTTGACTATTGCAATTGAGAAATATTTGGGTATGAAATCCAGATTATGCAAAGTTGCAGAACTGCTTATAAAAAATAATATTTATTGTATTTTGGGAATGGTAAAAATATTAGGCTATGGAAGATAGGATTTTGGCCCGCACTCCTCTCACACATCGGATGAAGGGCTGATGGAATTAAAGAGATGGATGAATGGAAATGGATTCACTACTATATTTCATTTATCCATTCGAGATAAGGATGGGAATTAAGAAGGTTGAAAATCCATTGATTTATTCTCCCATTTATCTTATGACTTTGAGTTACTGTTGTCCCTTCTTCATGGAGCATCCCCAATCAATCTTTCTTAGTAAGATATCATAGGTTAGGGTGACGGGTACGACCATCTGATGCAGAGCATTTTGTGTCCTCCCTTTTCTCTTCTTTGGAAGCATGTATGGCATTCTAATGGCCTTCCAAAGGTGATTTTTTTCTGCTTGGTTTTAGTGCATGGGAAAATCTTGACAACTAAGAACTTGAAAAAGCGAAAAATATTTGGTTTGTCTAGATGTATTCTATGCAAATATGTAGAGGAAAGTATCCAACACTTATTTTTTCTGTGATTATGCTCATTCAATGTGGAGGGATTTTTGTAATGGGTTGACCAAATCCTTTACCCTTCCTTCTTAGTGGAACGAATTCTTCTTAAACTGGCGGTATTTTTTTCCAGTAACGTTGGTAAGAAAACCCTCACTTCGCTATCTTTCGTCAACTTTTCCAAAGTACGTTTCTTGGAAATATGGTCCGCTAGAAATAAAGGAATTTTCGATAAAAAAAGACACACCACCAACAAAAATGCTTCTCATGCTATGATCCTTTTGTACGAATATCTTTCCTCCTAGGAATTTGTTGGGCCCGTGATGTTGAACTGTTGTTGGAGCATGAATGCGACTAGGTATTAAAGTTTTATGTGAACCCCTTCAATCCAAATGCTGTTTTCCTTTTCGTGCCCCTTGGGCCTCATAGAAACTTGAAGTGAAACCAAAAGATTTTCAACATCGGTTGTCAGAGCAACATTGTCATAAATTGTTTTTCGGCGGAGAAACTAAAGGGAATCATGGGGCAGAAAGCGTGGGGGGAGGGAGAATCCTCTTAGATCTTGATGGAAATATCATGAAAATGTACGCTTGGGGTATGGAATAATGATAAATAATCTTCCTGAGCATTACTCTCTTTTCATGGGATTGGCAATTTTTGTGTCCTTGGATATTCATAATGTTCTTGTTCTTGGAGATTCTCTACTTGTTAGCTCTCAAACCTGAAGGAACGCCTATCAATTACACTCGAGCATTGGTTATCTCCAACAACCTATTAACATTCTCTTAAGCAAAAATTAGGAGTCAATATTGGTGCATGTTCGTTGTCTTCATAATATTGAAGTGGTCTCCTTTTCTAATCAAGTTGTGATCTACTTAGAAAAAGGATATGTTAGGTATAGGGAGGCTAATAGGCCCTGTTAGTACTAATATCTACACTAGAGGAAAATCGAGGAAGACAACAGCATTCAAGCCATATTCTAAGTTTATGATCTGGTATGGTGAGGAAACAAGCAATGATTGAGTTCCAGTTTTCATCTAGATGAGCAGATCATCGTGATCGGTGTATTAGTTTCCACCTCAAAATGTATATCGATGATCTTATGAGACATCCAAAAAGTTTTTCATAAGGTCAACACTTCACGAACAACTATCCAACAAGCAGGAGGTTGATGACATAGATCTGCACAAGAGACAATCGACGACGGATAAAAACTCAAGCTCTTCAAGCTGTGTGGACATTAATTCCAATACAGGAGCTTGAACTTGAAATCGCTAAGCCATGTGTCAACGTGAGAGTTAATCAAGGTCCCAAAAGCAGTCTAAATATACCTCCATCTCTCGATCCTGATACCTCCTTTAGAAGCTGGCACCAATGTATTGTGACTTGACAAGTGTCGAGATCATGGGACAAGTGGTCAATCCATTATGCTAAAAAATAACTCAACCAATGCATATATGAGAGATCGCATGCCAGAGGATCGATGGTCGAGGAGGATTTAGGCCTTTCAAGTTGCGAGAAGTTTAATCCAAGCCTTGAAGCCTGAACTTGAAACCTCTCAACCGTGTGTCAATGTGAGAACTCATCAGGGTCTTGAATGCAGTCTTAATTTACCATCTCTCTTCGACCCTGAAACTACTTTCCAACTCTGTAGTTTAGAAAAGCGAGATCCACTGTGCACAGACTCAATGGTTATGACTGCTTCCATTTTGCTTGCAATGTATCTGGGCAATAAATGACCACGTACCTCTACTTACAGACCAATCAGTAAGTGACACGTGTCCTTCATATTGAATGCACCAAAATTCAAATTACCCCACTATAAATCCCCACTTATTGATAGATCTTCTTTCTTAGCCCTTGCTTTCACATTGCTATGTCTTTGCTATAGTTTTCAATCGCTTAAAAAGTTTGGAATGATCACCATGGACTTCACTCAAAGTAGTCCAAACAACCACCCTCTGTATGCCATTGATGAAGAGATGGGTTGCTGCATTCTGTCCATAAACGAGGCTTTTGAAGAGGAATACTTTGTGTCAGAATCTCCCAAGATTGTTGAGGATTGTGCCAACCAGATCTGGAAATTATACTTTGATAGGGCTTCAAAAAATGATGAATCATGAGTTGATGCACTAAAGATTCTCCCTTTAAGTGAAAAGATCACTTTATCCTGTTAGGACCTACAATCTTGATGGTTCATCACACCCGTAGATATTCTGGAGACAATTAGTCGTTAGATGACAAACAATTAGCGAAGCAGTCAACTGGAGTCAGTAGAGAAACTGAATAGTCAGTTGAACAAATGGTCGAATGGTCGGCACGACTATTGTTAACGTGGCTACACCAACCGACTAAACTTTGGGATGTTGTAGATTCTACGAAAACAGTTTGGATCGAAGATTCCTATTTGTGGACCGGATCTTCCCCACTTTTAGGGAGTTGGATAGATTTGGAAACTATAAATACACGACCGTATGGGTTTCCTAACATATTGATTTGAGATGTTTTATCATGCTCATTATGCACTGTGATGGTCTGATCATGATGCGTTGTGCTTAAGCGCTTCAACGATGTCTTTAGACACCACCTTTCTTCTTGGAACATTGTTTCCTTCTTTTCTTTTGTTCTGTATATAGTTTAGGCAGAGAGATTTCCCCAAAATGGTATCAGAGCTACAATTTTTACCTAGCCCTGTTGTCTACAAATCGTGTTGAGTCGAATCTAGGAGGAAGATTTGTTGATTGATATACCTCTACATGAACTTTGATAAGATATGTTAGATCAGAAGGATGGATTCCAAAATAGAACCTGTTGTTCTCAACGGACACAATTATGCTATCTGGGAGACCGATATGAAAAGTTTATTGAAGAGCAAAGGATTGTGGCAGTTCACAAAGACTGTTATTACTGATTCCAAGGATACTGATGCTAGTGTTTGTTCTAAAATATGTACCCGACTGCTAAAGCACAAAGCTTAGGAATCCAATATTGGATGATTGGATTGGTAAAATGGGTTGTGCAAGGGATCAAGAGATATTTACAAACACAGAAAGCATAGGACCACTGAAAACATCAGATTTCTGTAAATAACATGGATGATCAGACTGAGGAAAGAAATATATCAGTGATAGGTCAGGTTCAAAACTGTTGACAACATGTGAAACAAATAGTCCATTCAAATTTCATGCATTAACATAAAAACAATGTTCAGAAAAACCTTCCAAACACAAAATCTGACAAACTAAATCGTAGCATGAGCATTCATAAAGAAAACATCATTATGAACAAAGTCATGACTAAAACCAGTCTAAACAAGAATGCATAGCATCCAGATTAAAATATAGTTTAAACAAGCTCATAACAAATAGGATCTCAACTCAGATAACATATCTCTAATGGTAATTACAGAGCAAGTCTCAGACTTCTGACAACTCCCAACCTCCTTACCATTCTCAGCCTCTAGGCTGGAACCCCCTTAAATTTAAAAATAATAGAATTTATAGAGAAATGTACAGTGTTAACTTTACAAATTTGGTTGCATAAGATGTGGAACTGCTAGAATCAAATGCAACTAAATCTGGAAGCAATCTTATATTTTTTGATGTTCAAGTTTGCAAACTTCTTCCACAAATATTCATTTGAATACCTCGAACTGCTTCCCTTGAAATACAAATAAATCTTTCAAATCTGGAAGATCCACTCCTCTGCTTCCTCGACAAAATGCATGATTGCCACATAATCCTATACTAGTTGATTAATTCTTCAAAATACTCTGCCACATATAGTTGCATGTCTTCATGTTTCCAAATATTTAAATTATGCCTCGATATGTGGAACTGAGCTGACTGAGGATAAATAAATGATACTTATAATGAATGTTCAATCACAAGAATTGTTCCTTTGAATTTGGGATAGATTTCGATTCAATTATTCTATACTCCTTAAAATCAGGAACTGGATGTTATCTCTTTGAATTTGAAATTGATCCTCGAAATAAGATTCTGGAAATAATTATATTTTTTGCCTAATAACTCTTATCCTCTAGCTGTCAAGTTGACCTTGAGTTGTCCAATGAGAATAATTGTGAATCTCAAATCACAATGAATTGTGAATTATCACAGGATTTCTGCTTACACTTAAATTTTGAAATGAGAAAGCCCAAAATTTGCTCTATCTCTCAAACTTTGGATATCTTCTTAAATTCCAAATAAACCATCAGCTTCAGAATTACTAAATCGTTGCATCTTGCAAATTAACTCAACGTGAAATGCCTTTGAACTATTGAAGCAGTTTTGTCCTGAACAATAAAATTATACATACCTGGTGGTTTTGAGATCTTATTCTTGCTATATGAATGAACAAAACCAACAAAGACGTCATTTTCCTCTGTTTTCCATTTTCTTCTTTTGATACAATGATTTGCTGAAGTTGAACCGCTACATCTATAAGACTCCCATTCGGATACTGTGCAAGCTGCTTCCAATTTCACCCAATGCATAAGATTTATTTTATTCAGAGTAGAGCAACTGTTATTATAAATATATCCTTTCCTTTGCTGATAAATTTGATGGTTTCTAGTCGCCTATGCAACAACATCAAATATAATAGTTAGCATTATATAGTGCCAAAATATTTGAATTGTATTTGTATTGTGAGTGAAATACAGTAACAAATACAACTGCAAATGTGTCTTGTCTTTAAGCTGTCATGGACGCTTCATGGAATTTAAATTGGCGGTGGAAAAAGTTCTAGTGCCACTCAAAATCATGGTTCTCAATTCTTGGATGATTAAGATGACACTTATACATCTACACTGAGATATTGACACACTGGAAGTAATCTAGTGCTTGATTTTCTATGTTGGCATTTAATTCTGGATAAGCAACCTCCATTCGCATAATTCTTTAAAAAACCAGGTCTTAAATATGCATCCATATCTCTCAATCCATGATACCTGTGTAAAAATGGAGGATTTTGTAGAGAAGTCCGTTCTGTACAAAAACCTCATTTGGTTTTTTAAACTTCCTCTCCAGCTGTTTGGAAATCATTTCCAAAGATATCGACCATAACAGGAAATTATTTAAATTTAAATATGGAAAAATAGGTTGTAAAGATGCATTTGAATCTTCCAATCCATGACACCTGTTACAAAACAGAAAGATATTTTTTTGAATGGGCCTGTTTTAGACAAAAACCTCTTTTGGTTTTCAAAAATTCACTTCCATATCCTTGGAATCAATGCCTAACTTAATTGTCTCAAACATGAAAATATGCATAACAAATGCTCTGCTTTGATATACTTTGCCTTGGGAACTTGAATATTTTATACTTGTAATTTAAATGGACTTCACCAAGTTGAAGATTGGACATGAGGATAACTAGCCAGGATGACTAAAAAACTCATGGCTTTGGTGAAAAATACTAGTGAACACATTTAGGTCCTTCTTTTCATGCGCGCTACTGGAATATAAAAATTTTGATGGTGGCAGAATATGGTACCAACACTAAGTTTTCCATCGACATTAAAAAGGACGAAGCTATTGGTGTTATTATGACCTACATTTCGAACGAGATTCACTTACATACAAGAGGGATCGAATATCCCCATATCATCTAGACCAAGCTGAAGGATCTGTTCAACAAGATAAATGAAGGTGAAGTAATGCAAATAGAGAAAAGGTTGATCTCTCTAGAACCTCTTGCATTTGATCGGATCAACGAATATTTAGCTCATATCAAGGAGCTACAACTGAAATTGGGTGAATGTGGTAAGGATTTTCTGAATAAGGATGGAAAACTCATCGAGTTGTTCTTGATGAATTTGAAGACACTTTATGTTGTCTTATGTTACTCCTTTCAGGCAAATTGGATGTCACACAAGTAAGATGGTAAGGATTTTACCATTGATACTTTTTGTGATCTATTGATCAAGGACCAACAAAAGTTGCTTAAAGAGAGGAAGCTTTGTGGTAAAAACCAAGCTCACTTGTTGAAAAGAAAGGTCAAGTAAAACTTTAAAAAGCATGGTCTACAAGATCAATGACCAGAATGTATCGACCAACCTACAAAAGGGAAGACCGAGGATTCATCATCAATGAAGAAGGGTCAAAAAAAGACCTGTCAACATTGCGCAAAGATGGAACATGTTCAGAATAATTGTTGGAAGAAGATGAAGGACTTAGATGGAAAGGTTATGCACTTGGAGGATAGTGCCTCAATTCGACAATGGACCAATTGACCTCTTGAAAATTATACTTTCTCTATCATCACTTCTCAAGCCTTGCATGCTTGTACCAATAAGACGAAATGGGTAGTGGAATCTCGATGTAATAATCATATAGCTAAGGATGCTTCTCTATTCTCGTCCTTACATGGTGCTCCCAAAGAGAAGATTTATTTCGTTGATGATTACACTCTTACTATTGCTGGAAATAGATATATTGAATGTAAACATGGTCGCATATCTGATGTCTATCATGTATCGAACTTGAATGCAAATCTATTGTCGGTTGCTCAATTGACGAAGACCAAGAAGACTATTGAGTTTTTGTCATATCACTTTATCGTAAAGGATCCTAGGCTTGCCACGGAAATTGTTGCTTCAAGGATTTTGGATCCCAAAGAAGGACTTTATAAGTTATGTGATCCTCCCTTGAATGTTTCTTGGACAACTAAACTGACTACACTTGTCGCTCAAACAAACGACCAAAGTCGCATTTGGCATGAACGACTTGGTCATCTAAAATTTTAAATTATAAAGATGATGGTAACTCAAAATATGGTTAATGGTCTCCCAAATACCGTTCTACTTGATGGAGTTTGTAAAGGATGTATGCTTGGTGTTGCCGCCTAATTCACACTTTAAGATGCGGGAAAGTCACAACCTGCTATGTGTGTCCTTGGGGGCAAGTGGGAGCTGGGGACCACTGTCACCACAGTCCACAACTCCTCCGTTTAGGCAAGATCCCAACAGAGCCAAGGGGGGTAGTCCCTATGGGAAAACTAAGTTCCAGGTTTATTAATTAATCACTGATTAATTAAAGGGATCGCTTAAAAAAGAAAGAGGCTAAGACCTCATATAAAACAAGACCAGTGCCTATTACAATGGAGTCTAAAGATAGATTGTGTCTTTATGAACTTTACAAATAAAATTGAGATTTTAATCTGCGATTAAACTATAGCTTCGGTGTTTAATAATGAAACATATGAATAAACAATATAATTATAAACAGGT
>LPNX010370736.1:387259-401583 GCA_001517045.1 Pseudotsuga menziesii | reverse complement strand
AAGCCCCCACTTCCCCTGTTTTTCATATCCAGCTTGAAGTCCCTAAAGGGAGATGACAAGCGGATAGAGGATACACAGGTTTAATGGGTTGTATGATTACTTCTAAAACAAAATGAAATTGCATAAACAGAAACTTGAAACAACTATTATCCTACTTCCTACTCTACTTCCTAATCTATCTACTTATGGATTACAAATGCTTATAAAACTTTACAGAATACCCCAAGAGACTCTCGTTGGGGTTTACAATAAATCAGGAAAATATGAAAGAGAGGATTGAGGGTTTGAACCCCTTTTGAAACGGTTGAAGTTTGAAGAGATCCTGGGCCTATTCGGGCATTAAATCTCCTTCACTCATGCACAACCTGTCATAAACCAGCAAGCTATTCTTCGCTGGAAATCACAGAAAACACTAAAAAATTGTTGTTAAAAGATTAGTACAAAATTTACAAATTTACATAAAAAATCTAAATGTGAAATATTGCAGAAATAAGAGATTTAAAGGGCTGGAAACTGAGTTTCCAGCCACCTAAATAGTGTTTAAACAGCAGAAATATAAGCCCTAACTAATATATAATAGTTTGGGGCCCTAAAACAAAGGTTATATTCACTATACAGTGAATACAACCCCTATTCAGGAAGGCAGAAAGTAGATGGCCGAATTTAAAATATGTCGGAATGAAGCCCTTGGAGAGATCTCCTTGATTGGTCAACCTACAAAAAGTCTAGATCTGCAAACTATCGTAAGGCTAGTGGAGAATATCTAACACTTCCTGCAAAATACTTTGAAAGACAATGTTAGATCATTCACAAAAGAAAGCACAAGCACTTTTACTCTCTAATCTCTCCACAAAATACTTTGTGGAGAGCTAACTAGACTAGTACAATAATGCAAAACTAGAACAATACACAAGTTACCTCAAGAGTAGTGGATCATGAAAGAATTTGCAGCATAGTGTCCCTCCAAAGAAATTTTTATTAAATGGCCCAAATAGGGCAAAGCTTCCAATACAAAGTGTAGCAAGAAAATATGAGAGCAAGAAATTTTCGGCAGCATAACAATAGCATGAATGATCATGTCTAATGAGGGAGTGAGACCCTCATTATATAGTTGAGGCAATCCCCAACCTATTGAAGATAAATGGTTGAGATTAGATCTAGATCTAGGGTTTAATCTCCACCACTAGATCTAGGTATTTGACATTCCATTCCTCTCAATTAATCTCCACCCTTAGATTATTTTTAAATCAATGGCTAAAAGGCTTGATCCATGCTCCAAGTAATATTTACCTTTAGATCTAGGTTTTTGACTAAAAATCCACCATTAGATGAGCTTTTAGGTTATTGGAAAAAATCATGGGCCCAAGGTAGGCGCCCTCCTCTAAATTTGGTGGCTTCTCCTCTAAGTATAGCTTTGACTTCAAAATCCATGTAAAAACGTGGGCCCCAAAAGCTAGCGCCCTCCTTCTAGATTTGGTGGCGAATCTCCAAACCTGGCGCTTCCTCTAAGTGTAGACGTCCTCTATTGCATTAGCGTCCTCCTTTAAATTGGTGTAGCGCCCTTTTCTATTTTGGCTAGCGCTCCTCTAAAGCTAGCGCCTTCACCATATTTGGGGGCGTCTTCATTTGGACGTGGGTCCTCCTTTAAAGTTAGCGCCCACCTCCATTTTGGTGTATCTCCATATAGTAGCGCCCCTTCTCTAATGAATAGCGCCTCCATTAAAATGAATAACGCCTTCTCTAAAATAGTGGGAACTCTCCATCATGCATGCACCCCTCTATTAATGGTTGCACCCTATTTAAATTGGTGGAGTCTTCATATGATATGACGCCCTTCTACTTTGACATAGCGCCTCCTTTAGTTAGGGTTTTCTCCTTCTTATGCAAGCGCCCCACCAAAATGGAGGTTTTAAACTTGGACTACCTCTATCTTGGCTTTGACCTTAGTCATTAGCTCCAAAATTACATTTAACCTTAGACTTAGGCTAAAATGAAATTCACCTTAGATTTAAAAATTTTCAATTAAATTTTTAAATTTTCCCAATATTGACTTAGGAAAAATTAAAAAACAACTTGAAAAATTAATATCTAGGCCATGGGGGGGTGGAAAACTTTGGAATAAATTTTCCTAGGCTTAGGAACCCCCAAACCAACTTACCATGGCATTTTTTGATTTTTTACTTCAAAATCAAAAAATGTGAATTTTGACTTAGGGAAATTAATTAATTCCCTAGGAAAAATAGACCTTGCTTAGACAAAAATGGTCTATCTCCTCAACCACTCATCAGAATGACATGGGACTCGAAGCAATGGCTTAGGGGGTTTCATAGCAATTAACTTTGCATTCATAACCCCTATTACAAAATGCCATGCTTGAGCAATTACATTATTACATCAAAAACTGAGTTAATTAATCACCATGGGGTGAAATTAATTAACTTGAAAAAATAATTAAAAATACAACACAACGAAACTCCGCAAGACTCTATACAGATGCCTAGCATGGTCATGAATCACTCCTTGAAGCCTTAGCCACCTCATGGACTTGACTGGTAGAACGCCCGTCACCACTTTGGAGGATTTTGAGTGAAAACCAAACCGATTAAACTCGTTTACGCAACAAGATCAATTGGAAAGGGAAAAACACTCGATGAGGGGACTTCCCTAACAACCAGTTCCATGGTGTGGCATCCGTATCATATGACCCACACTAGCACATAAAATTACATTAATTTTCCCACGCAGGGGAGCGGACATTTCGTTTTACAAAGGGGCAATAGCCCTGCAGAAGTGGAAAATCCTCAGATTTTCCCAAGGTACAACTTGTACAATTATGTACATCTTCATGTACATGGAGTTGCCACCTAGTCGAAATAGGTGGGCAACACTTGGGAAGCATCATTAGGAACCCTTTGATTCAAGGAAAGCATGGCGTACACAAGAACGACTGGAACTTGTTCACAGTGATCTTTGTTGAATGAACAAACCATAATTAGTAGGCGAGAAGTAAATTTTTACATTTATTGATGATTTCTCTCAATTTACGTGGGTTTATTTCTTGAAGAATAAGAGTCAATTCTTTGAAATATTCATGGAATTTAGAGCACTAGCTAAGAAGCAGTGTGGTATGCCCCTTAAATGTTTGAGATCAGATAATAGTGGTGAATATGTGAGTCAACATTTGGAAGAATATCTCTTGGAGAGTGTTACTCTAATGAGTCTAAATCTTATAGACTGTTTGATCCCGTCAAACAACAGATCATATTGTGTCGAAGTGTGTTTATTGATGATACGAATTCAAGTAATAAGCTATTGAATTACTCTTCTAGTCCTCTCAACAATGATCCATTTGACATCCTTCACGAGTCTGAGTCGATTGTATATGTTTGTGGAATACCGATCGGATCGATGAATTCTACTCCTGAATTGGCAAGTAGTCAATCTATTGTGGTTGTTGAAGTCAACAATCCAACTTCCTCGAATCACATGACTGATGATCACCAGCTCGAGTAACCGAAGACTTGCTTACCTCGCTGGGTTGTTAAGACTATTGAAGTTGCTGGAAATCCTAGTATTGGTCGACATGATCATAGTTAGAAACAATGTGGCAGTGTTTCCTTAATGGAACGTGTACTTAACACCTGTGATCTTGATACATATGTTGATGCTAAGGGTGTGCTAGAATGGGAGAATGCTATGACTTCTGAAATTGATTCCTTGAAGAAGAATCAGACTTGGGAAATTGTTCTTCAACCTCAAGGAAAGAATGTCATGAAGTGTCGATGGGTCTATAATACCAAGTTTACCTCCAATGGTGCTATTAAATGCCATAAGGTTCATTTGGTTTCCAAGGACCTCTCTCAGTAAGAAGGCATCGGCTATACTAAAACCTTTGCTCCTATCGCAAGATGAATTCTATTCGACTGATCCATTTGATGACTAAATCATCAAATGGATGTTAAAATTTCTTTTATTCATGGGGATCTAACTGTAGAAATATCTATGGAGCAACCTCTTGGATTTATGATAGTTTCTGGTCTTATTTGTCGACTCAATAAGTCATTGTATGGTTTGAAACAAGAACCTCATGCTTGGTATGAGAAGACTGGTAACTTTTTTGTCAATCTTGGCTTCAAATGTTGCGAATTTGATCATAGTATTTATGTAATACATGTTCATGGTGATACTTTAATTGTGGCATTATATGTTGATGATTTAGTCATAACAAGAAATAATGTCAGTCTTAGTTTCGATTTGAAGAAACAACTTGTTGATACATTTGAAATGATTGACCTTGGTGTTTTACATTTCTTTCTTGGCATTCAAGTTTTACAAATGGATGATGGTATCTTCCTTTCTCAACAAAATATGCCTTGGATCTTTTGAAATGATTCAAGATGGATGACTACAAGTCGTGTGCTACTCCTTACCAGCCGAGAGTGAAGTTTTTGAAAGACTGTGACTCTCCACAAGTCAACCCCACTCTTTATCGGCATTTGGTTGGTAGGCTACTTTATTTGACGCACAATGCACCACATCTCTCTTTTGATGCTAATGTGGTTTCTAGATTCATGCAGGATCCATGAGAAAGCCACTGGAAGGATGCAAAGAGAATTTCTCACTATATTAAGGGTACATATCATATGGTATCAAGTATTGTCGTAGTACAGAGTCACTTGTTGGCTACATTGATTTCGACTAGGGAGACGACATTGTCGATCGTAATTCTACTTCAAGCTATGTGTTTTGTCTAAGCTTTGGAGTCTGGACCTTTGGTTTGGTCATGTAAGAAACATAAATTAGTCTCTCTTTCGACTACAGAAGCCGAGTATCATGGTGCTATCAATGCACGAATAGAGGTATTCTAGATCCATCGGCTTCTTCACGAGATTGAATTTCTTGTTCATGCCTCTACTGCTATTTACTATGATAATCAAGGTGTTATTCAGGTTGTTGATAATCCTATTTCTCATAGCAAGATGAAGCATGTCGAACTTCATGTTCACTATTTGAGACGGTTGGTAAAGGAGAATATTGTCTCACTTCTTTATTGCAGGACATGATCTGGTCGCTGATATATTTATGAAGCCTTTACTAGAAGCTAAGTTTACAAAACTTTGGGCTATGCTTGGTATTAAGGAAGTTGCAATTATGGGGGGGTGTTCAAAGCAAGTAATTTCACCTCCTGAATCTTTAGAGCATTGTGTTGATGGGCGGGGGTGTGGGTATTAGAATTTATAGTCTTGATGGTTCATCACACATCTGGATCTTCTAGAGACAATCAATCGTTAGACGACAGGCAACTAGCAGAGCAGTCAACTAGAATCGGTAGAGTGATTGAAAAGTCAGTTGAACAAATGACCAAATGGTCAACACAAATGTAGTCAGAGCGACTACACCAGCCGATTAAATGGTTTGGAACAAATACCCCTATTTTGAAGAAATTTGACAAAATCTAATAAATGCTCTCTTAGAACATTTGTCAAACACTTAGGCTTATTACTTGATTTATTCTTTCACTGAGTTATGCTTATTATTAATGAAATCTGCTCATTAATAAATTCAAGCTTGAACTTGAAAAATAAATACAAGCCTAATCACTGTCAAACTGAAAGAAATATGAACACATAAAATTTAGCACCAAGCCCAGGGCAAAACCCCAATAGGGGAAAACCCAAAGAGAAATTTATTATAGAGCTTCTTGAAAGTTTACAGCAGAGATATCACACTACAGGCAGTCTGAAATACATAGGAAACTGTGCCAGATAATGCATAAATAAATACCAGCAAACTAACTGTTGTACAGTCCACTGTACAACCCTCTTCTTGTGCAAATCACGCCTTGAAACTTGTGCTAAGAACTGCTCTCACTATCTGGGTGAACTCTGAATGAACTGCAGAAATCACTCCTCAAAAACAGTGCAATATACAGCCTGCAAATCTGGGCATGAAAAACAATGTACGACCTGTTGTACTATCTGTACAGTATGGTATTTCTTGTTTCTGTGCAGGGACAGAACTCCTCGATTTTTGAGCCTATATCCTTTGATATCTGTTCTTCTCTTTCTGGCTACAAATCCTTCCCTTGTTTGCTCTATCTTTCTCACACGTGAGACTCTCTCTCTCTCTCTCTGCTTGATCATCTTTTTCCTTTTCCCTAGGTATATTTTATACTTTATCTCACCCAAACTAACCTTAACTAACTCAACCAACTTAATCAAAGGATGAGATTAGATTTATCTGAGACCTCTCATTTAATGCACATATTCACTTTATTTAAATGCACTTTTTTTTGGGTCCGGCAACTTAAAATCACTTTAAGTTTATAAAGTACAAAGTCAATTTAATAATATAAAACACACTTTACATTAAAAAGTACATATAGGGAATATAACATTTGCCCCCCATGAAAGACATCAAAACATGAAAAGGACATCCTGAGTTAATTTTTCAACATATTTGTGGACCAGATCTTTCACACTTTCAAGGAGTTGGTTAGATATGGAAATTATAAATAGGTGATCGTATGGGTTTCCTAACATATTGCTTTGAGATGTTTTATCATGCTCATTATGCAATTGTGATGTTCTGATCATGGTGTGTTGTGCTTAAGTGCTTCAAAGGTGTCTTTAGACACATAGTGTTCCCTTCTTTTATTTTGTTTTGTCTATAGTTCAAGCTAAGAAGTTTCCCCAGCATATCCTATATTTGGAGTTTGAAACTACCAACAATGTTGTTGAATATGAGGCTCTCATCTTGGGTTTGCAAGCTACTAAAAATATTTAAGTCACCAAACTGGTGTTTTTGGGGACTAATAATTGGTCATAAATCATGTCAAATTTTATTAAACTAAGCACACAAAAATGAGGGCCTATAAAAATTCGACCTGGGACCTCATAGATAACTTTTTTGATGACTTCAACATAACTTTTGTTCCTAGAGATCTCAATCAACAAGTTGGTTCATTGGATTTAACAATGAGTACTTTCAAGCCCCCTAAGAATCCTAGGATAAAGTATGATGTTGAGATGTGGTGTCGTCAATCTATATGAGATAATGTTAAACAATGACAAGTTTTTGAAGACAACCTATAGATCAAACACTTTCTAGAGATGGTTGACGAGTTTTCAGTCATCAATATATATCCCATAGTTAACAAGGTCGTTGTTGATAAACCCCAGGAAAATTGTGTAGTTGTTCCACAAATGGTACCTCAGATTGTTGGTCATAAGATTCTTCAGTTGAAGAACAACTTTATCCCAAAGGGTCTGGTACCATTGTAGTAGTTGTTTGATAAAAATTATGTGCCCATTAAACTAGTTGTTCATCCTACGACAAGGGTTGTAGAAGAGTTCAACCTTGGCACCCAGTAGGATCCAAGGTACATTAAGCACTCTGCATCCCTGTTATCTGAACAAAAAAAAAGGTATGTCTCTCATTTCAACGAATATATGGATGTGTTCGCTTGGAAGTATCAAGATTTAAATACTTATGCTACTATTGTTATCCAACATAGGATTCCACTCAAACCAGATGCTAACCAGTGAAACAAAAGTTGAGGTAGGTTAATTGTATTTTGCTCCCTATTATTGAGAGAGAGAGAGATTAGAAAGCTGTTAGATGCAAAAATTATCACCCCCTCAGATACTTAGAATGGGTTGCTAATCTTGTACTAGTAAGAAAGAAAAACAAAGAAATCAAGTTGTGTGTAGATTTTAGGAACCTGAATAAGTGTTCCCTAAAAGACAACTACCCCCTACCCAAAATGGATCACATTCTTAAAAAGGTGGTGGGATCCACCATAATTTCCATGATAAATGGATTTTTTGGTTATAATTAGATATCCATGCATTTGGATGACAGAGAAAATTCCTTTACCACACCTTGGGGTACATTTATGTATGACAAGATGCCCTTTGGCTCGATAAAAGATGGATCAAGTTTCCAAAGGGACATGGATATAACATTTGTAGGAGAGAAAGACAAGTTTATTGTTATATACCTTGATTATATGACTGTATTCTCAAAATATGATGAAGACCACTTGAAACACCTTGAACAAACCTTCAGAAAGTGTAGGAAGTTTGGATTGACATTAAACCCAAAAAAATATTTCTATGCTATGAAAGAAGGAAATCTACTAGGCCATATTGTATCCAAACAGGAACTCATAATTGATCCTAATAGAGTAGATGCTATAAATTTGATAGACCTCCCCGGAAACAAGAAGTGCAATTATTTATTGGAAAGATCAAATTCCTTAGAATATTCATTCCTAACTTTGCAGAGATGCTAAAGAAAATCATAGATATGTTAAGAAAAGAAGTTGAGATCAAATGGACAAATGAAGACAAGAATTATTTTAAGCAGATCAAAGTTGCATTGGGTCAATCTCATGTCCTAATTATCCCAGACAACACTAAAGAATTTATGATCTTTTCTTTTGCTTTTGAAGTAACTATTATAATTGTCCTTTTGCAAGAGAATGATGCAGGGAAAGAACAACCCATCACCATTTTTAGCAGATCCCTTAGAGACGCAAAACTTAGATATAGTAACATGGAGAAGCAAGCTTATTCTTTGGTCAAGTCACTTCAATCCTTCAAAGACTATGTTCTGCACTAAAAAATAAATGCCTACATTCCTGGTAGCACAATCAAAGACATCCTATGTTCACCAGACATTGAAGGCAAAAGAGGCAAATGGATCTTTAAAATACAGGAATATGATTTGGAGATAAAACCAACTAAGTTGGTGAAATTCCAAGGTCTATATAAGCTTTTGGTTGAGTCCAACTGTCAGGCATTGTATACCAATCTCATAGATCAACTACCAAACAACATAGAGGGAGGTAATCGCCAAAACTTTCCACTTGATGTCTCTGCTAAATTTGTTTAATCTAAGTGGTACAAAGATATTGTCTGTTTCCTCCAAAATCTAGCTTTCCCTCTAGATTTTGATAAGGCTAAAATGAGATCTCTCAAGATCAAAGCAGTTAAGTATTGCATCCTTGATGGTTGTTCTAGAAATACCTCTTTGGGTGCTCCTAAATCGTGTGATCGAAAAGGATATTGAAGGATTGATAATGGAATTTCATAAAGTTATATGTGGAGAACATCATGCATGGAGATCTACTGCATATAAAGTCCTTCGAGGAAGTTACTACTGGACTACCTTGTTTCCTGATGCTAACAAAATTTCCATAGCTTGTATAGAATGTCAGTTGTTTGCAGGAAAGCAAACGATTCTACCCCTACCACTCAAACCCATCAAGGTGGAGGCGCCATTCCAACAATGGGGATTGGATTTCATTGGCGAGATTAACCCAAACTCTAGTGGTCAACATAAATGGATTTTCACCATTACTGATTATTTCACAAAGTGGGTGGAGGTTATACCAACTAGAAACGCAAATTATACTATCATTATAAAATTTCTAGAAGAGAATATTTTTTTCAAGATTTGGTTTTTGTAGAAAGGTGATCACCGATAATGCACAAGATTTTAAGTTTTCCAGAATAATGAGTTTCTGCCAGGCTTACAACATTGAGTTAGTCTATTCAACGACTTACTATCCTTTGATAAATGGATTGGAAAAATACTCAAACAAATGTCTAATTACCATCATCAAGAAGATGCTTGATAAAAAAAGTCTTGGGAATCACATCGCAACTATTCCTTATGGGCAGATAGGATTAGTGTCAAGAGAGGCATATGTACTTCACCATTCCAAGTAGTTTATGTTAAAGAGGTTGTCCTTCATATTTAACTTGGCCTGCAAATCATGAAGTCGTTGTAACTAGAGATGGATGAGACAAATGATATGGAAACAAAGATTCACCAGTTATTAGAGGCACACCAGGTTAGAGAGAAGCTTGATGATACAACTAAGCTTCATTAGGACATAATGAATGTTGTCTTTGGCAAAAAAACCTCAGTCCAATATTTTCATCCTGCAAACTTGGTTCTAGAATGGGATGCTAGAAGAGGAGAGAATTCCAAATATAGAAAATTTGATAATCTTTAGATCGATCCTTTCAAAGTGGTGATAGTATAAGATAACAACAACTATGAATTGGCACACCTGAACGGTGACTTATTGGGAAATATTGTAAAAGGCAGTTTTTTCAAAGGTTTTTTTCATTATTAATCTCTTTTTGAACAGTTGTAACATTATGTAGCATAATTTCTCAGTGTTTTTTTATTTCCCTTCTTTAATTTTCATTTCATCTAATTTTCTAGTTTAACCTTCTCTCTGAAATTGTGAAATAGAAAGAGCAAAAAGGGAGTCACTAGAATTGATTAGACCATAACCCAATGGACAAGGGCACTAGTCTAGTAAAACCGTAGGAGCAAGAAGAGTTGAACATTAGAATAAAGGAAAGGAAAGAAACATAGATTTAATTAGAGTAATTTTACCTACATGATTCATCCACCGAGCACCCCAGGCATGCATTCTAGCTTTGATTTTTCGAGAGACAGGTTTTTGATCCATCATCTTAGCTCTTTTATAAGCAACAGGGATACCCAAATACCTTAAGAAAGTACACTTTGTGGATCCAGCAAATCCTAATATATGAGAGATTCTTTGAAACATAGAGGCATAGAGATTCCACCCATATATCATGCTCTTAGCATCATTAATTAGACCTCCTAATGCATTCATAAACAAATCCAATGACAAATGAAGCATCCCCCATCATAATGGTGTCATCAGCGAATTGTGTATGATTAACAGTGGGAATCCTAGGCACTAGGGAAACACCATGAAGGTCTCCAAAATCACAATTCTGATGGAGCGTACAAATCAAATCTTCCACCATGATAATATAAAGAAATGGGGATAAGGGACACCCTTAACGAATCCCTTGAGAAGCTTGAAAGAAAGGAGTGGGTCTTCCATTGACCAAAGGGGCAATCCAATGCCTTCCGATGCAAGGAAGGATCCACTTGATGAAAGATCATGAGAACCCCATTTACTCCATAATACCAAATATGAAATTATGATGCACCCAATCAAAGGCATTAGCAAGATCCAGTTTTATCATCATTCCATGTTCTTTCCTACTTACACTAGAATGTATAGCCCCTTGGACAAAAATAATGTTGTCAATTATTTGCCTCTTGGTTTTCAAAAATATCTTTGGGAAAAGGTTTTTCATTAGAGGAAATTTCAACTCAAAATGGGCCTTTTAACTCTAATTCAAATTCCATGTCACCATGTGTTAGCCAATGAAATTGCTTTAAATTTGAAATACCGTATAGGTCTTAAACACTTTTTTAATATAAATTTGGGGATAGGTATCATAAAAAAAACTACTTTTTTTGTTTGTATTTTCGACATATCTTCCCGTGGTTTTACTCAAATTTCGATCGGGAGAGCTCGTTGGATGCACGAGTACCCACTCGGCATACTTTTGACGGACCCCGCTACCCCAAAAACAAGAAATACCTGAAAAACATGATGTCACATTTTTCAGGTGTTTCTTGTTTTTGGGGTAGCGGACATCACGTTTTTCAGGTATTTCTTGTTTTTGGGGTAGTGGGGTCCGTCAAAAGTATGTCGAGTGGGCACTCGTTGGATGCGGAATTTAATTCCGCATCCAACGAACTCTCCTGATCGAAATTTGAGTAAAAACATGGGGAGATATGTCGAAAATACAAACAAAAAGTAGTTTTTTTCTTTTCTTCCTTCAAAATTAATAAATATTATTTTATTATTTTATTAATTTTTTTTAGGACGCCCATTTTGAGTTGAAATTTCCTCTAATGTGAGACAATTAGCAATGATCTTGGTCAGGATTTGTCGAATTACACAACGAAGTGGATCTAAATTGAGAAAACAAATATGGGTGCATCCCTTTAGGAATAAGAGCAACGAAGGATGAGTTTGTAGATCCTCCAATATTCTCCTTATTCCTTGACCAGTTTAACATTTTATGAAGATAAGTCTTGATGATATCCAACCAATTTTAAAGAAGATGATAGTGTTAGATTTTAACATTAAGCTAGCATAACATTGGGATCTTTAAACTGAGAGAACAACAAGCACAACAATCAAACACAAGAGACAATCAACACAATGTTTTTCCTCGGGGAAACCATAAATGGAGAAAACCCCGCAACTTCCTCAGAGATAGAATCAGCACCAAAGTGAAACCCAAAAACAGTAAGACAATCTCCCGACAGCAGTAAGCTCTTTCCTCTTGCCCCAGTGTCGTTCTCTTCCTCGGCTATGCACTACAACTGAGTGTGGATGTGTTGTGTGATAAATAGAGAGGTCACCTCTCTATTTATACTAATTCTCGACATGACTAAAACCCTACTAGGGACGACCTCACTAGGAGAGTCTAATAACCCTAGTGCCCCAAAACTGCGGGGACTTTAACCCTTAGACAATAGGAGGGTTACCCACAATGACTTCACATGACTTGTTTACATTATAGATTCTCCCAATAGGAACATCGAGGCATGACATGACACAAGTACATCCCGGAATAAACATCGGGTTACAATAGATAAGAAATACAAGTGAAATACATTCCGAAGTTACAATTACATCAACACTCCCTCTTAATTAGGAAGGTATTCTCTTGACACAATTTTCATCACTGGTCTTCTTCTCTGAATCATCTCGTCATCTATATCTTCAAGTCTTCTTCGTCTTCAAGTCATCTTTATCTTCGAATCTGGATCATCATCACTGGATCTGGATCATCACTCGATCTGAATCATCTCTGGAGCATCATCTCTGGATCTGGATCATCACTCGATATGGATCATCTCTGGAGCATCATCTCTGGATCTGGATCATCCCTCAATCTGGATCATCTCTGCTAGATCATCAATATTGAATCTTCACAGGTGCTATCTCATGATTCTTCTCGTCACAGGAAGTTCTATAGAGGCAGCCCTTTTTCATGCTGGATGTAGGCCTAGCCACCATGTAGGTCTTCTTCAGCGCTTATATCTTACACTTAAGTCAAAATGGCCTGCCCAACACTTACATCTAACCTACTCGTCAGAAAGGCACACCCAACACTCACATCTGATCATATAGGAACCAATCCTATAATCACATCAGAAAGGCCCAGCACTCACATATGTTCAACCAATGATCGGAATGGCCCAGCACTTACACTTGGCCATGCGAGGAACCAATCCTCCATGCCAAAAGGCTCTGCACTTACATCTGATCAACCAATGATCGAAGAAAGGAAATTGCACTTACATCTGATCAACCAATGATCGAAGAAAGACACAGCACTTATATCTGATCAACCAATGATCGAAGAAAGGCTCTGCACTTACATTCGACACATGCAAGGAACCAATCCAACATGCATGTTCGAAAAGGCGTGCACTCACATCTGATCCTGTAGGAACCAATCCTACAGTCATATCAGAATGGCCCCCAGTCCCAGACTGAGCTACCTGGTAACTGACCAGATGCCTCCATTCTCCAGGAGAATGGCAGTTGCCCTTACATCTGTCCTACTCGACAGAATGGCCAGCACTCACATTTGACATGGAAGGAACCAATCCTTTCACCATGACAGAATGGCTCAGCCCTTACATCTGACCATGGAAGGAACCAATCCTCTCACCATGCCAGAATGGCTATGGGTCTCATCACTTTCCCTTGGAGAAAACCTCGATCTAGAGAACACCAAGCTTCTCCCTGAAGTACTCCAACTTCACCCTAGCCAATGGCTTCGTCAACACATCAGCTATCTGTTCCTCCATCGCAACATACTAGAACTTCACTGCTCCCTTCTACACCATATCCCTGATATAGTGATACTTGATCTCTATATGCTTCAACTTGTCATGAAACACTGGATTCTCTGACAACTTTACGCAACTCTGGTTGTCACAATGTATACAAGTAGCATCCATCTGGAGATCAAATAGATCAGACAGTAGCTTTCGCAGCCATACCGCCTCACAACTAGCTGAACAAGCTGCGACATACTCTGCTTCAGCTGTACTCAGTGCCACACAAGATTGCTTCCTGCTAAACAAAGAGATCACACCTGATCCCATACTAAAGCAACAACCTGAAGTGCTTTTCCTATCGATGGCACTGCCTGCCCAATCTGAATCAACATAACCCTCCAGGTTAATCTTCTGATTCGCCTCATACTTGAGCCCATAATCAATTGTACCTCTCAGGTATCTCAGAATGTGCTTTGCAGCAATCAAGTGAACATGTCTCGGATCTGTCAACAATTGGCTCAAGGTATTCACAACAAAGCAAATGCCTGGTCTTGTGTTCGTCAGATACATCAAGGACCTAATCATCTGACAATACATCGTGGCAT